>CAWUFW010012482.1:0-539619 GCA_963921515.1 Calotriton arnoldi | reverse complement strand
CCTTCAGGGAATAATTTAAAATGCATTTATCGCCAATATAGCTACTTTGTTTGCTAAACTGATATCACAGCTACAAGCAAACAAGAATCTAGAGGTCATTAATGGCGCGGATGTGACACATGATAAAACAACATAGTAACCTGGTACTATTTAGAAGGTTTCAACATCAAATCTGAATATATGACCGAGCATGTGGAGGCCTGCTCTCCTCACTTCGTATGATTATAAGTTGGCATTTGGATGCAGTTTGAAGGAGTAAGTTTGTGCTAATCTTTCTTTTGTGGAATCTCTGGAGAAAGAGCTTGGTAAGGCGAGCATAAACCACAAGAATACAGATGCAGCACTGCAAAGCTAACACCTGGGTGAACTAAATTCAGAATCATCCACCTACCGATTCACCCAATCCTACTGATCATCTATGGAGAGGTTTAATTTCAGAAAGAAGAGGTTCGCTTCTCTTGACCGTGGTAAGGGTTACATTTGACTATGGGCATAGGTGTAAATGATTTGAGCTAAGAGGTCAACGTACATGATTTGGCTTTGCTTACCGTAAACTAGGGATGATAACTTGGATGCAGAATCCGGTGTCCGCCTCTATCCTCCAGACACAGTAGGCATTGTTGGGATACAGGGATGGAAAATTTGGGCTGCTAAATGATCCAATTGGTTGGGACAGTATACCACCACATGAGTAGTTGTCTGCAGGGAGGAAGGAAAAAACACAGGCGGACTGTCTCAGTAAATGCACTCTCAGTGTAGATAGAACTACCGATTGCATATACATTTGAAAGAAATAAACACATTCACGAAGAGTAGGCCTGTTGTCCTCTACTATACAATTCCAGTAAATGGACAGGTATTATACCACAGTGTTGTAGAATTGCCCACTTGACAGTTGCCTGAGGGAACTGGAAAGCTGTAGGGATGTCTGTGGAGGCTCGATCACTGCATGGCCTTGCTAAATATCCTCAGAGTGGAATCTTTGCTTGTCCTGGATGAGGTTGAAAGAGGGCAGTGAGATTGGAGCGCTGCCCACTACACGGTGTAGTGAACGCAGCTCTATGAGACTGACAAAGCTGCCCGAGTATAATGTAACCATGTTGGTCTTGTAGGCGGCAGCTGAAATTACTGGACATCCTGAGAAAGCTGCAGTCTCTGCCCTGCTCACCCACAGGGGCTGTGCCCACTACAAACAGAGCTGCAGTTGCTGTTACTTCTGTCAGATGGGCGTTATGTATGTGTAGTGGTATTTTGTAAAGAGCCAATCATATCCACACACTTTTTAATTATTATGCATTATTAATGGTTGAGACTTCTAGCAACAATAATGTATCTAACGACAATGGCATTCCATACTGCAATTAATAGTTCATAAATAACTGTATCTAAATGTAGATAAAACATTACATAAATGCACATTGGATATCCTCCACAGACCTCTCAAATTAATCACCACAGGATCAGGATCTCTCTGACCTTCAGGAGAACCTGTGTGTCTTTGGTTTACATATAATACTCGATCCACATAAACATTAAACAAGTGGTCAGGTGACAGAGAGTACCAATGAGGTATGCCTCAGGCCCAAGAGTGCTGGAGTGGAAAATGTAGATTAAAATCACCTCATATTAAAGCTGACATTTGCCTAGACATTAATGTGAAAAATGCATAACAAAATAAAACGTAGGGAAATTGTGCCTTTCTTTAAACGTGTAAACGTTAACATGCAACTTTATTATTTTGCAGAAAGCCCTCATTTCCATCGTACTTTCACTGCTCGGCAAGACTAGGCCTCATTGTCTTCCCTTTTTCCTTTTCTTTCTTTAATAAAATAAATGCATTTTTTAGGAAATGCAGATCTATGCCAGTTGGGCTGCTAAAACTTGTCATCACTGTGAAATGTGCTGTTTTAAAAATGTATTTCTTTCCTTCCACACACCACATGATTTGATCGTATTTTAAATAATTTCATCTACCAGATGCTTATAATGCTGAATAGAAGGACAGAATATTAGAATAATCGGTGTTTGCCTAAAGCATGAACCTCATGATCTAACCAGGACATTGTAGATAACAATGTTTCATTCCTTAGAGTAGTCCATTGTCACACAACGGAAATGCTGAACAGCTAACAGTATAGGCTCTGCTAAGTTTCCTGTGAGAACCTAACTCAAGTGAAACAGTTGTACGAACGTTTAACAACATTTAGATAGCACCATGTTGACTTGTGTGTTTACTGTGGGAATTGAGAGGAGAAGCAGCAGACCATCGGTAGAGTCTTCCCCATTGGTTCGAGATGATTTCCCACACCGGAACATTGATACTTATGTTTTATAATAGTCCGTGTTCCTAGCTAGAGAGACAATGCATTTGTTCCCTATGCCACATCCCTGAGCACTTGACTGTGCTTTCCTCTCCGCTGCCCGATTGCTGTGAGCTACTGCTGACGGTACTACCAATATTTTCACTTGCATATGGGCGAAGTATAAAGTTTAAACTACCAGTGGAATTCATTGAAGGTGATGAAGGAAAGTGCAAACGTGATCTACTCTTGCATGTGTTAGGTGAGGGCCACCCACACGGAACCTCATTACGTTTAATTTTGTGGAAGGCGTAATACATGGGCTTTCTATTTCTAATCTTGAGTTGACTGCTGTAGCACAGAATCACCACCTCACTTCATGACATCACAGACATCTCTTGTCCATGGCTTTAAACCCACAAATCATTGGTATTAGGTGTATTAGGTTTATTACCTCAATGAAACAAACTGAGACTACTACAGAATGCATTTGGTTGCAACATTGAAGCCCAGGACTGGAAACAGTATCTGCAATGACATGTAATCTAGGGGTTGTCAAGCCTTATTGTAAAAGACCCTTAAAATGAGCTGGTATTTCCACACCATGGAGTGTCACAAACCGGGGTATCTGGAACTTCAGAATTGGTGAAAATCCATTATATGTTGATTCCTGAGCACTACGAAATAAGGAATTATCAGGAGAATCAGTGATTCCCTTAGTAATTCTTCATTTTCCTCAGGAATTTTCAGCTGTTATCAGCAATCGCAAATCTCTGTAAGAAAATAGAAAGTATTTCCACAATTTTCATAATCTACATGGGGTCCTCAAATTCTGTTACGAGCCCTATTGCAATTAAGACGCAACTTCTGAGGCGAGTCTTGGTGGAAAATCACAAGAGCCTTGGTAGAGGAGGTGGGAGCCAAGACCAATGCGAGGTTGCTCTTTCAGCCCACATTTTAAAAGGTTTCCCTAGCCAGATCATCTATCTGATAAAATCGGGTATAGTGTCTCCACACCAGGAAATTCAGGGTGCAGCAGCACTGTTCCACACATGATTGAACAGACTGGTAGCCCACCAGGGTAGACCAATCCGCTCAGCTAGTCATTGGCCCTAAATAGATCCGTTCATGCTATTCCTCTTGGTAATGTGACTATGAGGATTCCAAATGTCCGGTGGCACAGCAGGCATTCTTTTTATCAATTGTGTATGTTTTTTTACCTTAGTTAGGAGTCTAAACCTAGCTCAGGCCCTAATTTGCCTAGGGCGTGCAAATGGTTGGCTTGCATTGGCAGCAATGGTTGCCATCCAAGTCTGTCTGAAGTAAACTGCCTCTGCAGCCCAAATGATGACACAAGACATTATTTTTAATGTCACGGCTGGGTTGAGAGCTGGATTTGTGTGCTAAAACAACTACTGCATATACACTGGTAATGTTTTCATATTTTAAAAAATATTTATTTTCAGTTGAGCGCTCGCTTGAGTAATTTAATGGTAACCTGGCCTACAGCAGACTGATGGGACAACGCACCAAAAGACTGGAGGGGTCCATCCACCATTGCACATCTGGATGAAATGACTGGAAGATCTGCACCTGAGAAACAGGCTCCCTTGATTTTTAAGTTCTTGTGCTCTCAGGTACCACCGAAGGGCCCTCATCCTCCATCTGGCATGAGGTATCAACAGAATTCACAAGTCCATGAGACCAAGGAGATATAAGATGTTAATAACTGGGATCTGTGCCCCACTCAAAACCTTTTGAGTCCTCCCCGAATATCTGCAATCCTTTTAGGAGGAGGAAAAGCCGTCACTTATTTTGGGTCCAGCACCACGCCTATGAAGCTTAACGACTGCGTGAAAGTTAGGTGGGACTTTTGGGCATTAACATTAAATCCCAAGCTGTGGACAAGAGTCATCGTATGCTGAAGATGCTGTTTGATTCACCTTTACAGGGCAGCACTTTTGCTGAGACATGTGGTGCAGTCATCTAAGAGGAAAACCATGAACTAATAGTGCTACCTTCACACTGGGAACCTCTGTTAATGTCTCTGGGTCAGCAGGATAAACAGAGGAAACAGGAATCCTAGAGGTTGAGAGATGTCAGCCAATCCACAACATTGAGTGTCAGCTGGAGCTGGCTCAGAGGTAGCCCCTTGGGGTGGTGTGGTGAGCAAAAGAATGATGGATTTAACCCAGATCCTTGGGACTGGGGGTAAATGATTGCACTGTTTAGCATTCCGTCCATCAATTGTTTCTTTTGCATATGTCACCCTAAGTGGGAAGGGTATGCCCAGACGTGGGTTCCGTGCTCACGACACCACTGGATTCAAGCTAGCCTGGCTGATGAACGGTGATGCCCTGAAACCGGTCCCAGGATTCTTGTTTCCGGTCCAGGGAGGACGTTGCTTGGCAGTTTGGGCTGGACTGTTCCCACAAGGAACAGGGTCAAGACTGATTTGCATATGGCTGGGTCCAAACTGGGGTGGTGTGGTGAGCAAAAGAATGATGGATTTAACCCAAATCCTTGTGACTGGGGGTGAATGTTTGCATTGTCCAGCCTTCGGTCCATCAATTGTTTCTTTTGCCTTGATCAGGTACAGCAGAACATTTTCACGAATGAGATTGTGGACATCGATCCATCTTTGGCACCAAAATTAAAAGGAGTAGAATCTTTCTGCTAAAGGCACCACTTCTCTGGCCCTTTTGTTCAGCAGAGCAAGAACTGCCACCTCCAAAATTGAGGCATTGCCATAAAGCATGTCTTGAAGGAACGAAGTTGGTTCAGAGGGAGGGACAGGAAGAGCAAGGAGTAGCCTGTAGGATTAGCTGGATGACCCACCAAACCTTCATGGTTGTCTCCTAATTGGTGGAAATATCGGAGACCCTCCCCCGACTATCTGAACATGTTGGTGCACAGGCAGTGAGTTTGAGAACTGGATCAGCTACTGTTACTGGTGATGCATCCCTTTGATCTACCCCTGCCGCGAAAGGGGTACTGGTTGAGAAGGTTGTCTCTGCAAGTACTGCATTGAACTGTAATAGCATTTAAAATGCCTCTACTGCTGGGGAGCCTAGGGATATCGAGTGAGCTAATACTCTGCTAATCTTAAAGTATTTGCCCACTAAGTGTAAGCCCATGACAGTTTCCTGGACATCTCCTGAGAAGCAAGTGAAACACAACCAAACTTGGGAGCACAGGGTGACAAGTGGGTCCATGGATCAAGTCACGGTGTCCACAGAGTCCAAGTCGCACTTCATAATCCATTCTCTAGCCATCCAAACCATCATTGGCCAGATAAAAAAGGGCTTTTCATGTGGTTCCATAAGGTGATGACTACATTTTACAGATCCTATACTGCATGGACAAAATGGCATAATATGCAACAAATGTTGATCACCATTCAGAGAAGACTGCCAGAGGCAAATGCTTTACTGCTCTTACAGTCCAGTTTCTATTGATTCTTTATAAAGATGAGACCTGCATTTGGGTTCAGTTACAAGCTTAAACCGACAGGCTTTCCATGGAAGTGTGTGAAGAAAAGAATTGTGAATCAACTGGAGTTATTATATGCCCCATTTCAATTTATCTATAAACAGCTGGATCCAAAAAGTGTTTCTCCCACGCAGCATGGACATGTTCCAGAAGAGCCTCACTGAAGTTGAGCAAAGACTGAGAAAGTGAAGAAGATGGTTACAATATTTATGTAAAAATGTTTTGAATATGCCGCCACAGATGGTGGAGTCAACTCTGAGACTACTGTTGCTTTTCATACCACTGTAGTGAATGAAGAGATGACTTCTGGAAGACAACCAGAGGGATAAAGGATGTCCCCTTCTGGTGAAGCCTACGAGCCACCAATACCTGTGTAAGTCAGCATCAGTATTATAGGAGGGAAGGAAGTTATCAGACTCCAAGGCAACATCTTTTGTACAGCTGTAATCATTATCAGGCTTGTCAATGGCTTTGGTATCACACTCAAATAAGTCTTCCATTCAGGCATATCTTTGGGACCTAGGAAGAGGCTCTCCCAAAGGGTCATCATTTAAGCTTGTCTTCACCTTCTCTTTAGCCACTTAAATGATTTTCTCTGATATCGAAAGTGAGCAAATAAACATCTCTCAGATTGGCATCTGCACTGGCACCGAATATGGCTCTAATTGAATGGGTAACAGCTTCTTGGCAGGCTTTGACCTCTTCTTGGGCACTGGGGTTCATGGAGGTATGGAGTTGTGAGGTGTTGGAGCTGCTGGAGTCACCAAGCCCTTTGTTTCAGGCTCACTCTTGGGAAGTGGCCCAGATGTTACAAGAGCTGCCCTAAACAAGTCCAAAATCGCCAGACGGAAGGCCTCAACGTGCACTGGGTTAGCCAAAACAGCTAAAAACTTCCGTCTCATCTTTTTCAATGATGGAATTTAGTCCAATGACAAGGAAGAGTCAGACTTTGGGGAACTCAAACACTTTCTGGGAGTGGGACCAATTACTTTAGGAAGATGATTTTTTTCTAATTTCTTTGATGCTTTTTGTATTTTTTGTGGTAAGTTCGTTTGGGAGTTTGCTCCCTATTATGCAACTTTTCTAAAGAAAAGGGAATGCTTTGGTGTGTCTCTGTGAGACTTGGCCAAAAATAACTTGGATTTTGGGTGAATACCATGACTGTTTCTGTGCCCAAACATCACATGGAGACATTCTGTAGATCCAAGAAGAACATCTTCTTGCAGCCCTGCAGCAGAATTTAAACCCTGAAATCTTAGTAGGAGACATATAACCTTGTTGTGTATTAAAATGCTTCAGAAGTTTGTCAGTGAAACACCAAGAGAGCTCCAGGTAAATGTTGATGATGTGCAGAAGAACAGGAACTGATGTTTCCACAGTAGTCTGGTGCCTGAAGAGATAAGGTGAGAAATCTGCAGAAAGATGCATATGTCATTAACCATCTCGATATGAATGCTCTTTTGAAGTTTCGTCTTCAATTTTTTTATGTGGGGTGAGATCACTCTCTTCTGAAGGTTACAGCTGGGTCCGTTTATGGACGGCTTTATAACCCATGAAAAACACTTAAACAGTATAGTTATTGTGTCTTAGTTCTAAACAAATTCAAAATGGTGGTGGAAGGATGCAATCTTGCATTAATTTTCTTTGATTTAGAAGCTGCCTTGGACACCCTCAAATATTCAATTTTGTAACAGTAACTCTGACCTGGGCATCGAAAGACAGACTTTCAAATTGACTGACTGGGTTCTATGGCACCAAATAAATCTTCTTTAAACTACACAGATGTTATGTTGCACCTTTTTTAATTACTTACAACCACTGCTTAAGGGTACGGATATCTTACAAATTCAAATTCTTCATATACTCTGATGGCACAAAATTCTACCTGGGATTGAGAGAAGATGCCAATCTCTGTTCTACCTCAATCAATGTTTTTCTCCCTATTTGCTGTTGATGTTCACGACCTTCTTGAAGATAGTTGATTACAACTTTTGGGCGTCATTTATGAGGCCCATTGCTGTACTTTTACGCTGCTGGAACTACCCTTTTTAGACGTTCCAGTGCCGCTGCATATTTACAAGCCTACGTAACGCCACTTTATGGGGGTTTTCATGGCCTTGTAAATATGTGCCCCTTTCACACAGAACACTGCGTGAAAAGGGCGTTTCATGGGTGTTGCTGTGGGTGTTCCCCATGAAATCTGAAGCATTCCCAGATTTACGAGAAATCGCAAACCTGGGAATGCCTCAGAATCTAACCCCACCCCGGAGTGGCGTCAGGGAGGCTCAGCCAGGAGAAATGTTTTCATTTCTCCGCGTTTTTTCCTTTTTCTATGTGTGCTGCATTCTGCAACACACATAGAAAGAGGAAATCGCCTGAATTGATTGATTTGGTGCAGGAAGGTGTCTCTTCCTGCACAAAATCAATCAACCCTGCATACGCAGACACCCTTGCACAATGATGCAAGGGTGCCTCCGTTGGCGCATGGTAGCCCATTGATGGCAGCCCATTGTGCGCTGGCACAGGGGAAAAGGACAGAAATGTGTGATATCTCATAGATACGGAGCATTCCTGTCCTTTTGTTTTGATGTAGGGCAGCGCAGCAAGATTCCTGTGTCGCTGCCCTACACCACAACCTCATAAATGAGGCCCTTACTACTTAAAAACTCAGGCCTTCTAATCTGGGATTCTCAATTTAAGCATTGTCCCTAGGTTCAATCCCACAGGCAGCCCACCATTTATGGGCATTCCTGGTTCCAATGGACGAGTTCCTCACCACTCAGGCGTCCCCCAATTAGCCCAGAGCCATTGTGCATCTATAGACTTTCAGACTAAATTCGATTTATGGATCCCTCAACAGATCTGGTTGAGGAGCATCATTTTGCTACTCCATTACTATCATTGGACGTTTTGATAGATGCCAAAGACTAACAAGTAATTGTTATTTTCAACTCAGTCCCATGTAACTAATTATGCCTTATCTTGCTTTATCCTTTCAAATCTGTGTTGTCCGTACCTTCAGTGCCTCAAGACTGAACTATGAGAACAGTGTTAACTCAGCATGCCCCCAACATACCATTCAACATCTTCAGTACAGAGGATGTGGCTACAAGCATGCAGTACAAACAAATAATGTTAACATGTCTTTCCAGTGCTGTGTTTGCTGCACTGTCTTCATGTCCACAAGATTATCAAGTCCACTTCTCTGTGCCTTGCCTATATGGTTTAACGTACCAGCACCTCGTTCCCCTCCATCAGTTACATTACTATTGCTCTAGAAGTTTGCTCTGTATTTCTACGGGTTTTTGTTGGCAATTATAGCTCTTATCTAGGCCCATGTACTGTTACTGAATTGCAATTTTGCATCTTCATTGCTTAACCTCACCACACTCAGAATCCTTTGCTTAGTTAAGCCCAAAAACTAATCCTTTGCCATTACTGAGTGTTTAACTGAGTGTCACTGTCTGTAAGCCTGTGGATTTGAGATATTTGGGAGTGAAGATACAGGATGTTAAACATATAGCCACATACAGCCATAGAAATGCCTGCACTGACAGCCATAATTGAATGTGTGGATATTAAAACAATCTGGGATGGTTTCCAGGTGCATCTATATTGAGTAATATATGCAGGACCACAGGGTCATTTCAGGTCAAATTATTTTTCAAATCTATGCGCCCAATTCGTACATGATTTCCTGCGATAGATAGGCACCTGTTGTATTTCATTTTTATTATGAATTTATGCAGGTAGCCTTTAGGGTGACGGTGTAAGCATAAGATGATCAACAGCCGGTCAAAGGATCTATTGTTTTACAATTGGCCTGGGCAAAATGTTTATTACAATTACAAAGTCTCCCTAATTTCACATATTTTGCATTTCATGAAGTTCACTATTGCATTATTTTTCAAAATGTTCTCCAACAGAAGACTGGTTCGACCAGGAAATATATTTTGGGATATGTAAAGTTGATACCTGCCACGGCTGAGAGACAGTTTCTGCTCTAACCAGTCTCCTGTCGGTATCATGTGTGACGTTGCACAGAAGGTATGCCCTCACGTTTTGTCTTCACGCGAGATACCAGTCAAGTACATTATGTTTAAGACACATCATTTCATGTCATTTTTGTGAAAATTATGAGCATTTTGCAAGAAAAAATTGTGCTAAGTTATAAGGAACTGGGCGGACACCAATAACTTGAAGGCAGAGGGGTAAGTTTACTACAAACAGGATAAGGGCATGAACAAAATGTTCTTCGTGTGCCTGAAGTGCTTTATGCAAAGGGTTATGCACCATGCACAAAATCTGTACTCTTGATATGCATGAGGCTAGAGTGTGTTTGACATTGGCAGTCCTGATTTGCCCTTGGTCTCCCACAGTAGAGGGCACAATGCAGATTCTGTATTCCATCGGTCTTCTAGTGCCTTCTCTATCTCACTGCAAGCGTGCCCTGCAATGCTCATGCAGGGTGCCTAATCATGCATCATTGCTCCCATCCGAAAGTGCTTCATACTCTGTTTAGCTACACCTACTGTTGCACCAGTATCTTTGTCCATTTCTGCAATGCACCTGATGCATCTATTGCTGTGTACTTAATTTTTCACCACTGTCTCTCATTCCACAGATATCACCTGTGTTAGGGAGAGTGCAATTGCTGAAATTGCGTTTAATACTACAAGACCGTTGTGAGCTCCAGGAGGGTCCTCTTAGGTCTACTGATGACAGTTCCAAAGAGGCCATGAAAGGATTAGTCATTCTACCATGCAGCTCCATCTCTAGCGAGGGACATTAGTCGTAATGTATGTGCGTGCAAGCAAAGAAGCTGGACTCCACAAAGACCCTCTGTGGAGCCCAATGAATATTAGTTAAGGTGAAGCTTCCATCAGCTTAGCGGATGTGCAGAGAGGATCCAGATTAGCTAAGCACGTGCATAGTGCCACCTCAAGGAATAAACTGTAAACATGCTGACAAGCACAACATGAGAGAACAGAAGGTGGCAAGGTGTTTTAACACCATTGCCAACGAAAAGGCACTTCCAACGCACGAGTTTCTGTAAAGAGAGCTCTCAGCTCCTGCAACAAGAGCACCTCTCAAAAGGTGTACAATGCATTACATTCATATCAATTAATCAATCAATCAGGGGTTTGTGCAGCGCGCTACTCACCCGTGAGGGTCTCAAGGCACTGGGGGTCTTCCTGAAGATGTGCAGAGTGGGGGCACGTCTGATGTCGATCGGGAGCTCGTTCCAGGTCTTAGCCACGATGTAGGAGAAGGCTCTTCCACCCGTTCTTGCTCTGCGGATACGCGGGGCTTCGGCGAGGGCAAGGTCGGCGGATCGGAGGTTTCTCTTGGGTACGTGGAAGGAGATTCTTTCGTTGAGATATTGTAGTCCGGTGTTGTGGAGGCATTTGTAGGCGTGGGTGAGTAACATGAAAGTTACTCACTTCTCGACGGGGAGCCAGTGGAGATCTCGCAGGTGTTGGGTGATGTGTTAGTGGTGAGGGATGCCAAGGGCGAGTCTGGCTGCGGTGTTCTGTATGGTCTGGAGTTTGCAGAGTAGAGATTTGTTGATCCCGGCGTAGAGGGGTAGTCCATAGTTCAGTCTGATGGTTATGAGTGCATGGGTGACGGTCTTTCTTGAGTATGGGGGGATCCATTTGAAGGTCTTGCGAAGGATGCGGAGGGTGTTGCAACAGGTGGAGGCGATGGCGTTGATCTGTCGGGTCATGGAGAGGGGGTAGTCGAGTATGATGCCGAGGTTCCGTGTGTGGTCTGTGGGGTTGAGAGGCTGCTGAGGGCAGTGGGCAACCAGGTGTAGTCCCATGCAGAGGGGGAGGGTCCGAAGACGAGGACTTCTGTCTTCTCCGAGTTGAGCTTCAGGCAGCTCATCCAAGATGCGACGTCCTTCATCTCTTCCTGGGAGCTGAGTCTGGTGGTGATGGGGTCCCTGGTGAGGGAGAGGATGAGCTGGGTGTCGTCAGCATAGGATACTATGCAGAGTCCGTGCTGTCTGATGATGGTGGTGAGGGGGGCCATGTAGATGTTGAAGAGCATAATGCTGAGCGATGATCCTTGGGGTACTCCGCAGTTGATCTCTGTGGGTTTGGAGAGGAAGGGTGGGAACCAATCCAGGGCGGTTCCCTGTATGCCGGTGTCGTGGAGTCTGGCGGTGAGTGTGCAGTGGGAGACGGTGTCGAAGGCTGCAGAGAGGTTGAGTAGGATCAGGGCCGTGGTGTGGCCTTGGTCGAAGAGAGTGCGGATGTCATCTGTAGTGGCGAGTAGAGCGGTCTCTCTCGGTGCTGTGGTTGCTGTGGAATCCGTATTGGGAGGGGTCGAGGGTGGAGTTCTCTTCAATGAATTTCGTTAGTTGGACGTTGACGGTCTTCTCGGTGACTTTGGTCGTGAAGGGGAGGAGAGAGATGGGTCGGTAGTTCTTGATTCCCAATACCTTCCTTGCGCAGCCACTGCAAGGTGGCCATCAAATGGGCTGATAATAGAACTCTGAAATCCTCCTCCAATACTGGTGTTTTTGGACCAAATAAGTCACCTCAATAATCAAATATCTGCTTTGGTCCCTGGTCATTGAATAGATTAGACTCACAACTCACTCACATAGTTGTGCACATCTAAGGGAACTTCTCTATCATTCCCATCAACAACCTTTGTATTATCTCTGTGACCAAGGGTTATATTCTGGAGCTTTCTGTCTCTTTGCCATGCACCCTGGACTCCCCAGCCCCTCTTCAGTGATCTGTTTTTTCACTCTAATTAAACAGATATGGCTCTCCACACCACTGACAAATGGTACTACAAGCTATTTAGACTCTGTGGTTAACATACACATTAGATACTCAAATGAAGTAGTGAAAATGCCATACCTGATACATTTAAGCCAGGAGCTGTAAAGGAAAAGCAATAAGAGGAGACACAGTGAGGAGAGGTACAACTCTACAGATTTTTGTTTGAGGCTACTTCAGACTTAAGGCCTGCTTTATGGGTTGGTGGGCTGTAATCTGTATAACAGGGTGGCGGAGGACATTACCTGCACCATCCTGACGAACTATTGTTTGTCAAATCTGGAGATGATAGTCGCCATTGGTTTTGATGGCCATTCATCAAACATTTTGAACGTTTTTGTATTTGATAAAAAACTTACAAAGCGGGAGTTTGTTTCTGAAAAACAAGAATTAATGATGTTACTCCCATACCATGGAAGACTTATCCCAGGACGTGGGGGTCATTTTCTGTCCCTCACCTCCAGAATTTTCCTGGAGGTGACAAGCAGAAAAAAACATTACACCATCCACACGAAACATGGTAAGCAGTGTAATGTCCTTCCTTCGACTGCCTCTATTCGGACAGGCTGTCAGAGGAAGTTTTTTACATCAAAGGAACCAATGGGGGCTCAGTCAATAAAAAACTAAAGGTTCACCCATCTCTAAATGAGGGGACAGACCAAGTAGTTGGCGGACAGGCTACTCTGTCACTTTTGCAACAGAGGACCCTGTCTGCCCAACTCTAAATCAGGTCATTAGTCATTATCAATAATCGTGACTACCCACTTACCGGAAGTTATCTGCTGTGTAGTACCTAAGTTAAAAAGATATAAAAAAGAGAGATGTTTTTGAATATGTTCATTGTGTGAGGTCATATAATAACAAGAAGAAAGTAGCAAAGTACTGGTGCATTTGTTTATACTGGACAAAAGAAACAGAGATCTTGAGCCAGCCAATATCAACTCAACCTTCCCTTAAACATTTCATTTTACATGTTAAAGCATTATACTTTTTCATAATTATGTCTGCAAATCTGTAAGGAGAACAGAGCCAAATATGGGTGGGCATATCTGTTCCTCCTGAGAGTCCCTCAACCATCTCAGCCTCTGTAACTTTCTGCACAGATTAAACTCTCAATTTATTTTCTCTGAGCTTCACATGTGTATTGCTAGGAAATTGGAAGGTCTGATCATGTTGAAAGTGTGAACAAAGATACACTTTAATGAACAGTAACCAACAAGCACTAGCCAGCCTCCAGGTCTCCACCACGAGTGCAGAGATTTCCACATCCATGAATCCCACAAAAGGGGTGGGACTGACAGTGTTCCTGGGCGTTCCAAGGCATGGTTAGTGTTGGAAGACTATGAATGTCCAAAAACAAGTATGTTTGGAGTCATTAATTCCACTTTTCAGACTAGGAATTGTTGTATACTTACTTCATGCAAGTATTGGCATAAATCCCTTTTCAGGGTAGGATAGGAAATGGATCATCCTCACATTTGGTGGGAGTATAGGGGAAATATTATCGCACTGAAGAAAAAGAGAAAACATTTTTTAAAGTTTATTTGCACATGGGATACAACTCCCCTGTTTAGAGTTCTTCGTCAGGGAGATCTCTATGCAGAGAGATTGGTATTCCCATTTTGCAATATTGTGATGTGCCAAGAATTCAGCCTGAAATTTGAGCCAGGTGCAGCTTTCTATGCATATTCCAAGAGGAATCGGTAAATGTAAAAAAGTAGTAAATCTACACTCGGACGTATATTAAAATATTTTAATTTTAATAGGAAGGCTGAAGCTTTTCAAAATGTGGTTTTACTTTTAAAGGTGAAGCAATATGCTAGACTCTAGATATCATTGTCTCTTTCCTTCTAATGCATTCTCTCTTTTTGTCAGCACCTACCAGTGCTTCAATTGACGCCACCAATTTTCATGTTAGATTCCGTTTGCAGTACTTGTGCTGGTCCCACAAATCAAGCTAAGGATACCAACTTAATTTTGAACCTCCAATTTTCAAATTTCTTCAATTTACAAAGTGTTTTAAAATGTTCAGTTTTCAATTTAGCTTTTTAGGTCTAAATACTTTATTAATATGCTAAAATGATAAAATGTTCTAAACAATCAACAACCCCCAGAGTAGGTGTCGTAGAACATAGGATAAGAGCCGCTGTGCTAAACAATTAAAAACATAACTATATTGCACCTATGTTTGGCAACGCTTGGATAGCTTTTTATGGCATGTGGCCATTAATGCACTAGGCAGGCTGTTACTAAGGAACACTTATCTAGGAGGACGGTAGATTGCAAAATGTCAAAATATAGGCTTGTGGCTGACGTAGGGTTCATTTTCTCTAGTCTATAATGCAGCTTCCACTGAGGAATATCAGGCAGTTAAAAGTATGTAAGACAGCTTCTGTGAGCATGTTCACCATGCATGTTTGTGTAAATGCTGATAAAAAAATATCATATTTGACAGGGTTCTCCTTACAAATTGTGTGTTTTGATATTTTAACTAAACATGCACAAACTAGGATGTCGTTCTGATAAATTATCGGTTTATATATCTATTGTATTTACAGTATTTCATTTTTTATCCATAAGGTGGACCTTGCAGCTTAGCTTGTGATGAGTTAACTAGCGGATAGAAAAAAAACAAAATGCAATAGAGACTGTGAAACTAAATAAAGCTGTTAAAAAACAAAAACACTGATTTTGTCTAAAAATAATACTACAGGTATTGTTAAACCTGTCAGCCTTAGGGTGGTCTTACCCCTAACATTTTGCCTACTTACCTCCATTTTTCTGCTGAAATTAGTTTTTGTTGGCCGTAGTACTTCACCAGTGCTAACCATTGCTAAAGTGCTTGTGCTTACTACCCTGAACATAGTTAAACTGGTTTACACCTGATTGGCATATTTAATGCACTTATATGTCCCTTGCAGAGTGGTATACCATATACCCAGGGACTGTAAATTAAATGCTACAAGCCCCAGTCCTGCCATTGCAGCCTGAATGCAGTTTTAAAGTGCTAATATGACTTTGCAATGTAACCCCCTGCCATGCCTTACACTCCCCTTTTATTTGATATAAGTGACCCCTAAGGTAGGCCCTAGGTAGCCCATAGGGCAGGGTGCATTGTAATTCAGAGGTTTCACATATACTTTTAAATGTTACAAGTCCTGGTAGTGAAAAACTCCTAAGTTCGTTTTTCATGACTATGAGGCCTACCTGTCTCATGGGATAACATTGGGCTGCCTTATTACATTCATACATGCTAAAATCTGATAGGGACCAGGTAACCAGTTCATGTTTGGTATCTATGAAATTGTAATGAAAAATGCTCTTTAATGGTAAAGTGGAATTTTAAATCGCAATTTTTAAAATGCCACTTCTAGAAAGTTGCTCTTTTCTGCCCTTAGCCTTTTTGTGCCTGCAGCCTGTCGTAGGTCACATGACTGGGTGTAACTGGCCATTAGACTTTGGGAATTCCTCCTTGGCAGTCACACAATAGAGTTATTAGGTGTGCCTGAATGGGCCATCTGCTGGCAGGATGGGGGAGGCAGAGCTAAGCACAGCCCGCTTACAACCATATAGGCTGTGCTCTGCCTTCACACAAAGGGCATGTCACCACTGCATTGTTCCTGCAGCTAGCTTGGAGGCAGGGCATGGGAGTCAGGAAATTCCAAGCACTTCAAAGAGAAAACTCTAGAAATGTCTCCCAAAGTTGAAAGGAGAAACCAGGTATAAAAATAGGCCCTCAGACCCACTCTTTAGCTCACTCTGGACCTGCGGAAGGCCTCTCAGAGAACTGCCTGCTGCTGTGACCTGCTGTGCACTCTGCAAGACTCCTTTTCTGTGCCGGTAAGGACTGCTTACCGTCCTGGAGCCTGCCTTGAACCATCAGAGTCCAGCCCTGCTGTTTGAGCCCTGCTTCTTCATCTTCACCCAGGATTACAAGAGGGCCTCCAAGGGCTAGTTTGATGGCCTCCTGTTCAGAGCCACAGGGGCATAAAAAGCTCCCATTATCTTGAACTCGCACCTAGACCCAGTCTGAGTTAGTCCTGAACCCTCAAGTGATGTCCCACCAGTCCCGGGTCCTTGGTTGGGGTGCTGAAGGTGCCCAGATAGCCAAAATCCAAAATATTTTGGCCCAAAACTCCTCTGAGACCAGAGAGGAGACTGGGACCCCCTGCTTGTCTATCCGCCCAAGGTGCATCACCGGTCAGCCTGACTTCATGCATGGTCCCACTTCCAAAAAAGTCCAGGCATACAAATCTTCACTGCGGCTTTGCCCAGTGGCTTCCCGAAGAGGACGCTCCCTTTTTGGACACCGCTTGCAGCCATGGCCCGATGAACTCTTACCTTCTCAGAACTTTTCTTCAAAATTTCTTCTAAGTCCAAAGGTAAGCGTTGACCAGGCCCTATCCACTTTTTGTAGCCAACCTGGACTCCATTGCTGTCGGCCATAATATTTGACTTTGGCCCTGTATCACGCAACTAGGTGTCAGCGGTTGCGCTTTGATCTCATTCATAACTCTGGTTCTACTGATTGGATGTTTGTCATTTTGGTGTAAAATATTTTATTAAAATGTTCTCTATTGTTCTGAATTTATGTGGAATTTTGATAGTGTTGTGTTTTCACTGTATTACTGTTTTGTGTGCTGCGTAAATACGTTACACATTGCCACCCTGACTGCTTTTTGTGCCAAGTTACCCAGGGTTAAGCACAGGTTAATTTAGTGACTTTTTGTGGTTCACCATGCCAGGATTGTGGCTGCTGCTTGACCTGGGGACACACCCCAGTAAACCAACAACCCAATTTGGTGCTAGGAAGTAACACTATGCACTAATTGCAAATCCTGATTAAGTTGCCCAAAAAGTGTTCACATCCTACCTGAAAATCATTAATGTAGGAGCAAAATGTAGACTTACAAGAAACAAATCCAAAAGAGAAAAATCCAAAAGTGGGGTGGCCCAAGATAAATACCTGTAAGTGAGCAATGTCTTTTTTGACTTTTGATATCCCAAGATGGTGAAGATCCTCACTACACCTTGTATAATGCAACTCTACAAATCATTTTATCAGTGCTTTTTATGATGGAAGCATATTCATCCTTGGGAGCTGATCCAAAAAGAGAGCTTTCATAAAGGTTATGTTCAAGTAAGGCAAAAGGAAGTGTTTGATCAGAAGAAGGGAGTGAAAAGGGTTTCTTTTGCAGTGGGTAATTTTATTGATGAAGTAGTTCCTGTATGTTGAGAATGTAGAAAACACATTTTGTTGGCCAGTGGTCATTTACAAGTTATGTGATAATGCTGTTGGAGTTTTAGGAAAACAATGGTGCAATGCCAACAGGGTGGTGAAAGGGTCAAAACCTATGTCCAAGGGTACTGATAAGTAGGCTAGTATGAGATCTGTGGGAGCATGGCTTGGAGCCACAAAATGGCAGACACCTAATCTTCTCGCTCTGGAGGCAGACTCGACATCTGTTTCCATCTGGGCTGCAGGGCGGTCAGAAGACACTGGTGGTGAGGGTGCGGGGTCTGTGCTGGGGCCCCTGCTGAGACAAAGAAAGGCCCGAGATGCACCACAGAGACCTTCTGCAGCCTGGGCACAATGCGGCCGCCTTCCCGAGCGTGGCGGCGTGTGGCAGCGGTATCGGGCTGACATGGCAGTGGAGTGCAGGGGGTTGCTTTGAGGACAAAGGCCTAGAGTGAAGCATCTCGGGGGCCCCCTCCTCCAGAGAAGAAGCTCACAGTGATGCGAGGCTGGCAGAAGCATTGAGCCAATATTGCTGCTCTGGGCCCCAGGAACAGCGGCATCAGCAGAGGAGTGACAGGGCTGCTGTGGGGCCTGAATTGGGGGGCACTAATGCCCCCCCCAGGCACGATGCTCAGAGAGGGTGCTCTGTGTGGGCACATGAGGGGCGGCACAATTGACGCAGAGGCCTTCTTGTCCCTCCTGGGGCCACTCCTCCTGTTGTGAATATTAAGCGGGGTAGGGAAGCCCTGTTGGATTTTATTGCCTCCTCCCTCCCTCATAGGAGAGAACTAGGGGTGTATTGCACATCTTCAGCCCCCCCACCCTGGCTGGAACTAGCAACACGCCGCCTGAAGACGGGGGATGACTGAGAGATGGGGCCCACACTGGATTGATATCTACAGAACACAAGGGGCTGCTCAAGCCTCCCCAAAGCTTTTGCCCTCCAGTGATGTTCTGGAGGAATGGCAGGCCCTTCCTATAGTATTTTGATTCCTCTCCACCCTCCTCATCCCTCCTTGGACTTCTGACCACATAAGAATACAGCTGTGAGGGCGGACTTACCAGGACTGCAGAGTGGAGAGATTCATATGCCTAAGAAGGCTGTCCCACTATCCTGCCCACCCTGTTTATTCATGTGGGGCAGGCTAGGAGCGTCCTACCTTGTCAGACTCAGAGTTGCCCACTAGCCGTCGGGCCTGCACATGCCTCCCTGGCCTGTTGGATCGTGGGAACAGCGAGACCTGTGCTAGGCTATCAATGGAAACTCTGACCTCCTTGGCTACTGTTGCTTAAACAATCGACTGAAACACATGGTAGGGGTGAGCCTGGTGAATGGGGAGACGTGAGACGAGTGGAGCTCCTCTGCCAGTGATGCCACCAGGTGAGATTCGCACGAGTTGGGAGCCCCTTCCTGTCAGGAGGCAGCTGTGCCACTTTTGTGTCCTACACCGGACCCAATGGATGTAAAGCTGGACAAGATTCTCACCGCCATCACTGACACCTGGACTGACCTAGGTGGAAGATTGGATGTAGTAGTGGTGGAGTTGGGCCTCCTCAGGGAGAACCATCGCAAACTGTCGTACAGAGTCTCCCAAGCTGAGACATCCATACAAGCTCCCCAACCTGCCGCCAAGGAACTTACTTGTCAAGTAGAGGAACTTACTTTCACAGTTCAGTTCCTGGAAGGCCAAGTGGAGGATGCAGAGGGGAGATGTAGGCGCAACAACCTCTGCATAGTTGGCTTCCTGGAGGGAGCAGAGGGTATGGACCCCACTACTTTTTTCAAGACGTGGCTATCCACCACTCTGACCCCTGAGGGGCTATCTCCGTACTTTGTGGTGGAACATGCTCACTGGGTGCCTGCACGACAACCTCCACACCGAGACCTGTGGTAGCGCAGCTCCTCAACTTCAGGGACAAGGACACAAAACCTTGGGTGGCTAGACACTCAGACCCACTTGCCTTCAAAAATGTGAGGATCCTCCTGTTCCTAGACTACACTTTGTTGGTTTAACGACAGAGGGCTTCATTTCTAGATGTGAAGAGAAAGTTGTGTGATGCAGGACTCACATAATCATTGCTTTTTCCAGCCAAACTTAAAGTGGTTGCACACCAAAAAAAGTACTTCTTCGCAGAACTGGCAGATGCCTGGGATTGAGTAGATCAGAGGCTTTATGAGCCAACCGGAGTCGGAACCTACTGTTAGCACTGGGTACCCTCTGACATCCCGGAATAAATGCAAAAGACCCAAACTGCTGAGGTGAATTAAACCAACTACCAGTGCCCCAACCGCCACACACTCACAACACGAACGGATGCAGGCACTGGATCCTACGGCTGGAGTATGTGCCCAGGGCAAGTCCCCTGTCATTGATGATTTGGGGAGGCCTCATCAGGGGTAGAGTTAGACTCAATGCGGTCTAGCTTGGCCTTGATCCTCCCTCCTAGGGTAACACCGCAGACAGCAGAGGACATTGTCATATCATGACTTAGGGCTGTGCTTTCCCAGAACCCCTCCCCCTGATTGTTGATTCCTGAGGGGCATTCTCTGCCTTTGACTGCCCCCAAGATACAAGGGTGCTGCTACACTGTGCATGCCAGTCACCCCATGCCCACCTAGAAGTTACCGTTCTCAATCCATGATCCTCGTTATTCGGCCCCCTCCCCAGAGGGGCCCTGGAAGCCTACCTCTATGCTATAATTGAACTGCTGAGCCAAGACCCTCACTCTGTTGTTTGCATGAGGTGTTCTGCTACTCTCACGCAGTACAGAGAAGGCCCGCATTCGCAGGACTTATGGTTCACGGTTTGGGCAGCCATATGTTACTCTGCCCTCCTGCGGAAGGGAGTTGATTTTTCTGTTTTCTTATTGTTATTGAGCCTTGCATCATGTGTATACTGCATGGGTTGGAACTGTGTGCAAGCTTCATCCATCCGAGATTGGGGGTCTTTCTTTTGCTGCTGGTCCCCTCTAAGGCCGCACTGTCAGTGACTATAAAAATTTTATTTTATCTTTTTTGACCTGGAATGTCCAGGGTATGGGCACTGCAAGGAAACGTTACTCTATTCACCAATATTAAAAGACCGGGGGCATTGTTGTTTTCTTACAAGAAACTCATGTAGCTAATGGGGAGGAACTTAAGCTTCAGAGATAATGGAGGGGAAGATGCTGCAGTATGGTATATTCGGGCTGTTTGAAATGGCATAGGTACGCATCCTGTGCAAGTAGGGACCACCACTCTACTCAGGGTAAGTCAGATGCACACTTTAAATTAACCTGTGCTCACCCTGTGGTAGCTTGGCACAGAGCAGGCAGGCTTAACTTAAGAGGCAATGTGTAAACTATTTGTGCCGCACACACACACACACTCACACACACAGACACACAGACACTAACACAATGAAAACACCACAAAAAGGACACCACATAGGTTTAGAAAAATAGAGACAATTTATCTTAGTAAAACAAGACCAAAATGACAAAAATCCAATAAGCAAAAGTCGAGATATGAATTTATCTTAGAAGTCACTAGCAGCCAAAAGGTAACTTGAGGTCGCGAGGAACCGATGCAAATCCAAAGTTCAGACTGACCGCCAGATTCGTCCTCGGCATCCCCCGACACAAACACATCAGCCAACACCTACGAAGTCTCCACTGGCTCCCCGTGGAGAAAAGAGTCACTTTCAAAATCCTCACTCACGCCTACAAATGCCTACACAACAACGGACCCAAATACCTCAACGACAGAATCAACTTCCACGTACCCAAAAGAAACCTCCGATCTTCCAACCTCGCACTGGCCGAAATCCCACAGAGCCAGAGCAGGCGGAAGATCCTTCTCTCACATTGCAGCCAAGACCTGGAACGAGCTACCGGCAGACATCAGACTTGCCCCCTCTCTGAACACCTTCAGGAAGACCGTCAAGACCTGGCTCTTCGGCTACACAGATCTGCGGACCCTCCCCCCTCAGCGCCTTGAGACCCTCACGGGTGAGTAGCGCGCTTACAATTCCCTGATTGATTGATTGACCGCAATGGAGGGGATCGCCGGCTACAGAACCCACACAAGGTCTGCTGAAAAAGTACCTTGTATAGAGCAATACATTGATGTCGAAGGCTCGATGTATCGGTTCCAATTCACACGTTGGGCTCCGCTGAGATGGATGCAATGCGTTGAGCCGTGCAGAGCATCGTCATTGGGCTGCGCAGGCTGTGGGTCCGCTGTCATGGGGCAGGCGCTGCATTGGCATCAAAGAGCAATACGTCGGTTGCGACCGGCGCTGTGGTGGCGATGCATAGGTTTTTGAAGAAAACAGCTGCAGAACCCACTTCTGAGTCCCATAACTGGAAGGGGCACCTCGGGCAAGGGTAGAACTCACAGATGGCAGAGTTCAGCAGCACCAGCAGGATTGCAGGAAATCTTTTGTGTCCCTTCGACTTCAGAAAACAGGAGACAAGCCAGCAAGTCCTTGAAGTTACTCTGGGTTTAAGAGAGATGGATCCAGTCCTTGTCTTCAGCAGGGCTGAAATCAGCAGGCACCAGGGCAGGTCAGCAAAGCAGAGAAGCAGTTCCTCCAAACTTTCAGACAAGGCAAAGGGGCAATCCTTACAGCATACAGTCTTTACTCCAGCAGAGTTCTTCCTAGATCCAGTAGTGTACTGATTTGGTAGGGTCAGAACCCTAGTACTTATACCCAAAAGTGCCTTTGATGTAGGGAGTGACTTCAAAGCAGCTCTCTGAAGTGCACAAGGAACCCCTTTCAACCCAGTCCTGTCTGCCAGGCTAACTGGGGGGGTAATACGCCCTCTGTGTGGGGACAGGATACAGCCTATTCAGGTGTAAGTTTGAGCTCCCCTCTTCCCCTTCCTGCCCAGGAAGGTTATCAGAATACAGATGAGTCCTCTGTCCCACCCAGCCCTTCCGGTGTTTGAGGCTATCTAGAGGCAATGCACAAATGTTTGCTGTCACCCAGCCCAGATGTTTATTGGAGGAAAGCTCCTGGCCCCCAGAGCAAAGTAAAGAGCAGAGAATTGTCCACTTTCTAAATATGACATTTCTAAAATGGTAATATCAAATCCAACTTTACCACTAAAGATGATTCATCACCACCATTCCAAAGATATGAAACATGATGTAGCTACTCCTTTCTGATCAGGAATCACAACTTAAAATGTTTTAAGGAATTCCCACTGCTAGCCCATGAGAGGAGTAGGCCTCACAGCAGTGCATTGAAAAATGAATTTAGCTCTTTGTCACTACCAGGACATGAAAAACTTAAATGTTCATGTCCTGCCTTTTAGTTACACAGCACCCTGGTTTTAGGGCTACCTATGGCCTACGTTAGGGGTGACCTATGTGTAATAAAAGGGGGTTTAGGGATTGACAAGTGGCTTTAAATGCAGAGTTGAAGTGGCAGTAAACTGCGTACACAGGCCCTGCAGTGGCAGGCCTGAGACAGGTTTGAAAGGCTACCAGTGTGGATGGAACAACCAGTGCTTCAGGCCCACTAGTAGCATTTAGATTACAGACCCTGGGTGTATTGTATACCACTTTACAAGGGACTTACAGGCAAACTAAATATGACAGTCAGGTATACACCAATGTCACCATGTTTAGGGGAGAAGTGCATGCATTTAGCAGTGGTCAGCAGTGGTAACGTGCTCAGAGTCCTAAGGCCAACAAAAAGATACAGCAAAAGGTGTAGGTAAGCAGGCAAATTGTTGGGGGAAGACCACCATAAGGATGAGAGGTCTAACAAGGGCTATGTGAGAGGGGCGCTCATATGGGTGCAACCTTCGGTCTTTTTTTAGGGATGTGTTAATGGAGGTAGACCCGGAGGGCTGATATGTATTTGTGGAAGGCTGGCCGGAGGTACAGCTGGACTACTGAGAGGTGTGTAATTACCAAACAATGTGCAGGCATAATTCATGGCCCATATATTGTCCATACTGACTAGATGGGATCATTAACACTGGATTTTGGAAGGGGCTTTTTATTGCGTACTGAACCCTGAGTTGGCTAGGTCACACCCACTGCTCCCTCACTCGGCTACTGAGCGCACTGCATCCTATTTGTCAAAGTGAGTCATGCATTGGTCACTGATTGATAGCTGGAGTGCATTGCACCCGGATGCCAGGGAGTATTCTTACTTCTCCTCGCCATATGACGTACATGTCAGACTTGATCATTTCCTCTGTCACTTCACCATTCAGCTGAAGGTAACGGAAGCTGAATAACTAGGGAAGACCCTTTCTGATCACTGCCTGCTTCTACCTCACACTGAGTGGGGATACTCTGCACTACCGGTGCCCACCTGGTGATTGCAACCTGTGGCCCTAGAGGATACTGTCTTCTGCAAAACGACTTGTGACACACTAGTCAACTACATAACTAAAAATAGCAGGGCATACACCACGAGATTAGTAGAATGGGATGCCCTTAAGACTGTGGTGAGGGGCCATTGCATACATGCAATCATTGGGGAGTGTGGAGAGATCAGTCTTGAACTGGGCTGCCCTGTCTGAGGACATTACTCGGAAAGACTTGATTGGAACAAACGACCATCATGCCCGCCTCCTAGAATCCTTATGATGTATAGATTACAGGGCATACCAGGCGAAGTGACACTAGGAGGGGGACAAACCAGGTCACCTATTGGCATGGCTATTGCACAGCTCCACTGATATGGTGCAGATAACTACCATCCATCAGTCCCCAATGTCAGTTGCGCCCCCCCAAGGGGCAATACATTGAGGCTTTCTGTGTGTATTACCGGGCCCTGTATAACACAGAGCCAATGCAGCTGCAATCTAACATTCGCAATTTTTTTTATCTACCACCAGCACTGAATAGTCCAATCACGGGGTAGGAGGTCCGTGGTGCCATTCGAGACTTACCTAGTTGTAAAACTTCGGGGTTAGGGTTGGACGGCCTAGCGGTCAAATTTTACAAAATGTATGTAGCCCTATTGGCTCCCAAACTAGTCGAGGTTTGCCCCCCTCTGTGCAAGATGCACTGCTGGTTTCGCTCCTGAAGCTGGGAAGAGACTCATTGAAGGTTTCTTCCTACAGACCTCTGTGTCTGATGGGCAGTGATTATAAGATACTGTGAGGAAGCGCCCCGGAAGCCTACCAGTAACCCCGATCCCGTCTCCATACCTCCACCTGGGGTTCCTTTCTTCCGGGGACCAAATGGTGATGACAGAAGCCGAAAGAGGACAACAACAGTGAAACCAGACTGTCCTTCCCCTACACAGGAAGGAACCAAAGCTGGAGGGGCGGAGCCACGCCAGGAACGTCCCAGTCCGAGGCCGGAAGAGAAACGTCCTTTTGGCCAATAAAGGCAGAGGAGAGAACATCAGAGGGGTGTGTGTTCGGAAGCGGAGAAAAGGAAGCGTGGCGAGAGCGACCCGGGTGGAATCACGATGCCGGAGGAGAAGACACCGGAGGAGAAGACGCTGGAGAAGAAGACACAGGAGATCCGGAGCCTCCAGAGGAGTGGTGTGAGGACTGGTGGGTTCCAGAAGACGCGCAAGAGCCGCCGCAACTCAGGAGGGTTGCGGCAGCAAGAGGTACGTGATTCGGGAGAGGGGAAGGCGGGGCACATCGGGTGTTGGCTTGCTGTTAAGTACCCTGAGACCCCGGGACGGGGAGAAACCCGAACGCTTACAAACTGTGTCACTTTTGCGTTATGTAAAAGAAACCCCCCCCCTTCACGGTCCCTCCAGTGACTCTTTCACAGTGGTGTGGTGGTAGCAAAACAGTGCCAGATAGATCACACAGGCTCGTTGCTCCTTTTGTTTTTTTTTCCTTTTGTTTGTGTGTTTCCAAACTCCTGCAAGAGGTGAACCTTGGGAATTCCGCCGAGATACACAAGAAGAAGTGAAGGACAACTTCTACCCTATGTGTCAACCCCTCCAATAAGATAGGAAGCAACAGAGACTGTGAGAAGAACAGTGCCTAGAAACGATCTGAACTCTCCAAGTGTAATACCTAGAGAATACCCTGATACAATAAACACTATTTCGTTATTGCTTCCATATGGCCTCCTCGCTTCTGTTTCCGCCCATCCCTCCGACAGATACTTAGCAAACTACTTGCAGTGCGGTTAATGGGATATATGCCGGTAATGGTCCATCCAGATCCAAATGGGTTCAAACCAGGTAGATCCATGACCCTTAATATTCGGAGATCGCACAAATTGCTACTGTAGTCCCTGCTGCATTGGCCCCTTGTGGTGTGCCTAGTGTTAGACTTGGAGAAGGCCTTGATGCCAAATGATGTTGCCTACTAATACGTTATTGCAATGTTTACAATTATAGCATTTCATCATGCCTCTATGTTCAACCCCATCCGTCTTCGCGGTTCTTGACAGCAGTTCTTTTAAATCTCTGGACAGGCAAGCAGATCACATTGAATTACTCAGCAGACTATAATATACATTGCGTTATATATGCCATTAAGTGTCCATGTGGGCTCTTTTATGTGGAAAAAACAGAGAGGCAGATCAGAACGAGAATCACTGAACACAAAAGCTGTATTAGAACCAAAGCATTGAGTTCACCTTTGCCAACCCATTGGACTGAGACCAAACACACTATTTCCCAAATGCGTTTTACAATTTTAGAGGTAGTGACACAGTCTCCAGACAGTGATTTGACCAAGTCACTATTACAACAAGAGACTTATTGGATATGATTTTTGGACAGTCTTAACCCACAGGGTTTGAATGACAAGTTGGAATTTTCATGTTTTCTATAATTAACACATTACACTACACATTTCCAATTGAGCCAAATTTCTGGAGTTCAGTTCCAGTCGTTACTTATTTGTTTACCATGTTTGTGCTGATTTCTTCACACTGGTATTCCTGTACTAGACGTCCAATTTTATTACTATATTTTTTGGTATTAGTTCTATTTCTTGTACTAATTCGATTCGTTTGTACTAGCTCTTTTTCGAGCATTAAATACAAATTTTGTTGCTGTTTTTAGTTACAAAAAAATTGTGACCCTTAAAAGATGTTTTGTATTTTATCTTGTATGATATTTTCTCACTGTTACATCTGATATTCATGGCTAGAATACCCATCATTAGGAGTAAAATCAGATATTGTGATATCAGAGAAATCATTTTCCATACCTTATACTTTTTTATGGCACATTTTCATGAATCATTACACCGATATTTCTGCTTTTTGAATCCATGCCACGTGAATTTTTGTTTGTGGGCATTGATATTCAGGTCGAATATTAATGCTGTTCATTTTGGAATCATGTTTATGATCGATTCGGTTTCTGTTATCATTCACACATTAGTAACCAACAATCATCACAAGACGTTCCTAATTTGGATATTATCGTTTCTTTCCATTTTAATTTAATTTCTTTTTCTTCTTCTTTTTATTTTTCTGTGACTTTTTTTCACCAAACATTTGAGTGCAAACTTTATTGGTTCAAAGTTTATTGGTTGGGGGATCGGCAAATACAGAAGTCCTTCTTCTCTTTTGCCGGATTTTAAAATGCTACCGGTACACGCTAATCACGGTCTACAGATTTCTTCTAGAGGAGACACAAGGGAAAAGCACTCGGGTAAGATTGAATGTCAATCAGACACGTTTTATGATTGCAGTTTTTATTGCTCCGTTGGACACGGTCATGAATAGTCTGTGTTTCTTTGTAGATTTGTTGGTAGTTGGATCCTCACATTTACCATTAGCAGTGTGCTGAACACACTTGCATAGTATTCTGGTAAGATTTGTTTCACACGGGAATTAATAGGTGGTACAGCACTTTGTTTAGTATGATGTTCAAGTTCTGTTACGCTGTTTCACTTTCAGACACAAGGTCAGACTATTTTTGAATTGGCCGCCGGTTTGAATCATTGCCATTATAGCAGCGATTGAACAATAATAAGGTAGTTTTTGAACTTCACATTTATATAGTACTCACATTGTTTGCATGTCGGAAGTGTCTTTTTCTTGCATTTTGTATGCTGCATGTATCACTGCACGGTATCTTTTGACATGTTTTTTCACAATTGTTATTTGCGTGTCTACTTTTGGGTTAAGGTAGTGTTTTAGTGTTATACACACAGCATCTCATTGCGATATAACTTCCCAGCCACTTATCATATTCTTTCCTTAACTCTTATGATGGTTGATGTTTACTCACTTTGAGGACTGTCTCTCCAGGTATGTGGTTGTTTACTTAATCATTATAGTTGTAAGCTTGAGTTTTTCCAGTAAATAGTTCTCTACATGTTTTTGTTTATAGATGCCCCTGACGAAGGGCGAATGTTATAGCCCGAAATGCATTGGGATACACCCTAAAGCTAGTCTCTGGAAAATGCTAAGACTAGTTGTTAAATGGAAATCAATTCACGAGAATCACGTCCTTAAAATTAAAGCGACTTGATCAAAGACAGCGTCTACGTGCATTTCATTGTATACGATTTCTGTTTTTTGTATAATGATGTTTATGGATGATTGACACATTCTTAATGTTTGAAGTTTATCCATGTATGTTATAATTAAGGCTCCCTGTTTTCCGTTTTTACTGATTTTTACAGATAAATACAGACAGAAAACATTCATTTTCTTGTCTGTATTTATTTTTAAATGTGGATAAAAATTGAATTTGGGTTGCTTTTTGAGTAATTCTAAATACTGTTTGCCATGACAGCCAGGCCAATAGTTGCGTGGATTGATAGATAAGGGGGTTAAAAAAGAAAGGCATTTTAGTAAAGAGGCTTTAACAGCAGTAGATATGCACAAGGTTTATATTGAAATTTGCAAATTTTCATATAAGTGCACTGATTTATCTTCTGCAGGTGTTCACAGCATTGAAACCTGGCAGACATTCAAGTATGACTGCATAACTATTGGTTAAATAAATGTGGAAATATACTAATTTCAGCTTAATTTTTCCACAAAACCCAAAATAAATATGGAAAAATACAGATAAAATTAGCAAAAAATAAATATGGATAATTACAGACAGAAATGGCAAAAAAATAAATACCATAAAACCGGGAGTCCTAGTTACAATCATTGTTTACTCCCAATTTGGGAAACAGTAGTGCACACTGTGTCTGGAGCAATAGTTCTAGGTACTTTCAGGTACTTTCTTTATTTCAAATCGGTGACGAGGGTGAAGCCCCCTCACAGAGTGCACACGAAACGTAGCAAATTAGTTTACTTTGTTCACATTAGAACATTATTCATATCATATTGGAGCGCAACACAACGTTCCATCTTCACTTTTAGAAAGTAACCATTTGGTGTCTGCAGCCTGTTCCTGGGTCGCATGACTAGGTGTAGTTGACAGTTGGCCTATGCTCTTCCCAGACAGCATCATAATAGAGGGTCTGGTTGTGGCAGGATGGGCCATCTCTGATTTGATACAGGGGTGGAGCTGTCACCTACCAAACTTGCCCTTCAAAAACACAGGCTCAGCTCACACACAAAGGATATCACACTAGCCTATGGTACCCCCAGAGAGATTGGTACCAGGACAGGGAGGTAGGAAATTCCAGACACCTCTGTAAGGGGAAACTCCAGAAGCTTATTCCTTCAACGTGGACACCAGGTATAAGTATTGGAATCTCAAACCCACTCTTCAAATCGCTTTTGGACCCGTGGAACACTCAGAAGAAGGGCTGCTCAGCTGCAAGAAGGACTGGTCTGCTGTCATGCTGCTCTGATGCCCTGAACCTGGATTCAGCCTGCAGTGAGTCCTAACCTCCAAAGTGGCGCCTCTCCAGTCCTGGACCCTTGGAAGTGGGGATGAAGGTATTCTGCAAGCCGAGCTGTGGTCCTTTTTGGAACGAACTCAGCTCACTGCAACTTGCCGCAGTCCCCGCATTGCTCCTCAGAACGGCTGGTGTGCGGCGCAACACCCCCTCATCAAGGACATAAGTTATAATTCTCATCGGGCTTAACATGGTCCCTGAATAAGGCACACACCCCACCACAGCCAACCTTAACTTGTGACTTTGCCCCAGTCCGGCAAAACCAGATAACCGCAATTGGCGCTTAGTCTTCACCCCAAAAGTTTCCTATGATCATTACATCATCCTAGTCAACACAGATTAATTTCTGAGTAAAGTAAGTACAGAAAAAAATCAAAAGATAAAAAGCCTTCCTTAAAAGAATAAGAAATTTGAGATGAAAAAGATAGATTGCTGTACAAAGGTGAAACTATATGTTTACCAATATTTAGTACAATAGGTCGATGGATTGCCCTCATGGTTGAAAGTTAGCTGGTCATCATGGAATTACTAAGACTTTTGCATCAGTAAGGACATTTTATTGGTGGTGAAATCTACTTACTGATGTAATGAATTATTTATAAACAGGGTCAGTTAGTGCCCAAATTGAGTTCAATAGTAAACCAATGGATGATTGAGGCCTTTTCCTATGCTGCGAAAACCTTGGCACACTCTGTCAGTGGATTTTATTGCAGAGTAGTCCAAGAGTGAAGGTTGTACAGTACTTGTAGTGATTGTGGACCATTTGACTAAGATTTGTAATTTTGTATCACAGCCTGAGTTGCCTAACTCTAAAGAGTTAGCACTGATTTTATGAGAACTCATTACTTGATTGCATGGTGTTCCGCAGGTTCTGATTACTAGTCGAGGAGTTCAATTTATGTTTTAAGCATTCTGGTTTGCTCTATGTAAAGAACTAAATATGGAAGCTTGTCTGTATACTAGTTACCGCAGTCAGACAGGTGGACAGGTTGAATCAGCGAGCTGAACAGTATTTGAGAGATTGGGCCAAAATATTGCGATCCACACAGTTAGCATACAATAGCATTGAAAGCTTATCTTTTGGAATGTCATCTTACCTTTGTAGTTATTGCCATCACCCCCCAATATTTGGTTAGTATCAATCTCTGTCAACATCAGTTCAAATGAGTTAATTGATGTTCACAAAATAGCACAAAAAACTTTGGAAAAATCTGAAGATACTTGTATGTTCTACACACACAGTAAGAGATGTCTGCCTCCTCAATATATTGTAGATGAGAATGTGTGGTTTCTCCAAATAATTACCTGTGTAAAAATTATATATATTGCAGGTTAAGTCGTGGGTCCCTCATGCCCATGTTTGCTGCAAGAATTTTATGCAAGGCATCCTGACAAGCCCGAAGACCCCCACTGAGAAGACAGCTGTAAGGGAGTGCACTAGCTGGAAGATGGTCTGCAGGCATTGCCCACCTCTTCGTACTGGACAAGCATGTGGGAGTTTCTTTCTGGGAAGGAAAAGCTGGCAGTCATTGCAGAGGATGGGCATTGTCTGGATTGAGGCTGCATGCAGGCATAAGAATGCGCTACAAGGTAGTGTTCCAGTAATTAATGACACTTCCCAGCAGGCCATGAACTCTAACATAGTCTGGAGAGTCAACAGACATCTTGGATATCTGGCATTAACTTTCCTCATTAGCGACGGTACCATTGCTAAGCCGTCGCTGCATACAGGACCCTACTATGTGGATCCTATTATTTTTCCATGAGTTTGTACTGAAAGACATTGGGAATACAGCAAAATATTCAGAAAGTCATGTTGTTATGGAACAAACCTTGAATGATTTTGAGCATTTATATGAACCGTTCTAAGATTAGAAATCTTTACGTTTACTAAGGGTTATCCAGTGACAGTACAGGAAGGTTCTTAGCCTATAACTTACCTACCACACAAGAGTTCATACTAGTGACATAGCTTCAGGTAGATATTCAAGTCATAGAGATCCGTGTCAGAGAAGATATATTAGTTGTTCTCATTATTTGTATGTCTTGCTTTCAAGCATTACATTTTCCATATCAAAGTACAAAGCGATGGTTACACAGAGCTATGGCTAAGGTATATCCATTCACTAGAACAGTGAAGCATAAAATGTTATGTGGCAAGTTACTTAGGAATAACTCTTTGCTGTTTTTTTAACCATTACATTCTGCAGACATTCTTGATCAACAGAAGTGACAAGTGATAGTAGAGGAGTCCACTGTCTATGTTTTTTCTTTTATCTTATTTGCTGTACCCCTTTCCTACTGCCTGCCCTGATATTCCTGTGCATGTGGTGAATGGTAGAGGCAGTTATAGATGGAAGGGTGTAGAACTCTCATTGTATTCTAAGGACAATGTTAATGCAGCCTGACAATTAGCATCTCTGGCTGTTTACTGAGACATGGTGTCATTCTCATACCAGATTTGCTTCTTCATTAACCCTTCCATCTTTAACAACATGTGAACTGCATTTGATCTTCTTGAGGGTAATAAACCCTGGTTCACAATAACATTTCCCTGTAGTAAAAATCAATCACTGTATTTGTAGTCACTTTCCTTGAACATGTAAAAAGAAAGAAGGTCTTTGGGACATACCTGATGGTTGAGAAGAGCTGGAGACTGCATCTATAAGAATGAGAATGTAGGGTTATGAAAACAGACTTTTATGCTAAGAGACATATGGAACAGCGAGCACTACCACAAGAAATAATGAGGGGAAGAGTTGTAAGAGAAAAAGGCAATGGTGGATTAGAGAAATGTTAGAAGAGAATGCTTGAAAAGCTCACTAGTAAATTACATTGTTTGTAAAACAGCATTTGAGAAGAAAGCATTAGGAGAAGGGCATATTACAATAACAAAGTATTAACCAAAAAGAACATTTGGAGGAAACATCTTTATAAGAAAGGGAGTATAAGAAAGGACATTTGGTGAAAAATGAATCACAGAGGCAGAGCTTTAGGGAAGAAGATAGTTTTAGGAGAAGTTAGCATTGGAAAAACTAGCATTCGACTAAGTAATCTCTAGATAAAAGTAACATTAGAAGAGCGTATCATAACAAGAACTTTAGAAGGAAAAACAGTGATAGGAGAGAGCATTAGGTGAAGAGAACAGTGGGGGGAAAGCTAGATAGCATTGCAAAAAGAGAATATTAGGAAAAAAGAGCCTACAGTGAAGTGTGTTTTAGAAGAAATAGCAAATTTAAATCAACGGAAAAGGAAAGCCTTAGAAGAATGTTAGAAAAGAAGAAAGTAGGTGAAGAGAGCATTATAACAGATCTTTAGAAAAACAGAACGGATAAAGAAAAAATTAGGCCAGAAAAGAGTTGTGTGGAAAAAAGCGCGTTTAAGAAGTAATTGGGGAAAAAGCATTAGGAGAACTAAGGGTCAGATGAAAACAACATAGGAAAAGAGAACATTAGGACTGCAGAGAACTAGTAGAAATGAGAATTAGACAAAAAAATGAAAGCATATCATAGAAAAAGAGCATTCATTAAAGTAAATTTCAAGCACTGTCAATGAAACCTATAACATTTATGAGGGAGACAGCGTCAGTCGTTATGGAGTCAGAAACATAAACAAGGACCGATGAATTCCAAATAATAAAGGATTACTCAGTACTAAAGTGAGAGGCAAGCACTATCAACATATATCTGCTGACACCATATGAAAAGACGGCACTAAACTGCAAGTGAATACAGCCATGTGCGTGTCCATTGTCACCCAATCTAGGCCCATGTGTAGATGTACTAAGAACTGCATTTGATGGATCGTTTATGGAGGCCCAAGGTAAAGACTTAGAAAGGTATATCTAAGAGGTGGTACTGATGCACTGAACCAGGAAATGTTGATACTGTATCCATAAGAGAACAGACTCCTTGCATTTCATTATTGCTCAGCCCATTGCTGCAAAACAGGGTTAATAATTCATCCAAATTCCTTCCATTGCACTCTCACGAAAATGCTGCACAACCTCTGAGAGATAATTTGACAATGTGGAGTTTATCAGAGTTGCTCACTGACAAAGAAAAATCACCTTAAAATCTTAGTTAATCTACATAGAGCTCTATGTTTAAATCCTTTAAATATCTCACAATTCTTTGAGAGCCTTACACTTGCACAAGAAAACATATGTCGTGTTGCAGATTGCAAATGTAAAAGGGGAATGTAGACAAAATAACTATGGTGAGAACCACATTTTATTTTTCAGATCACGGACATGGGAGAAGCATCACCTGTGGATGCATGAATAGAAGTTCTTACCTGAGCAGATGACTCCAGCATCCTCATAGTGGCTACAGTCATGCCTCATCCACCCAAAGTGATTGCACTCAGACAGGTAAGACTCTGAACCCATGCAGCTGACTTCATCTAAGAGAATGCTTCCATTGCCCTGACCGAAGTGGGCACTGCTAGGAGCAGAAACTGCCCGTCCACAACTGAGCTGTCTGCATACCACATCTGCATCATTTAGGTCCCATCTGTCATCACACACCGTCCCCCAGGAGGAATTGTAGTAGACCTCAACGCGGCCTGCGCATCTGCTGCCACCATTCTGGAGTCGGATGGGAAAATGCACTGGGAAAAAAAGCACAGGGAACCAGAAAGTGATCATGTTGACTGCCAAAAAACATGCTAGACTGAAGCCTGGAGTGTTCTTGTACCAATCAGCTACATAAGACTAGGATCAAAGATTATTAACAAGTGAAAGCAGCTCTGTTCACTAACAACTCCAGGAGAGTAACATGCTTAAATTCTTCAACTGCACCACACAATTTAGATAGATTGCAATTCCCACCTCGCATTGAGAAGAAAGATAAGCCTGCCAGTTTTATCACTTCTATAAAAGAGCACAATCGGGCTACTCACAAAGGTAACTTACACTTGTGAGTAATTTACACGTGTAATTTACTCTTACACTTTTGAGTAACTTTCCTGGTATAAAGTTACTCAAAAGTGTAGACTTAGGTTTCTCCACCACCTGTAAAAGTCGGTGGCCCCAAATTTATGAATGTACTGCCAAAAAGAAACAGTAGTAAGTCCAGCGTCACACATGGCCAACCACTGATAATGAAAAATTCTCCCATAGAAATCAGTAGAGCTAGGGACTAAATAATTTTAAATTAAAGTAAAATATTTAAAATAGTTAATAGCAGTAGCGGTCCGTGGTAGGAGTGCCGGCCGGGCGGTGACGTGGGGTGGGGGAGGGGCAGGGTGGAGGGTAGTAAACCACGGATTACGGCCGCATACAGGTAAGTAAACATTTAAATAAATAAAACGAATTTCGTTGTGAGCGCTGCATCGCCAAATGCGATGCAGTGCACGAAGCGAAATTCGTTTTATTTATTTAAATGTTTACTTACCTGTATTCGACCCTAATCCGTGGTTTACTACCCCACCTGCCCTCACCCCACGTCACCTCGCCGGCACTCCTACCACGGACCGCTACTGGTTAATAGTATATATAAACATAATTTAATGTTAAAAAATATCTAAAAATAGTACATATTTAGCATCTAATTATAGAATACTTAATAGCATTTTTAAATTTAAAAAATAATGTAAAATTAGTGTTTTTATAAAATATAACAAATTTACTTTTAATTAAATTTATACATAACTTTCAATATTTTTAATGCATAATAAAAAAAATTACTTTAGATGGGAACTTATTTTTATTTATATTCTGAAAAATAATTTTTATTTGATATATTTAAATTCATAAATGATTTAATTCAAAATTAAGTTGATAGTGTTGTGTTTATTATTGTTCTACATTCAAAATAAATATACAATATTCATTTATATTAATATCAAACATAAAAATATATTTACTAATTTAATATGAAGTTTATGGAACGTTTTGTTTTTTATTTTTCCTGTTCTTTCCCATAGGGAGACTGATGAGTCTCTCTACTGTGAAGTATAGGGAAAAGTAAAGTTATTTAATTAAAAAAAATATAGTAAAAATATTTTTATGTTAAATAATAATGCCAAGTCATGTAAAATGTGTTTGAGTGGTGCCAAGGAAGAGTCGCCTAGCTCAAACCGTACTACCTCTAAAGACCAGGTCTTGTACCACTGTTCAGAGGGTGGGATAACAGGCTTAAATTTCCTTAGTATAGGCAACACTTGTTATGAAGGACAAACACTACATTTACGAACTATAAGAAACTTAAAAGTTGTTGCTATTGTTATTGTAATTTGAAATCTGTACAGCAAACTGCTGCCACTTTTGTAGATAAAGAGTGGCCTATGTGGAAAGAGTTGTGTCTCATGTGCTAGGAATCACGTGCATTGACACTGTTCATCAGTAGGTATGTTTCAGGAAGACTTGTGAGGGTGTTGGGATGGGAATATCCTCTGCATGGTATGCAGATGTGTTCACCCCCCTTGAGTGGGGAGGCAAGTGAACATGAGATCCTGACCTTTATTGTGGCTCTGGCGTTACACTAATCTACTATATGTGCAGGGGCATTAGACCTGTCCCTGACAACATGAGGTCCATGATCCGTTCTGTGACCTGAAGGTGCACACTTAGGGGCCGATTCCGATTCGGGCCGGAAATCTCTCCGACCGAGCCGGACCCAGAGAGATTTCCGACCGAATCGGACCCTAGCAGTCCGACCGAACGAGTACGATGCGCACGCATGCCATCGGACTCGAGTCGGTCGGACTCCCATTGAAGTCAATGGGAGCCTGTCGTACAACGCGTACGCGGGCTCCCATTGACTCAATGGGTGCGAGGCGGTCAAGGGCGCCCCCTACAGCATGTACGCGTCCATGCGCATCGCGGCATACATGCACAGGTAGGGGGGACCCACGGGTCCCCCCTGTGTGCGACTCGCACGCCTACGCGTACAGGGGGGTCCGACGCGGACCCCCAAAGTCCGGCTCCGACAGCTTTTTCGAGCCGGACGGCGCGAGTCGGCCGGACTGCTCGCGGCGCGCATCGTACTTACCCGGCCGGGAAACGTCTCCATAGCGCGGTGCGAGTCGTGTCCCTGCGAGTCGGTCGGAGCGTGTTGAAGCCGCGTTCGAGTCGGTCGGAGATTTCGCGGGTGCCTGCATCGTACTCGCTCGGTCGGACCCGCGTACGATTCGGTCGGGAAACAGGGCTCCGAATGGGATCCGGTAAATCCGAATCCGATTCGGAGCACTACCGGCCGAGATCGGAATCGGCCCCAAAGTGTGTCCTAGTAAGGAACAGTGGACAACTGTCCTTGTTCTGGATTCATCACATAAACTGGTGGTGGCAGCGTGCCATGTTTGATAATGTATAGTATGACTAGAACATTTTATCTGTTTGAAGGAGAGCAGGGCTTACTGACCACTCTTATGTAAAGCTCTGCTGTTATATGAGACTCTGAGCCTTGTACTGACATCCCATGTATATTTATTTTATTTTTTATTTAAGAGGTTTTATATAGCGCTGGCCAGACCAGAGGGTATCGGAGCGCTTTACAGCAGATATAGGGGAGAAATCACATAAAAAGAGACAAAGGTAGGCATAAGTGTTCAAAAGTCCCAATGTGCTGTGCGTCATTGAGGTAGAGAGGTCCTGAGGTAGTCTCGTTGTGTCTGAGGTAGTCCCGTTGCGTGCACAAAGTCTTGGGCTAAATCTCCCTCCGAGAGGATGTGAACGAGGAGGGGGTTAGGGAGCGGGAATGGGGTAGGGAGTGGAGGAACAATGACAAGGGTCTGTACCGAGCCGGGGGGGTAGGTGGTGGGACATTGCCAGGTGGCTGCAGAGTGCAGGCTTGTGCGTTTTGGTGTTCAGTCCGGGAAGGCCCGGTTGAGGTAGAGGTCTTTTAGGAGTCTTTTGAATTTTGTAAAGGAGGGGATAGTCCTGATATCGACTGGAATGGAGTTCCAGATTTTCGGTGCGTTCCCAGCGAAGGATCGCGACAGCGGTTTTTTGTTTGTGTGTTTTCAGAGGGATGAGTAAGAGGGTGTTGGAACTCCTGAGGATTCTTGACTGGCCGGCTTTCTTGAGTTTGGAGGCCAGGTATTCCGGTTTCCCTGTGTGCAGGGCTTTATGCGTGAGGCAGGCAGTTCTAAAGCTGGCACGCATTTCGACTGGGAGCCATTTTAGTTCTCTGAGTGCGGGAGATAGGTGGTCATATTTTTTAACACCGGTGACCATTCTGGCAGCAGCATTGAGAGTTGTTTTGAGTGACGCTAAGTGGGAGCAGGCTGTACCGGAGAGGACTGCGATCCCATAGTCAAGTCTAGATAGCACCAGTGATTGGGTGGCTTGTTTGAGGTCCATGGGTGGGATGAAGGGTTTAATTTTGTTGAGAAGCTTCAAATTGAGGAAGGCACTCTTCGCGGAGTTCTTAATGTGTTTGGTCATGCTTAGATTTTGATCGAGGGTGATTCCTAGCGATTTTACCGAGTTCGCCAGGGTGAGATTACCGTTAAGAGTGTTGATTTCTTTCAGCCACTCTACGATTTGAGGGTTTTCTTCTTTGTTGGAGATGAGGAGAATTTCGGTTTTGTCTTGATTTAGTTTGAGGTGGTTAGTTGCTAGCCATTGTTGAACTTCTCTAAGAGTGTTGTTGAGTCTTAGGATGTCGTTAATGGAGGAGGTTTCCAAGTAGATCTGGGTGTTGTCTGCATATAGGTGGAAGGGGATGTTGGCTTTTTTCAGAATGGTGGTGAGGGGTTCCATGTATATGTTGAACAGTTGAGGGAGAGCACTGAACCTTGGGGGACACCTCTGTTGACGGGGAGTCGGTCGGACATACAGGATTTGATTTTTATCCTTTGGGAGGCGGTTGTGTAAGAAGGAGGAGAACCATTGTAGGACCACCTCGTCTGCACCTACTCGGTCTTTGAGAGCCTTGATGAGAAGATTGTGATCAACCGTGTCAAAGGCTGCCGATAGGTCTAAGAGGATGAGTAGGCAGCATTGGTCATTATCAAGGGATTTGAGGATGTCATCCACGATGTTTAGGATCGCGGTTTCGGTGCTACAGCCTTTTCTGAAGCCCGATTGGTGGTTGTCAAGCAGGTTGTTGTTGTCAATGTGCTGGTTCAGTTGAAGGAGAACGCATTTTTCGAGGATTTTGGCTAGGAAGGGGAGGGTGGAAACAGGTCTGAAGTTGTTCAGGATGTTGGTGTCTAGGCCTGGCTTTTTCAGTAGAGGTGTCACTTGGCCGACTTTGAGGCAGTCTGGTATGATGCCGGTTTTCAAGGAGCTGTTTATGATTTCACACCATATTGGAGCAAGGGAGAGTTTCAGCTTTTAGCCAATTGGATAGGTACAGGGTCGAGGCTGTGGGATGAGGGCTTGGAGGAGGAGATTAGTTTGAGAATCTCAGCTTCAGGTACGTGGTTGAAGGATATCCAGGCTTTCGTGGGGAGCAAGCTCAAGCTCGTGGTGTTTTCGACTGTTGGGGCTAGGTTTTTGCAGGAGGGTTGAGGTTGATGTCAAGTGATAGCTCAATCTTGGTGATTTTGTCATTGAAGAAGTTGGCGAAGTTGTCACACAGGTCTTTGGAGGCCTGGACTGGGGTTGCAGAGGTCTTGGAGGTTTGTTGCCTAATGATGTTGAAGAGTTCTTTTGGCCTATTTTTCGCATTCTCAAGAGCAGAGCAGAAGAAGTTGGTTTTTCACTGTTGATGTGTTTTTGTAGTTCCTTCTTGCTGTTTTGAGTTTCTCGCAGAGGCTGGAGGAGGGATTATTTCTCCATAGACGTTCTGTGGCTCTGAGTTGTCTCCTTTCGTTGTTAATGTCCTTGTTGAACCAGGATCTGGAGGGGATGTTCCTGGATTTTTCAGTTTCAGGGGGCTAGTTGGTCTAAGATGGAGGACAAAGTTGTGTTGTAGTGGGATGTGAGTTCTGTTGTGGAAAGACCGTCTGGGGAGATGGGCAGGAGGGTGTTTATTTTTTTCTTCTAAGTCGACTATGTTGATCTGTGCTAGGTTTCTTGTCCATGTGGGGGTCTTGAGTGGGAGGTTGGCAGATGATCGGTTGCGTGATGCGGAAAAGGATTAAGTGATGATCTGACCAGTCGACCGGTAGGATGTGGTCTATTGTGATTGCGTCGCGTTGGGCGATGATGGCATCAAGGGTTGCCCCTTTGATATGAGTTTCTTCTAAGCAGTGTTGGGTAAGGTTGCTGGTAAGTAATAGCTCGTTCAGGTTTTGTATTGGTGGGCTGTTTTATCATTCCAGTGCAGGTTGAGGTCACCCAGAATTAGGTTGTTGTTGTTTCGGAGAGAGCATTGAGCAATCAGGTCTGACAGGTGCTCAGTGAATGTGGTGGTGTTGCCTGGGGGATGGTATAGGAGATGGCAGTGTAGTAATTTGTTATTGCTGGAGTTAATGTTGGCGGTTAGGCATTCGGAAGGAGTTATAGTTGAAGGTCTCGATTTCGGTCACGGCCAAGTTGTTGTTATGAATGATTGCTAACCCCCTCCTTTTTGGTCTATTCTATCTTTGTTGATGATAGAGAAACCCGGGAGTGCGAGAGTATCCATGATTGGAGGCGAGGTGTCATTTAGCCAGGTCTCGGTGATGAAGGCTATGTCTATGTCATGGTTGAGGATGGATTCAGCTAGCTCTGTGGCGTGTTTGGTGGCTGATCTGCAGTTTATGAGCATGCAGTTTGTAGGGGTGTCGCTTTTTTTGGTTCTTTTCTAAGGTGAGCCGTAGGGATGTTAATGAGGAGGCTGGGAGTCTAGGGGTTTCGGGTGGAGTGCTCATTTCTGAGTCCAATGATTACCTGAATCGAGGATTGAGGGTGTGAGTAGAGGGGGTGGTGTACGAGGAAGCCAACTCGGTCGCTTCATCGGAGGACATGGCTTCCATAGTTCTATTAGGCCTCGGTAAATGTCTCGCGAGGGGGGATGAGGTCCAACTGGGTCGCTGAGCCTTGGGGAGCCTTTTGTGTGTGTGGTTGGAGATAGTGGGAGTACAGTGGGGGTTAGTGGAGGGCTTCAGGATTGTAGCGAGGTTGTTTAGGATTTCATTAAAGCCCTGTATTATAATAGCCACTTGGCTTTCAAGCAGGGAGATAAGTCTGTATGCCTGTACTGTGAACCATGGTAGTAAGGCTCTCTGCTTGTGAGTATGGGTACTTAAGCAGGTGAAATCCATTTTGGATGACCGTGGATTAGCATGGAATAAGATGATGCATGAAGATAACTTCCCCAGACAGAGGAAGCTTATTGTCTGCAATCCTGTGGCTGAAGGGTGAAGACTGAATAGAAGAGGATCTATTTTTATTTTTATTTATTTTGAAGGTTTTATATAGCGCGGACAAGACCCTTGCGGGTATCAGAGCGCTTTACAACAAATAAAGGAAATAGAGGAAATAGACATATACAAACAAAATATTATTGGTTATATTAGTTCAAACAATGGTAACTGTTCCAGCATCGCAAATATCTACAAGCCTGCATCCAATAGTTCAAGTGAATTTGGCCAGGAGAATCGATTTAACTTCATTTTTAAAGGATGCCGCGTGAGGGTTCTGTCTTGTTTTTGGGGGTAAAGCATTCCAAATCCTAGGGGCCATTCCTGAGAAGGAGCGGGTATAAGTTTTCTTTTTGGTAAATCGTTGTGGTTTCAGTAGAAGGTTATAAGAACTCCTGTTGGTTCTGTTACCACCCGATGGTACTAGTTTCTCTGCAAGGTATCGTGGTGTTTTGTGATGCAATGCCTTGTGTGTCATACAGGCGATTTTCAAATGGATTCTGGCATCAAACGGTAGCCAGTTAAGGGCACGCAAGTCAGGGGAGATGTGACAGTTTCTTTTGGAGCCTGTGATTAGTCTGGCGACTGCGTTGATTGATGCTCTTAGTGGGGCTGTTGTTGTTCTGGGAAGGCCGCAGAGACCGACACTCCCATATTCCACTCTGGGGATTACTAGAGTTTGGACTGCCTGTTTAAAGTAATTTGCGGGTATGAAGGGTTTCAGTCTTCTTAAGGTGTTCATTTGAAAGTTTGCTCCTTTAGTTGCTGCGCTGATGTGCTTCTGCATATTTAGCTTATTATCCAGAGTTATGCCTAGCGATTTGGCAGAATCGATCATGAGCGGTTGGCCATCGAGTGCTGTTAGGTGCTTCATCCATTCCATGATGGTGGTTGTTTGGCTGGGGGCACTATTAGGAGGAATTCTGTTTTTAGGGTGTTTAATTTTAAGTGGTTATTTGCCAACCAGCTCTGCGTTTTTGGAGCGTTGAGTTGAGGGACTTGATGTCCTCAAGTGAGTGTACCTTAATGTAGAGTTACCTAAAGTGACAGGAGTAGGTTTGGATAGAGATTGATTGGTCTTGAATCTTTGTGTTCTGTTTTGAAGGAAGGAAGTGAACCAGTTGAGAACCGTTCCCGATAGACCCATTCTATGTTTCAGGAGGTCTTATAGATTGTCGTGTTTGACAGTGTCGAAGGCGGAGGATAGGTCCAGTAGGATTAGTAAACAGGCTTTGTTTTGGTCCAGTATTTTTAAGGCGTCGTCTATTATGTGGATCATGGCGGATTCGGTACTGTGCCCTGATCGAAAGCCAGATTGGAATTTATCGAGCAGGTTGAAGTGATCAATGTGGTAGGTAAGTTGCGTGTGAACACATTTTTCTAGTAATTTGGCCAGGATAGGGATGTTGGATATAGGGCGATAGTTATTTAGGTCTGCTGGGTCAGCCGATGGTTTCTTTAATATGGGGAAACCTGACCAGCTTTGAGGATATCTGGGATGGTTCCTTGTAGCAGAGAGGTGTTTATAATCCTGGTCCATAGAGGCACTAACGTCGGTATGAAGTCTTTTAGGAGGGATGCTGGGAGTGGGTCAGAGAAGTGATTGGAGGGATTTAAGGCCGTAAGCGTTTTTAGAATAGTTTCTTCGCTGTAGAGGTTGAATGAGGACCAGTCTGCGTTGTTTTTGAGGTCGAGCTTTGCGGAACAACTAAGCAGGTTCCTGAAGGGGGTCCTTGAGGCGATCATGTGAGGGTTGGTGAGGGCTGATAGGTCATTCAGTAGGTCTGTCTTTATGTTTTCAGTTTTTGTTGTGAAATAGGACGCGAATGCCTCGCAGTTGGGGAGTGTTTCTGAATTAACTTGAGGTGAGTGGGAGACACCTTTAGATTGCGCTTTGATTATTTCAAAAAGTCTTTTGGGGCGATTCTTGGATTGGTTCAATTGATTGCTAATGAAGTCGATTTTTGAACGTCTGATTATTCTGTAATAGGCGTTTCTCGTGCTTCTGAGTAATTTGAGGTGAGGAGAGGAAGGTGCTGCTCTCCATTGACGTTCAATTGTTCTAGTCCAGGATACCTTTGGAAATTACATGGAGGCTTTGTTAGCACGGAGCTGCTGATTAGTTCTTCTTGAGCACGCCATTGGGTAGATAGTTGCTGTGGAGGGTGGGACTGCAGTTTCTTCTGTTCAAAGTGAGGACGTTTCTAGGACCTGCCCTTTTGTCTGTCCTGGTTCACTGCCTTTGCTTCAGAAAGGCTGATGACAGCCAGGAGCTGAGAACTCACACTTGGTTGTGCTCATGTGGTAAGAGCACCTGCCTGGAGACATACTCAGTGTTATCTTGTGTAAAAAGCATCACTTTACATAAAAGCTGTGTCTAGACAGCAGCCTGAGAAGGGCACTTGAAAGTAAACCAACCCAAGCCAATTTAGAAGTTTAAAACAGTGGATCCACATCTTCTGTATGGAAAATGTGTATTAAAGTGGGATCCACACCACCCCACTTTATTCCAGTCCCAGGTTATTCTTAACCAACAAAGAGAGTGCTCTACAGAGTACTCAAAGAGCTGTTGTGCCGCCAGGGCTGATGTCTGCCTGACAGCCAGTCTCCCAGAGGTGACGGGACATCACCTGAAGCCAATACTTTCTTAACGAGGAGGCGAGGGTCAGGCCAAGATACCTACCTGTTTCCTGAAAGAGGGAAGAAGTGTGTAAGGCCCTTCAGGATGATAGATTGTCCAGGAAGGAGAGACCCAGTGTGTTCAAGGCATGAGAGGCACACAGAGGAAGTTGCCAAACTTGAGAACACAATCCAGGAGTGACCTGTGCTGAGAGAGGGATCTCTGGACTCTCTTTACAGTATTGGCAAAACAGTGCTTAAGACTGTCACGGAAAGTGCTATTGTGAAAGGAAACCAGCAGCCTGCCATGACTGAAGTGACTGGTGCTGTTGCTACTGACAACAATGAGAGAACCAATGCACCACTGAAGCGGGAAGCCCCAAACCATCCTGGTGGCTGCAAATGCCTTGAATCTTAAAGAGGACTCTGCATTTAAGCTGCAACCGGTTCCAGCACCGATTCACAGCCACTGATGACATATGGTGCCGTCATATGAGCCCACCTGAACCAAGCCCCCAGAAATCATCCAGCACACGGCTGCCAAGAGCGAGCCCCAGAGGAGGCCGCTCTGTATGAGTGGGGACAAGCCCCATGCTGGTGGCACAGTCTGGACTGGCACAGAGTGAGATGAAATATGCTTTCTTTTCTACAAAGGTAAGCACTATGCTGTACAACATATTATTGTCTGTTGTTTCACTGTGAGTTCTAAGCTCCTGAACTGCCACCCTGAGGACATTGTAATTTCTTATCCTCGTTCCTTGAGATTCAAGTGCAGAAAGTTTGTACTTGGTCCAGTTTGCAGAGCCATAGTAGGATGAGCCTGAGGCATCGGAGGCAAACAATCTCAACCTACACATCTGGGGTCCAGTATCCACTGTGAGCTCTGAGGCCTCACAAACAGGGTTCGACAGAGGGGTCAGAATAGTGCATTCATCCATGCCTTCATCTATTGCATTATTATGTTCTCAACTTTGTCATATTAATGCTACTTTCTATCCATAAAATGTTCATTGCATGTTCCATCGCAGAGGTGTCTGAACTAGGGCTCTGGTCAGTAAAAGGTAAAATCAAGTCGAGTTAACAAACAGATTCCATGAACTGCATAGTGTTGAGGATCATTTCATGAATAAATGGATATAATATGTTGGACGGATTAACAGAATCTACAAACTATGGGGCATTTTCTCAAGGACTCATCGCCGGTTTATCGGCACTTTAGCGCTGCAAAAGTGGCGACAGATTTTTCGCCCTATTCACAAGCTGGTGCAAACTGCCGACATCGCCAGTTTTCCTGCGATAGCTACCGCAAAAAACATCGCCACGGATGAGTGCGACAACTAACGCTAATAATATGCAGAGTAGGCGTTCCCGTGCAAAAACACACGAAAACACCACTTCGCGTGATTCTCAACAACCAGTCAGATCTGTGATGCGAACCAAGAACAGGCGATAAGGCGCGTTAGCTGCAGGGATTTAACACCTGCCTTTAGCTGGTGCTAAGCAGGACGACTACCTGCAGTATGAAAAGGAGCCCGGCCCAGAGCCACAACTGAAGACCCACAGATGCCATGGAGCCAATGAACATGCAGCTCGGAGACCCAAGAGGGCCACAACACCCACCGCCACCACCCCCAGGACCCCCCCCTCCGGACCCCCTCCTCCTCCGGACTACCACCGAGGCAGCGTAGGACAAGACAGCGGACCTTCCGAAAACGGCATGGCCCCTCAACCACACAAGTGCAGAATGGGGGGAGAGGTGGGAACCAAGTACACAATGCCAAGTGTGGCGGTGATGTGCTGGACAGACCTCAGAATGCAGAGCACAGACATGTCCATGTGGACATATAATGCTGGGGTTTGTAGTGTTGTGGACAGTGGAAGCAAACATGTTACCTCAAGCAGTGGGGAAGACCCTGCACATGTAGCTGTGCTGTCCCCCCCTGTAAGCATAAGCGCAGTGGGCTGGGCTGGCGTACGCCACTCCAGCGTAGGAGTGCGGATAAAAAGGCCGGGCCCTGGGCGTGGTTCTCTTCCATGATGGGCAACGCATCTGCCAGGGCGGCGCACCTCACCCTGCCACAAGTCCGCCGCCGTGACCTCCAGACTCCGCGACACAGGCCCCCAGCGCATCCAGTGGCACAGCAACACGGAGTCATGTGTGTGTCGGATACTGCCTTAGTCCTACACTGCGGTCAGCAGGTCCCACAATTCAATTCGTGCCACATTTCTGTTAATGGAGGAAACCACTAGTCAACAGACATTGCCCCCAGTGCGGCCCGCCCGGACGACGCATCATCGTTGGCTGTGCACCTGCTCAGCGCTCCAGGTGCCACTGACCCTGTGCAACACAAGTTGACACCACGTGGCAATATTGAGGCAGAATTCAGTAGGCAAAAAGAACATTGCTCCCAGTGCGGCCCGCCCGGACGACGCATCATCATTGGTTGTGCACCTGCTGAGCGCTCCAGGTGCCACTGACCCTGTGCAACACAAGTCGATGCCACGTGGCAAAATTGAGGCTTAATTCAGTAGGGAAAAAGAACATTGCTCCCAGTGCGGCCCGCCCGGACGACGCATCATCGTTGGCTGTGCACCTGCTGAGCGCTTCCGGTGCCATGAACTCAGTGTAGCTCAAGTCATGGACCCTTTATGATGTAATCATATGTGTGTGAGTCCAGTTCTGGTGCCCCTACCTCAGTGCACTGCGAGTGTGTGTGATCCGATGATCACTGTTCTAGTTGTTGCCAGCACCAACCACTCCCTGAGGGCTGGCTTACACTCACCCACACCCATCCAGCACAGGCGTCACTGGACATGTGACCCTGGTAATAAAAAGGGGTCGGGCGCACGTGCCCGTAGCCAGTTCCACTATCTATCTAAGTGTGTCCGTGTGATCATTATGTATGCGTGATGGCCCCTGGCCCTACCACATCGCATCGTGCTGTGGACAGCGGACGCAAGCATGTCACCTCAGGCAGCGGGTAAGACCTTGGACATGTAGCTTTGTCCCCCCCCCCTGTAAGCATAAGCGGAGTGGGCTGGGCCGGCGTACATCAGTCCAGCGCAGGGGTGTGTAGAATTAGACCGGGGCTCAGGTCGTGGTTCAGTTCTGGCCTGGACAAGGAAGTCACCAATGCGTGTGTCTCTGTTGTAGTGTCGGCGCCACCCGGCCCGCAATTGACAATGTTGCAATGTAGCATGCACCCGGAGGGCGGTCTCGTACGAACGGAGAAATGAAGGAGCGCGGACCGCTTGCGGTCTTGGCTGATACATGCCAAGTGTTGTGCCAAGTGTTGTGTGTATCTGCATTGCCGCAGCATGAGCCAAATGCCTAGCCTTAGTCGCAGCGCGAGTTCAGCCAGGCATGAACTCTACATCTGTGTGCGCACTAACCTTACCATAGGCCTACACTCACGTGGCTGCCCACCTTCAACGGACAAAATCACAGTGTCGTTGTCAGGCTTGTGGATATGCGCAGACAGGCATGACAATGGTGTGCCGTTGGAGTGCAAGTGATGTAACCGTGCAGCGCACACAAGTAAATAGTCTCGGGGGGAGGGAGGAGCAGCTGTGAGGCAACGTAACACACAGTGATGCCGCTCACATGCAAGTCATGTCAAACATGGATCCCAAAGTCGCACACATCCCACCCCACACCCAACAAGCCACATCACACTTCATGAATACATGCAGATGACAAACTGACATTAGGGATGAAAGCTCCTTTGTCTGAACTATCAGGCAGAAGCACATCTGCACATCCGACCTCGGACACCCGGCACCCGGCACCCCCTGACAGATACGATAGCAGTTGAGGACGACTCCCACACTACGCACAGCCCGACGACAGACCAACGTATACACACCCCACACACAGAAGTCCTTGCTCGGAGTTATCTTGCATGGAATGGCCTTCACACTTACTCCCACACCATCCCAAGCATACAACCGTTGTACACTTAAACAACTCATTGATCCGAGCTGTGGCATTTCATCCACAGAACTGGCGCAGGTCAGAACAGTGCCACTTTAACCAGAGCCACTAACGCAATGGCAGACCATCCCGGACACATGCACAACCCCTGTCACGTGGAACTGTACCGTGCACGTATGCTGCATTTACTGGGGGCACTGCCATTGGTAGTGCTGCGGATCAGTTACCGGCTGAGCTTCCGCCTTGCCAACGTCACCTGCGTGCAGCCTGTGTTGCATTGTCGCTCGTGCATATTCGAGTGGTCCATGGATGTCTGCCTATCCAACAGGACGGTAGCCGAACTGGATTTCGACATGTGTGTGCGCCCCCTGTTGGCCCACGACCATGAGTGTCACTGTGACACCCATCTATGGGATGCCTGGATACTTGGCATACATGCTGGCAGCTGGACCTGGGAGTTTGCAGAACTCCTCATGTGCAGTGACCACATTGAGCCGCTCCCCTATTGGGCTGTAGTGCTAATTGGTGAAAGGGGGTGGACGCAGCACATCTGTCCGGACCTGCTAATGGTTAGCCTCGCCGTCCTGTTCGATGAAGTCGACAACGACCTCATGTTGGAAATGATTGCCTACGAAGCTGCACTCGCTTTCATGGACGTGTAACTACTTACCTGCAGACACAACAGTTAGGAACACATTGCACATGTCCCGACATCTTGTTGGGACTTGGGGTTCTGGTCACATCTCCCACGACGACAGTGGACATGGCTGCATTCGCCTGGACTCCGAATACATGAGCGGACAACAACACGGGTAAACACACACCTGTGAATGGTGCGGCACTCCCACGGAGTGGACAGCGGCGCTTGGCAACGTTCCACGTTCTGACATACTGCTGCATTGGTCTGCATGTTGTGGCACTTATCTTGGCCGTACTGACACGCATATGCTAATAAAGTCTACGCACCTTCACTTGTATTCAACTGTGATGCGTGTTGATTTGTATGACAATGTGTGTCTCACTGCCTATCTGGGTCACAGCCATACATGCATTACTACACCATCAGGGATGTGGGCTTGTACTAGTACATCATCATCTCACAGTTTCCAGCTATGTCACATGCGAATGGCCATTTTCCACACCCAAGCGGCAGCAGTTGTGTCCTCTGTTCTGTTGTGCTGGTGTTGCTGTTTGTTCAACATTGTTGTAAATGTTGCGGTGCTCTGGATCTTATGTGTGTGTGCTGCATTGTAGGTGAGTTGCCCCTTCAGCTCTGATTTGGCTGGCCCTTATCCCTTTCAGGCGGTGTGGCTTTCACTTCTGTGCTTATGCAGTGCTGTGCTGTTGCAGACTTGGGTAAATTGGGCTCTTGGTTGGAGTTGTGACTGTTGGCCATGGGTTGTCCGCAGATGTGCTCTACTTAATTGGGCATGTGTGCCATTGTGCCCATCTCTCCCCGTCCCCCCAATCCCTGGTGGTTACTCACCCTGTTGCTGTTGTGTCGGGTCATGTTGAGCAGTGTCCGGTCCCCCAACTCCTGCCACCGTCTCCCCACTGATGACTGTGGTCACCATTTCCTCCATCTCATCCTGCTCCTCCGGTGGCGCTGGACTCCCACCTCCAGACTGCATTGCTGCCTTCAATCAATCAATCAGGGGTTTGTTAAAGCGCGCCTACTCACCCGTAAGGGTCTCAAGGCGCTAGGGGTGGGGGGGTGCAGGTTCCATTCCATCAAGGAGGGGGTCTGTCGAAGAGCCAGGTTTTGAAGTTTCTTGCGAAGATGGGGAGCGATGTTGTCTGTCTGAGGTGGAGCGGAAGGGCGTTTCATGCTTTGGCCGCGAGGAAGGATCTGGTCTTTCTGGTTGTCTGCGAGTTTCTGCTTGGTCTTGCGCTTCACATCATTCCAGTGCCTCTTGACCTCGTCCATTGTCCTCCTCAGCACTCCGACTGCATTCGCCTTGTCCACGATGGACTGCCATATTGCATTTTTTGTTGCCAATGACACAGTGGAGGTGTCGAACAGTTGTTGATGGTGTTCTATCACCTCCGTGATCAGGATCCTGTTTTCCTGCAGACTGAACCGCGTCTTACTCTTCTTCTTGTCCTTGCCCTTCCCTGACCCCGAGGTCACAGGCTGGTCCTCCGGGGGGCTTGTGGGGTTCTGGTCGTCCTCTGTACCTGCTCCGGCTGCCTCCATTGTGCTTCGCTGTAGTTTGGTTTTTGTTTGTGTTTTTTTTCTGCTTTTGTAGTGGTTTTTCACGCCTGACGTGTGTGAATTGCAGGCCTGGCGCTGCTTTTCGCTGTTTGTCTTATCGCGGTTGGGCCCATCGCAACTTTTTTCGCGTTCGGGTTTGGATTTTTTTCGCCGTCCCGGTACTGATATTGGTGACATTTGCCGCGTTATCGGGGTACTATCGCATGTTACCGCCGTGGTGAGAATGCCACGTTGACACAGAGTTATTTTCCCGCGATATGGAAACTTGCATTAACCTAGTTTGGCGATGTTTATCGCACGTTCTTGAGAATATCCCCCTATGTGTTTCTGTAATATTGAAGGTGCAGAGGGACTAACATGGTGACACTGGTGAAGAATTTGCTAGCACATCTTTGAGGCTATAAGTTATGTGATCATAAGTAGGAGCTCCATGAACCAAATTAAGGGGGCTTAGTATAAATTGTAGGATCCTGCAGGCTTACATGATGTAGCTCCCAGTGGCCTGTGAAAAACGTTTTTTCTCAAAAACTGTATCCCACTCCATTCAGTTGGAATCCCTGGAGTTTAGGACTACATCAGAATGATCAAAAGAACATTTATTTTATTCTCCACTGCGTAGTGTCATGTGAGTATGAAATTACTGAACTCTTTTGGCTCCTGAAGGACTCCTTAGACTTGTGACGTGTTGGAGCATAGTGAAGTAAATGCAGGTTTAGAATATTTAGTTCGCGTTTACACACTGATGAATAAAGACATATAAAACTACCCTCCGTGTATGGTGTAGTCATTGGCCAGTGCCTGGGCTGGCAAGGACTACACCCTGAGGGTTGGGGGAAAGCTGGACAGAAACAATAGAGATCTAATAGCTCCTTCCACTGACACCAAAGTACTGCTTGGAATTTTAAAGATTGAAATCAGGTGGAAAATGGGAGTCATATTTTGGTAATACTTATTTTTCCTGCAGGCTGCAAGTGTTCCAAGATAGGTTGATCCATTTCAGAAAACTTTCATACATCCTACCTTTAGGGATAGATTTAAACCTGCACCATTCCATAAATCCATAACTAAGTACACATTTGCCATTCATGGGGACAACAAATGATATTGGAATGTAGGTGTGTGAAGAAATGCCCATGCACAGGATGTGTGTGTAGCAGGGGGATTCAACAAAACTCAGGTGTATAGTGTGTCTCCCAGGAGGACACTTTCTGGCCACTGATTTCAAAATCAGACACCAACTATGAGTGTTGAAAGAAAGAGAGCAATATCTCATAGGTCTCCTGCAGGGACTGTCATCAGTCATGCACTCCTCTCTTTGGAAACAGTGACAGAAAAGCCTCTGCATGTGAGGGAGAAATACACAGCTAATAGGACCTGGCAGAATGCAGAGGACTTGGTGGTTGGTGGCTGGAGTATGGGACGCAGGAACTCACGAGGGCACTTGCATGAAAAAAAGGGAAAAAAAGGAGGGACAGTCTGAATCAAAGGGCAGAGGCTAACGAGAAATAAAGGAGGAGACGATACTCTATAGAAATTTAAAATTGCCAATATAGAACCACAATTTAGTCCTGAAAGTGATAACCTCTACAGATATATCCAATCATATAAGAAGGGGAGGTGCTTAACCACACCTACTTACCAGACTTCACTATATAAGGAACAGGCTATAAATGAAACACCGGGATTTCCATGCTCTTTTACCACAGTGGCTACCACTCCTTTTCAGGCAATCAGGGGAAGAGGGGAGAAGACCAAGTGCATCGCACTATGTTTCCTTGCCAAGAATGCACTTCAACCATCTAACTTTAGCTAAAATCACAGGCGAAGTTCTAAAATACGCAGGGATCTACAAATTTCCTACTACCCAGTGTTCCCACTCTTCTCGCAATACATATGGTCCACCACTATCTAGCTTTTGCAAATGACCAGGGTTTGTAATGGTTCAATGGTTGCTGACTGACCCAGGTTATAATATTGTGGCCATTGACCATGGTACGCGAGAGGAAATTGGGATTCATCCCCTCCCTGGTGGCCCATATGTCAAAACTACACCCAAAAGAATTCAAATTCCCTCTTGTTTGCCATGAGGATGGAGATGCTGCAGGCCCCCTGGGGCGGAAAGACTGATGGAGCTTTTATGGTGTTAGTGCACGACTTAATGCCAAGATGGGCTCTACTCACCCCTTCTTTATTATTCCATATTTCACTTGTGTCACGTGAGCTTTCTGCCTCAGAGCGGCATATTGGAGGTAACCCCCACTCAATCTACCCCCTGGGAGGAAGACTCCTGGGGTCGTGTTGTTGCAGGAGCACAGCCCAATGCCAGTGTGGGCTGCTCCACGCCTCTTTTTCGGTATTCCCCTAGTGGGAGGAAAGCACTTACCCATGCCTGTAGGATCTCTAACTCTGCCTGGCGTTTAGTGAGTTGATCTCTACTTGGGATTGCGGTCCTGCAGCAATCCCCAAGCGGAGATCCATTAACGAGAGGTACTACTTGTCCACTCTGCGGTCTCTCCTCTGCATTGATCAGTGCTCGGTGGAAACCGTTATGTACCCTGAGCACCAATGAAAGTTAAAGCAGTCAGCACCTAAATGCACAACTGCTTTCAGGTTTGTCATTGTGACGTCAGTGTGCTGGGCAACAGTGGCAAAAGAAGAATTACAGGATGCGAGGGAAGCTCTTCCTTTGGATTCTGAATTTCAAATTTTTAAAGAAAATCCTTCTGGTGCTTGCACCACAAGTATTTTCGTTGTTAGTGTGGTGGGCAAACTGTTGATGTCCACTGTACTACAAAGGAAATGCGGTGGATGTAAACAGTTTGTCCAAAGCTTTCAAAAAATTAAAATGGAGAATTGTTGTAGTCCCTGAGTATAGTGTACTCTTTAGATGCTAAGGGCCATATTATCAAGAACGGCGATAACATTATCGCCGCTTTAGCAGCAGGAAACTGCCGCTAAAGCGGCGATAAGGGGCTTGATAATATGCCCTATAGAATTCCAATAGAAGCCCAGGTTTGATGTCCTTCACACCAGAACCTGGGCTTCTATTGGAATTCTATAGGGCATATTATCAAGCCCCTTATCGCCGCTTTAGCAGCAGTTTCCTGCTGCTAAAGCTGCGATAATGTTATCGTAATTCTTGATAATATGGCCCTAAATCTTTTACCAAAGATGTACCTGATAGTATAATCACTGCCCTTCTATGGAGCTGGTTAAGAGGGACATTGCAACCTGCTTTCAGCTTCATAGGAAACCTGCGTTGATATTTCTGATGACGTTGCTAAAGACCAACACTTAGCGTGAAGTCGTTAGCAACAACTCCTATCTCAGCCCCTCTCCTCAAAAGTGTAAGAAGATATGTTTCATGATTATAAGACCTTTTGCAAGCTTGTCCCAGTCCAATTGCTAGAACTGCTGACCAATAACTAAAGAACCACAACAAATCATGTCAAACATACTAGATGGTTGGGCAGCTCCAATTAAGGACTTTATCACACTGAGCAACAAATACTAGTCTTGAATGACCAGATCAGCCTTAATCTGATATCAAGAATAAGGGATTCTTAAGTGAATATTGCAAATCATATCATCCCTATTCTAGCATCTTGTGGAGGCCATTCCGAAGTATGTGCAAGAATAAGAACAAATAATCAACTTAAAGTATGGCCAGTGTAGTAGAGATTCCTGGAACTACATTTCATTGCTGTGCCATCAAAGAAAAATCTATCATATTTCGCCACGTTAAAAAATGTGGCAATTGGCTTTTAGCCAAATTGTCAGAAATAACAGGAAATGATCCTTGGGGAAAACTGAAGAGGGATCTTGGTCTTCTGTGATTCACAAGATATTAGGGAAAAACAGTGTAGAAAACGAAGAGGTTGTGGCAGGAAGCACAGCGGTGGTTGGTGCTCAGAGGGATGAGATAAGACTTTCCAAACCAGATTAACCACAGGACCAACCAGAGCAACCCTCAGAGGTTAAGCAGTGCTTCCAGGGGAGGTTATGGGGCAATGGAGGCTGCCTGTTGTCTTGCAACTGCATAGTTCAACCTCCATATTCCCTTTCCTGCACCTTTGTGGTTGTCAACTTTCCGTCCCTGTTTCTTTCCCTTGCTATATTTACTACTGTGTTTGTGCTCACCTGAATTCTATGTGTATGCAATGCTGCTGCCTGAATGACTACCTGTGTACTTACTTGGTGTTTCCTGTCTCAACATCCTCCAACACAACATAGCTTTCTCCTCCAGTCTCCATGTTTTCGAGTTGCTGAAGGTAACCCTGGGACTCCTTCAGTTTGTTACCGGCATTCATCTTGTGAGACCTGGCCAACCCCTGAGTGGAGTATTCTGTATGAGGGGTCACATTTGACTGCTAATTCTAATCACTCTTGCCTATCCTTTATATAGGATTCCTGTGTCATACTGAGAGTTTGTGAACTTTGGCCTGTTTATACATACCTTCTGGACACAATTTAACAACACCAGTTAGGTGCTGCCTGTTTTTCTCTCTCTCTCTGTCAATCCTTTCCCTCACATTCCACAATGGAGAGCACTGGCTTCTGTGCAAAACTCTAAACTTGTGGTCACATGTTTCTCATGATGAGGAGGCTTGAGCATTAGCATAAGGATCATAAATCTTGTTCCCATAAATGAAAGATCCTCACACAAATAGGTCAATTTGGTCAGCAGACTTACAGTCAAAGCACTAATCTGAAGATAGAATTGCCACCAAGAATCAGAGGCAGTGAATACCTTTCTAATACTATTGGCAGTCAATTCAAATTTACCTCTCATGAGGAAGTACCCTGTAAATACCCCCATTATCCCTTTCTTGTGGACATAATGTGGGGGGTTTCCCTGTAAAAGGAGGATAGGGGCTGTAAACATTTTTGGTGCTACTTCTGCCATGCTTCCAAGGTACGGACGTTCAGAATGTAATTCGGCAATAACGTGGTGCATATTTCTATAAGATAGATGTACAGCTTATGGGTGGAAATGGTGGCAGAGCTAGGAGAGCTAAAATGGACTATTTCAACCTGATTGCCACAATTCAAAATTGTCAGCCTTTTAGATCTTTGTTGAAACACTGTATGAGTAAATATTTTGCCTGATTTTCATTGCTGCTTCCATCTAAGTGTGGGCCATTGCATAGAGATCACCACAGAGAACTGTTGATTACCAATTACAATTAATTAAGATAGCATAATTAAATAAAAAACATTGGTGAAATGGGCATTCTTCATTTATTCCCCTTGCAATAGGAAATGGCGGTGACTTTGATTGATATGTGGGAAGTTTGGCCAAAACGTTTGGGTGCAGCAAGAACATCAAAGCTCTAAAATTTGTATTGAACAAACACTCTGAAGTACCCAATGTATAAAATGTACGTGCATTATTTCAAATGTGTTTTTTTATCATCCAATGTTGCACCAACCGTGGAGTCTGTGTTGCCATTACTGTAATACAGGACCATATAAAGGTACACCCACAGATTAAATCTTGACTGGTTGAGCCCAAATGATAATGGAAATGTACAGTGTATTTTTGTCTTTGCTAGCTTTTTAACTAATATTTTTATATCAGTGTTAATTAGTCAGATTGGTTGTTATGAGACACATTGGAGAGGTTGCTTGTCAAGGTTTATTCGTAAAACTATGACATATCTATTTATTGCTGGTGGGAAATTCCATCCCCAAATCAAACCACTCACTTTAAACTTTATACATTCAAGCTCTAGGCTGCCCTTGAGCCTTGGATGACATGGTGTTACTGGACAGATCAGAAACCTTGTTGTGTATCCACAGTAGGAATCCACAGCATATTTGAAAAGCTGTAACCATAATTTGAGTCAGTGTCAACTATGGGCCAGAAATACTGTGGTATGCTGTGATTCTCAGATCAATCTCCTCCATTTCAATAGCATCAAAAACCCCTAAATTCAGTTATTACTCAGCACAAACTGAACTTCCAACGGTCTAATGACATACTTAGCCTGCAGTACTCATACAACCTCATCACGAGATCCTCTGTAATTTAGATCGGTCGGTAAAAGGTCATATTGGCCCCCACTGAAATCAAGAGATCTGTGGTAGCTCCTGAATTCTATGTCTTTGGTCTGTAAACTCCACTTACTTTCAGGTCAAATACCACTGCTCTGTGTGAAATAGTTTAAATGAGGAATAACCAGTTGAATCTGGACAAGAAATACCAATTTGATGATAATTCCTCATTTCTTAGAGCACCACATTAAATACTAGTAACGTTTAACATACCCCTTCCCCCAAAAGTTACTGAAGAATAAGGAGCTTGGAGGGAGATTGAAGCACAAGGTGTATGTCGTCTCACATGAACACAAGAAGTACTTTATTGGCAATTGAATGACCAAGGTGAATGCCAGTCAACTGTTTATGGTGAGATAAGTATCAATAAGGCAACAGGTTTGGAGCTTTCTAAAACACACAGGGCACAATCACGTTTGTCCCACATTTTGCGGGTTTAAATTGAGCACCTGCTAATTTCCGATAATGTGGGAATTCGCAAATTAGTGTGTGCACAGTTTGAGTAAAATTACGCTGGAATGGGTAATAACCCAAATAATGTGTGATTCCCCATTCTTCCATGTGCCACTAGTGCATTTAAAAAAAAAAAAAAAAGTGTTATTGTTTAACAGGTCGATCCATCCAGATACACAACAAGCATCAGATAAACATGTAATTACACAGCCTCCGTCACAGGGAGAGTATCAAAAAACATATGTGGAGGGAGGCACATACCTCGAACAGGTCGATACATTTTAAATGTTCACTTCTTAACACTCCCGGAAGCATGTTTCCCCTCCCTCCCACCCCTACGAGGACCTGTATTCCTCCCATGGGCTCTATATCTTTTCCCACTTCTTAGGGCAGCCCCATCTCTTGTAATCCACCTTTTCTGCCAGACGGCACCAGTCAATGTCCGAAATCCAGCCGGAAAGTTTTGGTGGATCTCGTGCACCCCACAATCGTGCAATATTGCACTTTGCCACCCCAGCAGCCAACATTAACCATGTATGTGTGTGTGTGTGTGTGTGGGCCATCGATCCTCCCCCGTGATCCCGAGCAGGAGCCACCTTGCCTCCGGTTGGATGGGTATCCTCAGAGCCTCCGACATCACCACAGCAACCCTCGCCCAATAGCATTGGATTCTGGGGCAGTCCCAGATGATATGGAAGAAAGTGCCGGCTTCACCGCAACCTCTAACACAGTGGTCTGTGGCCGCCCTCCCGATCTTATGTTGAAGAGTGCGGGAGTAGTAAGCTCTATGCAGAACACTAGCGCATTTACGCAATTAGCAACCATGTTGTACATCAGGTTTTGGGCACATCAGAATGTGACAGTCACGAGTTTAAATGGCCTATACAAAACTTTGGACAGCCTGTGCCATACAGTGACCATTTCTATGATGATGTAATTCCTACCGCGGGCCTAAAACATTGCAAATAAGCTTTGAACACTAAGAGAACAGCAATGTGTAAAGCTCTTTCTACTTAACGGAACCATTGATTCAGCTTGGCGTTCCTTAGGGCAGATTTGCTGAGAAGTTTTTCGATAAACACAAAAATAGACTTTAACAAAAGACGTTTACATGTACCGTATTTATTTCAGGGCGATTGCAAGTTCTTTAATTGACTGGCAGATGCCAATCAACCTAATGCTACACAGATAGCACAATTAAGTCATGATAAATCTCTAAAACAATTATGAATTTTCCCCTCATAGCATTTCGTAGTCTTCATCAGTGTGGTGTTCTAATTCAACACAGTAACTGGATTTTTCATTTTTGTGACAGAAACAAGCCATTACAAGCTCACCCTGGGCCCCAAAACCCAGGACAGTCCCTGTAGAGTAGACTCCTGATTTAGCAGAATAATTTGCATGGGACCGATTGATATGCTACCACCTAGCGCTCGTCTCTTCTCTCTGCATATATGGACTTGTATTAATTTGTGTATGAGAGACCTTTTAGTGGGACATTAAAGAATGGGTAATAGAAACTGGTCTGCGACTTAGTCCAGGCATATCTGCGTGTCTGAGCAAGGCTCTAAAGTGGTTAGCGGAGGTCCCATCAAGACTGGAAACCTGCTTACCAGTGCTTCATACATAGTTGTTGGATGGGCGAATGTTTGCTGTGTTATTGCACAGGTGGTGTGTTGAACCAACCTCAAACTTTATTACTTGTCAGGGAATTTTTGGATCTGAATCTCTAAAGGGACCTGTGTTTCAGGGCAGGAGTCTTATTTTTAGAGGCAGACCCCAGCTAACCTTGAGGCTTTGGTTGCTTTGTTGGAATTAAGTCCTTAAAGCCACTGGCCACTAGCAATAAAGCCTTATCCATCAGTGCCACGTACATTGAGAAGAGATTGTTGCTCCAATGATGCCCTACACTGCTAGCACACCATTTACGAATAATTTAATGTTCCCTCTTGTCCTGATACTCTCTACAATTTCCAATATTCGTTGATTCCTCCATTGATAGTCCTTGCCCTGTATCAACAGAAATCCCCTCATTGATTGATCTTACCTGGTGCAGTAGTGTTCCTGGAAATGGGCGTGGTATGTGTAGTCGGAAAATCTATGGAGAGAAGCAAATGTACAACATGTGAGCTCGCCCACTCAGGAATTGAGTATGTGGCTTTTGATGAACTTCGTTGCCTAGATATTATTTAATTTCAGCATGCACATGCATAGATTTCAATGATTTGATATTGAGCTGATGCAGGGATTCAGTGACTAAGGAAGGTGAAGAAATGACGTCCTTTCAAGTACAACTTTGGATGCTCAGGACAAAAGTGTGTAGATCATTACAAAATCCAGTGACTGTGGATTAACGGAGTCTGAAACCAAAGCGAGGTTGGGAAGTGGCTATAGTTTCTAATTCATATCAGAAGTGGTTAATTGAATGGTATTACAGCCCAGTGGCGTAACGAAACTTGCGGGGGCCCCCCTGCAAGGTACATGGAGGTGCCCCCTCCGGCCTCAATCAGGAGCTCTCCGGCCGGTGTACTGTGCTGAGGGGGCCCCCTGGAGCTTGGGGCCCCCCTGCACCGCGGGGGCTGCGGGGGCCTGTGTTACCCGCCTGTTACAGCTGTTAGGGAATGGGATAAAACATACTTTTCAAGCTGCGCACTAGGTTTTTGATCCCATCATCGGAGACTTTAAAGCCCTGAAGTTGTGCAGGGAGGGTGCTTGCAGTCTTCAGGATAAGCTTTATAAACATTATGGTACACATGTAATCACATTCATCCTTCAGAGCCCTTCAAGTGTCAGTGTATTGGAAGCAACAGAAGATTAGGACTGTGCTCCTTCTTCTTGCTGCAACCAGTCCCCCCACATAAGTCTGGCAAATTCATTGATATTTACAACATAAGTGTGCACGATCAAGAGGTCTATTACTTAATTCTGAAATGCGAGAAGGTTGTTCTTATATCCTTTTTAATCACACAAATCCTTCAGCTTGCCTACCTTAGACAGAGTGCCAAAGGTGCTGACAGGCAAGACCAAGTCTAGGACAACTAGCACCGTTAGTTGATGAATGTCTGCAGACAGCCTCTCCACATTCTGGCCAAGGCAGGTTGCATGCCAAGGCCAGAGTGAAAGCTTGATTGGAAGCAAGCAATACCATCAGGCCAAGACTATCCTGCCATTCGGATAAGGAAAGCCAGTACAAAGTTTCTTCTTTAGAAAATTCTACGGTAAAATGTGAAATGTTACCATAAATGTTACTTTCCTCTAGGATGGCTGCTGACTGGTCTCCTTCCACGCAGGAGCCAGCTGGTATATGTGTGCGATGAGCACCGTAATGGAAGCTACCGTTTTGTGGACAGTCGCTACTGGTTAGTTTCCAATTAATATACAAATTGGTTTGGCTTTAACCTGTGGTGTGAATTATGTCCTAAGTGAGACTGTAGTCCATGAAAACACATCTTCCTCGTTTGTGCATTAAGATTTTTTCTAACAGTTGACAACAATACCGAGGTACAATTCTACCCTCAGTGTGCTCCACACATATTTATCATTGCATGAAGGTTTTGAACATTTCTGCATGAATTAGATTCATAAAGCGTCCTGGAACACTCTAAATGTATTCCTGGAAAATTTTGCCCGACCACCTGCTAAACGCTCCCCTCAATTCGTACCTTCTTATGATCTGTAAACTACCCACAGTTCCAGAATACCTGAGATGAGGATGATGATGATGGTGTGCTTTAGGTGCAGGGTCTTCTGTTTACAGTTGTCAGATCAGTGTAGAGAAAGGGCTGTTCTCATTTGGTGCTTACGTCTTAAGTGGACAGCAGGTGCCTATGTCAGTCTAACTTTTCAATGTTATTATTTCGAAACATGAGGTGGAGAAGTCTGCAGATTCTGACTCTGCACAGCCCAAGGGCAAATCCTGAATCATTTTAGGATTTAGCTCAAAAGTGACATCTCTGTGGTGGCTGCCCTGATTCCATGATATAGCAAAGAAATGATGTGTGAAGCTGACAACGTTTTTAAAAAGGAGGAAAAAAAACAGCTTGAGTGCCCTGTGCGGTGGCAGGAAAATCTGTGTGTTTTAGTTGAAACGTAGGTGTTCACACGGTTTTCCAGAAAAGTGTTACATTTAGAATAGTGTAGATGTCAGACGTTGGGAAGGCAAGATATGAGATCAAGCTTTTGGTTGTCAATAGAGAAGTCTTTTTAGGATTTGAAAGTCTGGTGTTCTCTTTGATCTCCATTTGTTGGTTGGACACTGAGTGAGATGGGAAAGCACCGTCAGTGATTTTGAGAAGAATAAATCAAGAATATGACCTTTGGCTGGTTGAGAGGCTCTACCACAATGACTGAGTTGACGAAAGATTTTGTTTTAATGAGTTTGCATTTTTATGAAGGTTGTAGTCATCCAGGAGGGTGGTGTGTGTGTGTTGGATGACTTAAGTGGTCAGGAGATCTGAGAATTTGTCAGTGAAGTCCTTACTCTATCCGAAGGTCTGAAGATAAGGCAGCGGGTTGAGTTGCAGAGAATGGGAAGGGGCATGTGAGGGGCTCCAGGGAGTTGAGTCTCACTTGTCTAAGGTGTTAGACCCTATAGAGGACAACCAGTCCTCCTCCTTTCTTATGTGTGTGGTCTGCACAATAGATGCTTCAGCTTGTGGGAACAAGGACATCCAGGATGTGCAAGAATTTGGGGGAGAATCATGTTTCTGCAATGAAGCCAGGGTCAAGCTTGCGTTATGTGATGAGGTCTGCAATATGTGAGGGTGGGAAATTACAGAGCATGTGCTAATGAGCATGGGTTAGAATGTGTGTTGGGTAGTTTGAGGCTGTGTTGTGGTTAGAGGGATGTGCATGAGTTTTGGTGTACATTTTGTGAGTAAGTTCTGTGAATATTTATGTGGTCTACATCTGGGTGTGATTGACGGGAAGGGCAGTGTGGGGTCCTGGCTACCGTACATGATTATACCTTACCTTGTAGGTTGCAGAGGAACAGAGGCCTGGCTCTAACAAGCCTCAACAAACAAAGCTCTTGTCTATATTGCCTTTAGTGGGGATGTCAGAGCAGTGTCACGCCCTCATGAATTGTCTTAAGTTGGGATAAGGCAGGAAGTGATGTTGAGAGGTGGATGCTGGGAAATACAGTGATATTACATCCAGTGCAGCTGGATGATGGAGATTGAAGTCTTGCCTGGCTTCATCTTTAAAAATGGTTTTGGCAGAAGACCCGTGTTGTCACTTCCCGAAGTGGTGGATTATGGGAAATGCACTAGTGCCACTTTTTACTAAGGTGGATGAACCAAAGTCTGCTGCTCTGGCAGCTTCTTTTTAAGATAGTTTTGGTGAGAAACCTGTGATGTCACTTCCAGTAGAGTTGGATGCTGGGAAATGCACTGAAGTCACTTGTGATGAGGTGTATGATAGAGAATGAAGTCTGCTTGTTTGGCCTATTCTTTTAAAGATGATTTTGGTGAGAAACCAGTGATGTTCCTTCCTGAAGAGGTGGATGTTGTGAAAGACAGTGGTGTCATTTCTTGTAGAGGTAGATGCTGTGAAAAATGCAGTGATGTCACTTCCTGTATAGGTGGATGATTGTGAATAAAATCTGAATTCCTGGCTTCTACTTAAAGAGACGTTTTGCAGGAAACCAGTTATGTCACTTCGTGTAGCAGTAAACCTCACCTGTTTTGAATATATACCTAAACTATGATTTTTAGACACATTCTGAACTCGGGATGCAGTAAAAATATTAATTTATTTCCTATTTAACTGTTCTGCTTTCCTCTTTCTGCTCTCTCTGTATTTAGCCATTCCCAAGCATGGTTTGGTTTGCAAATTGCTGTCACTGTAACATGTAAAGCCCACTAACACCTTCTGGCGAAGTCTGCGCTATATAAAACTGTTACATAAAACAAAATCAAAGAAGATAAAACAAAATAAAACAAATTTATACAAATTAAATTAAAAAAATGATGGCATGATGCTGCTGTCAAAGATTGAAAGTTTGACAAGGGGCATAGTGAATTGCTAATGGAGATACTGCCATGATTTAGGGATTTCTTACATTTTAATAAATTGCCTTCCTTCTGCACAGCACAGGTAAGGTTCTCCAAAAAGGTGCAGCAGAATCGAGATAGCTCTGCAACCAGTTTGAACATGTTTCAGTTTGGGAAGGTGCACTAGATGGTGATAAGCTGATCTTAAATGCAACAAAAGATGTTAGGAGTTGAAAAACTCAGACAACGGTGTATATCTACATTTATGCCTTGATTTATGACTAGACCCAATGCCTTAAATTTTAATCACTCAAGTATCGGAAGTAGTGCTGCTGAAGTATCATGGTCCATTGCAGACAGTCCTACCAAGGACCTCATAGTTTTTTTTTTTTTAATAAGCCGGAGTCTATTTAGTGAGGATATGGAAGATTCAAATATATTGCCCTGGAATAATCCCCCAACGAGGACATGAAAGTATTGACAATCTTTACATTGTGAGAAAAGCAAGAACGTTGATATATCTCTACAAGGTGTATAGGTGAAAATAGCATGCAATAGCTGCTGAACTGATCTGTGTAGACATATTGGGAAAGGACTCTACATTGACATCTAGCATTTTTACATAGTGCATAGGAGTAGGTGGGTCACACAAGGAGTGTGGTCAGGACTGCTATTCCTAAAGTGAGGTGTTACTCAAAGGAAGCAGAATCTCAGTTGTGTCATTCTTTGTGGCATTGTCCAAGTAGAAAAAGCTATTAGGCACTTTACGATTGTTAATAGTAACAATCTAGATTTATTTTGCCTTTTTGGGCAATAAATGTTGTTTCAAAATACATTAAAAAAATGCAACCAAACCACTGCATTCGATGTGCCTGAGGTAGAGCATACAGATTAAATATTAATGGAGATAAAATTACATGTTTGGGGACACCACAGACTAGACAGCAAAGTATAGAGGTGGGGGTGACAGTGCCACCTTGCCACCTATGCAGAAAAATGCCTCTTTTCGCATGAATACCCCCATTTTCTGGACTGACGCTGCTGGTTTTTTTGAGTGGTACTCTACTAACCAGGCCTCAGTGTATGCGCTCTGACCCCTAAAACATGTTGAAATTGGCTTTACTCCTAATTGGCATATTTAACTTACCTATACATCCGTAGTACATGGTACAAAGTATACCCAGGGCCTTTATGTTAAATGTCACTGGTGGACTCCAGCACCAATTGTGCTACTCAAATCAATTCAATGAAACTTTATTCAGTATGTTCAAAGCAACCATTGAAACAATTACAAGTTTTAAAAATGCCCAGTACTCGATTTACAGACAAGCATAAGTTATTCCAAATCGGCCTATTTTCTAGTCTATTTTCAAGGACTATACCTTTCGTTACATTAATTGCTTTTAAAATGTATAACACGACATAAAAACATATTCCAGAATCATTAAGGGCAACGAGCAAATTCATAGCAGCATGGTACGATCTCACATTATGTTTTATAAAAAGTGGTTTCAAATAAAAACGCCTAAAATACAGATAGAAGTTACAAAAAAGCATAAAGTGCATTGTGCTTTGCTTAGAAAGTTCATCACAGGGACAGGATATAGAATCTAGGGGCACGTTTTCATTGCAGGGAAAGTGACTAGATGGTGCACTATACCTAGTCTCAATCTAGTCTATACATAACAGTGTGAAGGTTTAGTCACTGCTATTAAATAATCTTGAATTCCCCTTCTAGATTCAATTGATTGAGAAAATATAAAAGTCGATTGTTTCTCTATAACTCTCCTACGGGTTTCTATTTTGTAGGCCAGGAATGAGACCTTAAACTCCTGTTTGCTTAAAGTTGCCACCTGTCCCGGGTTAACATAAATCTGTATGTTAAATAATTTACAATATATATCACTAATATATTTTAACCATGGGATGTGTGATTTTTTTCTCAAGGAGTAGACAATCTTTAATAATGGGTTTTGTAAAAGCAGTCTCATCTTTAACCCAGATAGATCTACACACCAGCAGCGGACGCATAGCAGTCAGATCGGCTAGGTATGTCAGACCAACCTCTTGGTGTATTAACTCAGTTTATGCTGAAGGCGGCAAACTTAAAAGACATTTTAAGAAGGCATTTTCTTTTAGCTGCAGAGTCTGGCTGCAGTTATGGCCCCACACCCCTGCACCATATAGGGCAATAGCCACACATCTCGCCTTGTATATTGTTAGCATTTCCTTTACAGGGCGAATACCTAATTTTGATGCAAATCTAAAAACCCCATGTGCACTCTTGGTCATCTTGGAGCGGACATTATTTAGTTCCTAGTTCCATTTCCCATTGCCTGAATAAGTTACTCCTAGGTAGCAAAATGTATTAACTGTTTGAACTGGGGTGCTATCAATATAAAACGTTTTGCATTACTTTGGTTTGGGGCCACATATCATGGTAAACATTTTCGCTTTATTAATTAACAATTTCCCTGCAGCTATGAACTTCCTAAAATTATCTATTAGTCGTTGTAGGCAAACTGGGGTTCTAGAGAGCAGTACTGCATCATCTGCATATAATAGGACAGGTATGGGGCTGCCAGCTATTTGCGGAGCATCCGCCTGCACCAACTGCAACGCTTTATCAACCTTGTTTATAAATAATGAGAAAAGGAGTGGGGGCAAAGACACAGCCTTGGCGGATGCCTCGTTTTACATCAAAATTTGGGGTACACTCGTCCCTTTGTCCGTATCTCACTTTACAGGATAACATCTCATAAAGCCTAGCGAGAAAATAAATGATTGCTTTGGGTGCACCGAGGTTAAGTAAGGTAGGCCACAAAATTGTATGATCAACTAGATCGAAGGCACTACTAAGGTCTGCAAAGCATAAATATAGTCTCCCTTCTTTAGCACATGTATATTTACCTATCAACAATTCTAGATTGATGTATTGCTCTATAGTCCCCAGTCCTCTCCTAAAACCATATTACACTGGAGAAAGTATATCATTCTCATTTGCCCACTCTTCTAGTCTCACTAATAAAACTTTGCTCATCACTTTTACTGATGAATCTAGCAGCGATATTGGGCGGTAGTTTTTGGCTTCCAATTTATTGACTTTTTAAAAATAGGGATGATAACAGTTTGGCCCAAAGATGGGGGTATATGCCCTGTCACAGCCAAATTAAAAACTCTAGTGAGAATTGGTCCCTATAAATCTGCAACAGCTTTATATACATCTACTGGAACCCCGTCTGGACACAGTGCTTTCCCACTTCTACTTCCCTTCAAACCTTCCTGCACTTCTTCCACTGTAATATTTAGGGGTATAACAGGCCACTTGCTCTGTGTTGAACTTTGTGTTGCACACGCCTCAGAACTCTGCGGGTTACAAATACTCAAAAAATGCGACACCCAAGCTACGTAACGTGGGATAACAGTTCAGGGAATGTATCATTCTTTAGAAATCGCATATTCACTGTTTCCCAGAATAGCTTAATATTCGCTGTATCTGCTTCCATAGATAGTTTATCCCATGCTACCTCCTGCAACTCCCTTTTCCTCATCTCGAGGACAGATTTATAATTAAGTCGTAGGTTTTTAACTAATTCATTATCTCTTGACTTACAATGTAAAGCTTGTTTTAATTGATTTAATGCCTTAGTGCAAGTGTGATCAAACCACCCAGTCTTTTGCCTACTTCCTTCCCTCTAGGGGGCAGTCAGGATCTCATCAATAATAGTATTAATTTTGATGAAATTATCAATCATCATAGTAGGGTGTACCTCATCGCTAAGACAGTAAAAGATCTCGTAATTACATTTTGAAACAATGTCATGCAAGACTTTTTGGGGTTCCACTGCCACCCATTTAATGCGGGCCCCATTTGGTCTGAATGGGGCAACGTTGGTTATAATACGTGCTGACACTTTTGTACCCCAAAAGAAAAATGACATTATAATACAATTGTGGTCGCTTTGTGCTAGTTGGGCAACCCATGGAGTGTCACACAAGTGATTAATACTAGGTGAAACTAAAACATGATCAATAGTAGATGCAGCATTCCTTCTAATAAAAGTTGGTATTAAGTCACCATTGGTATCATGAGCACACTGCAATAATTCTAGGTCGTACTTGGCAATCATTGAGTTTAGAGCTTCTCCATAATCATTGTGTGGGTAATGTATACAATAATCACCATCATCATTCTTAATCCCACAAACTTGGGTAGCGGACAAAGGGCATATTTGAGAATTGAATATCAAGCCCTTTATCCAGCTCAAGTACAATGTTGCTCTGGGTAGAGTCAAACACATTATTATAGTAATTAACCACAACCACATCCCTGCCTTCTTTGCAGTGCAACCATATAATGTGCGAGTGAGCTCCAATTGTAATAACTCATTAAACACATACCGGTAATTTATTTGAGATAAGGATCAAAAGCCCCCCTTTAGCTCTTCCGGCAGGAGATGGTAATGCCGGTAATCATTATGATGAAAACCCTTCTAAATATATTTGGTCAGAACACCAGGTTTCTTGCAGGCAGATCGCATCAAGCTCATTAATAAAATCTTGCCATCCTAGGAATCAAGTTTACTCATTAGTCCAGCAATTTTCAGGTTGCTATCCTGTAACCATTTTCTATTTTAGTCCCTAGGGTAACGATAGGGGTCTCGCATTTACTTTCATTGTCCTTATATTTGTTATTTTTATCAATAGGTATACTTTCTGCAGTTACGGTGTCAATGGATCCTTATCCTTATCGGGTAGTAAAATTACAGCTTGTGGTACCACACCATGGTCAACTATCCCAACTCCAGTGGAGAGAATTTCAATGCTGGGGAGATAGTGGCCCTTTTGCAATCGATATCTTGCAGAGTGCTCAGAGCGTGATATCTTTTCAAGACTGGTAGTGCATATTGGGGGTGGGTTATCACATCTGGGGGCATCCATGGGTGGCCAGACCCATCTTCCCTATCTTGAGTCAACCTTAGATGCCTATAGAAAAAGCCAAGGGGTAAAAGAGATATATTCTGATCAAGCTGACTAGGAGGGCCTGCTCTATCTAGGGTATTTCTTGCCCATCTGGGGTTTTTAAAATTAATAATAATGCAGTCTCCTTTAAGAATCTTTTGTAGGGGGCCAATCCAACTCACTCTTTGTGTTAGAAGTATTTGATTAGCTCCTGCCACCGGGTATCCACAATTCCTACCTAACCAATGTACTACTCTATTCTTTAAACTGTCATGAGTCTCCTTCTGTCCTGGCTGTGGTTGGGGGACATTATCCAAAACTGCCACATAAGGGCAGCATTCCGGTGGTAGGTTTATGGATACATCGTCTCTTCCCTCATTGGCCCTAGTATCTTTCCACTCAGTATTCTGTGTGTGAAGCTGTTCCTGGTCGGGCCTGTGCATTTGGTCTTGTTTGACCCGATTGGTCGCTGCCTGCTGTCTTAAGATAAAATTATTTGATAGGACCAATCTCCCATTTTTATCCCAGCACTTGTTGGGTCATTAAATCTCCCTGGTAATTCTCTTCTCGTCTCTTTACCAGTTGCTTTATCTAAGGAGACAATTACTTGTGGCATGGATTCAGTTGCCCCCCCTCTAGTTGTGTCCTTTTCCTTCTCAATGTTAGCACTTCTATTCCTGAGTAAGCCACTAATCTTTGTCACTTCATTGGATAATTTATCAAGTTTCTCGCTGATCGGAGTTAACAACTCCTCTATTTTGGGTATTATGGTTGCTACAATTTGAGTGAGTTGTACATTAAAAAAGGTATCATGCTCGGTTATGCTCTTACGGGTTGGATTTGAAGGCCTCAAACCAGATTTTGGGATAGGTCCTTTCGTACTTTTATTATCACCGGCCATTACTTACTTGCACTCTTTCTTTATCTTTGGGGTCGGTGTTCCATCAGGCGTACGAGTACAAAGGGGATCAATTTGTGTTTGTATTTGGGGCTCTGGTTCTAATGCTCTTTCAGGGGCCTCAAGAGTCCCTTGATTCTTGGTATGGGTTATTTCCTCCAGTAGGACACCACCTTCTGCTATTGATCCACTACCATCGCCTGCTTGCCCTCCTACCGCCATACTCCTCCCAATCAATAGGCGGCGCTCAGTCCTATCTATTTCGTCTGTTATTGCACTAACTGCACGTACCAGGAATTAATCGATAGTTGTGCAAGGGGCATCGATTGCATTGTTTTTAGTGGGCGTCTTCCGCTTAACCATTTCTGGTTCTTACAGTTAAATATATATGCAAAAATGGAGTATAAAGTGCAAGGTGCAGGGTGCAAGATAAAAGTCTAGCAAAATTACAAAGTTTAAAACAAGAGGATAAAAGATCAAGCCGATTCAAACAGGCATTAAAAGGGAAAATTAGAATAAAAGTACTATAGTATTAGAACAAACCAGGTTAATACCATACAAGGATAAAAGGAAGTAAGGGTGTCCTTAAAAAGTATCTTCCCAGAGTCCGGCTCTCGTTTAGATGGATCACGGAATATCTAAAGCAACAGAAGTAGATGATTCTATCCAGCTTAAACTGCTTGGTTGGAGTCCTTTTCTTACTTAGGACACCGATGTTTCCACAGTATAAAGCAGCAAACAAATCACCACATCGACTACGGGTTATATGTTCTCACCACATAACAGGTTAGTGCTTCTGGGCCGTACCTTTTCTTCAGCAAAAGTATCCCCGATAATTTACCAGGTCCCGGGGTGTGTATGCAACGTGTTTAGCCGGGAACCGGAAAACAAAGAACAAAGGGGGTGACCCAGCCCAGCCTCGGTCGGCCAGGGACGGCCACAGACGGGCCTGCCCTTGGTCCGGGCGCGTCCCGCACTGCGGGATGCCGGCGGCATAGACGTAGGCGAGCGGGGCTCCTCCCCTTCGCAGGATGGCTTCTGGGGGACCGAGTCCCACCCCAGCAAAGTGTTGGCGATGGCGTTACGGGCTCACTGGCAACCCGAGAAGCAGACCCGCGCTGCGGGATGCTGGCGGCGTAGATGTAGGCGAGTAGGGCTCCTCCCCCTCGCAGGATGGCCTCTGAGGGACCGAGTCCCACCCCAGTAAAGTGTTGGCAATGAGGTTGCGGGCTCACTGGCAGCCCAAGAAGCAGACCCGCGCTGCGGGATGCCAGCGGCATAGATGTAGGCGAGCGGGCCTCCTCCCCCACGCAGGATGGCTTCTGGGGGACCAATTCCAACCCAGCAAAGTGTTGGCAATGGCGTTGCGGGCTCACTGGCAGCACGAGAAGCAGACCCCTGCTGCGGGATGCCAGCGGCGCAGATATAGGCGAGCGGGGCTCTTCCCCCTCGCAGGATGGCTTCTGGGGGACCGAGTCCCACGCCAGCAAAGTGTTGGCAATTGCGTTGCGGGCTCACTGGCAGCCCGAGAAGCAGACCCCAGTGAACACATGATGGCAGGCCTACCATTGCAGCCTATCTTGTGCAGTTTTAAAACTAACAATTATACCTCTAAAAATAACCTCTTTTGTCAGGCCTAAAGCCTCCTTTTAAATATTAATATGTCACCCCTAAGTCAGAATTAATGCCCATATGGACGGGTACATGGTACTTAAAAATAGGACATGTAAGCATTTACGGCCTAATGCAGAATGCAGCACGCACAGAAAGGGGAAAAATGAGGAGAAATAAAAGTATTTCTCCTCATTGCGCCACTTCTACACCTCCCCTGGGGAGGCATAGGAATCTGACACATTCCCAGGTTTACGATTTGTCGTAAATCTGGGAATGCTTCAGATTCAGTGGGTGTTGCCTGGGAACACCCACAGCAACTCCCATGGAACGCCCCTTTCACGCAGTGTTCTGCGTGAAAGGAGCACATATTTAGAAGGCCATGAAAAGCCACGTAAAGTGGCTTTGCGAGGCCTTGTAAATATGCTGCGGCTCACTGCGCCACCAGGGCGTCAAAAAAGTGACACTCCAGTGGTGCAAAAGTGACACTGGGGCCCCTAAATTTTAAACATGTGCTTACAGTGACAAGGCCCCCAAAAGGGTGAGCTTTTTCATAGGAAAGTTTTGGGAAACTATATTAAATTTTCTAAAGTTATCTCCATCTAGGAAACAATTACAAAGTTAATTCTTTGACTTTTTAAAAATATTTATTACAAGCCCAATCCACTGGTAAAGTCAGATTTGTAATACATAATTTAGAAAAGGTACTTTTAGAAAGTCACGTCTTCCCTGTTAGATTAGGCCCGTTGATGCTTACGCAGTGCCCTGTATAAGTTAGCATTCGCTGCACCATTTTCTTTTAAGACTCAGTTTTGCATGGTGATCGAAACTAATCTTTTCCTATTTGTGAGAAATGCCCTTTGCTGACTTTCGTTTCTGCAATAAAGAACTGTCAGTGCCAGCACATAGCTTTCCCACTAATAAAAGCCCTCTCCCACCTGTCTGGTAGTTTGATCGCTGCCCAGGGTGAAACGGCCTTGGACTGTGCTGAGTTGTGCAAGATACGAGAGCAGAAACCTTTTTTTTGTCTTTTACTGTCCAGCTACATCTTCCTGGAAAATTCCACTGTGGGCGTGTTCTTAGCCAACCATGAAATGTACATAATGTATCTCTATGCTTGCTGTTCCTCAGTTCCCTCTGTTGCACTGTCTAGAGACTGTGCAGACGTGGCCCCGCTCTGAGCGTATACAAATAAACAGTTATTGGTGTATATTCTCCACTGTCTCTCCGACTCTTCATTTGGTGCGGAAGGCTGAGAGGTGGTCAGTGGTGACCCGGGTGGCCCTAAATGGGTCATTTCCTTCTTTGGCGCCCTGAACAGGGACTCCTTCGGGTTATGACCCATCCATTTTCCGCAGACGGAAGGGAGGACAAGGACATCATCAGGTTAGACTGATGGCTCAAGGATCCCTGCACGAAGAGCTCTGTTACTCACAGCTGCTGCCTCTGTTCCACCGGAGGGTGCCTCGCCCAGTGGTCATCCCGACTGGGGTCCTGAACGGCGAACCCTTGATCTGACTGTTTGGTCCGAAGAGTTGGCAGTGGAGAACTGGTTTATTTGTACCTCTGATATCAGGTGAGTCTGTTTTGGTTCTAAGTGGATGTGGTACTACTGTGATTTGGTTTTGTTTCAGTCTAAGGGCTGTTTTGATGAAAAGTGTTTGCAAATACTTTGCCAGGTAAAATAACGATTTTGTTTTCTTTTCCTTTGCAATGCCTGGTTTTAGCAAGATTCATAGTTTGTTTTGTGGTTGTTGTTCTACTGATGCACAGTTGGCAGAATCCCAACCTGCACCTCCTGAGGGCAGTCCTAACTATAATATGTATATAAAACATGGCCTTGGCCCTATTATGTTTAGTGCATTATGGCACAAATATACGAGGGACAATGCAGATCGGATTTCTTTAGGAACAGTTGTTTAAAAGACGTAATAGACAGTCTATGTTTGACACCCTTCATACTTGGCAGAAAGAGGCCAGACAGAGGCGATTAAAAATGGAGAGAGATGCCAGAAAAGGAAAGATGCAGACCCTTACACAAAAAGCTGTAGCTTAATATAAAAACAAGCAGGAGACAAGAATAGAATGTGAAGATAGGAGATTTCGGTTGCACATTGATAAGTCTTATGTGGTTCGGGAGGATGGGGATACTTTCATGGTCGCCTTGTTAGATACTCGACCCCCCCACCATATGTCCCAGAAAGGATATATCCCTTTATTCCCCATCAGCAACAACAACCTGCCCAGGGTGCATCCGTCCCTACAGTTGTCACACCTACCACTCCAGTTAGTGTACCCCCTACCCCTTCTCTTCCATTACAATCTCTGACTGCAGCAATACCCGTTACTCCTGTTCCAGTCATTCATCCTCCATTGTCCTTAATTACCGGTGCGAGGTTCGGAGGATAGAGATTTGGCCAAATTTAGAGAACGATTAGGTCCGTTAATGCGATCTGGGGTGGGGGAGGAAGAGAAGATGATGATAGCGGACCAGGCCATAAGGTGGGCTCTTAATATAATTTATAGTCTTGAGGATATTTGGCAGGTCATGCGAGATTTTGTACCGTTCATACAGCAGCATGCCCTTAAGTATATGTCTGTCGTACTGATTGACCTTTGGCACACTCATATCAAAATGGAGGCTCCCCAAATATTATTTGATATTAGAGATCGTGTTTATGTAACAGACATGCTGCCGGACCAAGTGTTCAGGAATGTTTCAACAATGATTTCTTATAGAATCAGGTTACATGATAAGAGTCCCACTCAAATAACTCAGTTTCCGATGTGAGAAGTTCACCCCATTTACCACCCAGGAATACCTGCAGTGATAGACCAGCACAGAGTGGTTACTAGAGCGGCTGTGGCTGCCCGCGTTCAGGAACAATGGGTTTATTCTCTGTGGAAAAGGAGTGAAGTTCTGGCCCTTACGGCTACTTTGCCTGATCCTAGGAAAAATCCTACTGCCTACTATAAAGAATTGACAGAGGCTGCCTCTTCTACTGTGATGACCCTTGCTGATATTGAAATGTTTTTTGGTTTACTAGTTCCAGTTGATATTTGGCGGCGAGTACATACCCAAGAGCATGTCGCCGAGTTGGGCGGAACATGGGATGTGATTAGGGGTTGGGACCGAGATAGGAAGCCAGGAGATAAACCATGCGCTGAGTTACTTGCCTTGCCCGGCCGTATAATACCATACATGCATACACTTATTCCGCCCAAGAAAGTTAGTTGGGATAGATTGACTGCCTGTCGGCAGAAGAAAGACGAAAGTGTGTCTGATTTCTTCACTAGGTTCGAAGAAACGTTTCTGGATTACAGTGGGCAGGATATGTCTACAGAAGGAGGAGTCCGTTTATTTGTTGATAGGTTTGTGACTAATCTCCTCCCCGAAATAATGTCTAGACTCCAGTCATCTGAGAGCACTTGGTATACGTCCTCTCCCTCTGTGATCTTAAACATGGCCCAATAGACAGCCTCCAACGACACCTTTGGGGCAGAATCAGTGTGCGCATTCTAAGGAGGAAGGTCACTGGCGCAGCCAGATCCCCATACTTTTGCAAAAAGTTTTGTTCACTCGAGGAAGGGGTTCTGGGAATAGGGGCAGTGGAACAGATAGAAAACAAAAAAATATGGCCTCAGTGGGCCGTTCTGACAATTATTTGGATGACCCTAGAGACGGACAGTACTGTAACGACGATTATGACTTTGATGATGCGACAGGCATGTCTTACAGCTAGGATAGCCAGGGACAGGGTAAGCGACCAGTTCACATACCTGTAGATCAGCGTGGCCCTTATGTCAAAGTGGATTTGCAAGGTTCATCTAAGGAATTTTTGGTGGACACAGGTGCTACAAAGAGTTCTGTTTCCCGACGCATGGTCCCCGGGGATCCCTGTCTGGCCATAATAATGTTTCAGTGGGTTTTCAGGAGTACCAGTTGTAAGCCCCATTTCGCGCCCCCTTGCTCTTACCATTGGTCCTTTTACTGTGGACTCTCCATTTCTTTAAAACATCTAATTGTGGTGAGAATCTGATGGGTTTGGACTTACTAAACAAATTGCATGCTACTATCTATTGTTCCCCAGACGGTGTTTATATTATAATGGGCCCGGACGCGGGTACTAAACAGTGTCTATCTAAAGATGTCCCCCTTCCACCTGAATTTGATCAAGTACCCCCTACGTTATGGGCCACTGGTGACACCGATGTAGGTCTATTACATATATCCCCAGTTTCTATACAGGTTAAGGACAATGCTATATTGCCCCGCATTCCTCAGTATAAAATACCACAGGCAGGAGAACGAGCCCTTCTTCAAATAGTTCAGGATCTAATATGCAAGGGAGTTGTCGAAGAGACTACAGGTAACGTATGTAATAGTCCTATTCTTCTGGTCATAAAAAGGACACTTTCAGATTCCTCTGATAAAGCTGATGATGTATATCGTTTTGTGATTGATTTGCGAGAAGTCAATAAAATAGTAGTTCCGCAATTCCCAGTGGTTCCTGATATCACTACACTTTTAACAATGATTCCATCTACCGCTAAGTTTTTCTCCGTTATTGATTTGAAAATGCATTCTTTAGCATTTCTATACACCCAGATAGCAGGTATTTGTTTGGATTTACACTAGCTGGCAAAAGTTTCCGGTTCGGTCGTGCTCCTCAAGGTTATGCTGAAAGTCTTAGTATTTACAGCCAAGCATTGAAATGTCAGTTGGATTCACTCTCACTTTCTCCAGGTAATGTATTGGTGCAGTATGTAGATGATTTGTTAATTGCTTCTGACACGGAACAAGGTTGCAAGGATAGTATAGTGAAACTGTTACACCTGGCACATCATGGACATAAGGTATCCCTTTCGAAGTTTCAGTACTGTCGACAGGAGGTCACCTATTTAGGTCACCTACTGTCGAAGGAGGGTAGAAGGTTAACGCCAGAACGTATCAGTACCATCACTAAAATGCCCCTTCTGCAAACTCAAAAAGATGTGCGCGCTTTCATAGGCATTACTTCCTACTGTCGACAGTGGATCCCGAATTATTCTTTACTAATCAAACCCCTGCTTGCATTAATAACGAAAGCAGTGCATGAGCCTTTGCCTTGGACGCCAGATTGTCAGCAATCTTTTGAGCAATTAAAAACTGCGCTTTGCTCTGCTCCAGTGCTAGGCACACCTGATTATAGGAAACCGTTAGTGCTCTACGTCCACGAGATGGCCCGTAGTGCTCTTTCTGTCTTGACCCAAATATTTAGTGATAGACAGAGACCTTGCACTTATTTTTCTGCTGTGCTTGATCCTATCGCAAGGGCCCTGCCGAGCTGTCTGCGAGCAGTCCCGGCTGTGGCCACTTCCATCAGACAATCGGCTGGACTCTTACTTGATACAGACTTCACAGTTATGGTACCCCAAGCTGTGGATACACTTTTGAATAAGACAAGGACACAGCACCTCACCTGTGCGCGTCTTACAGACTATGAATTGACATTGTTTGCTAAGCATATTACGATCAAAAGATGTGCCACTCTGGATCCAGCCACGTTACTACCCCTCCCTTCTGAGAATGATGCGGTTGATAAACATGACTGTATTTTCCGAACAGAGGAAGAGACGAAAGTACGAGTAGACTTGACTGATGTTCCCTTATCTGACCCCCAAGGGGAACTATACGTTGATGGCTCTTGTTTTAAATTACCAGATGGCATAACTACTGCAGCTTATGCTATTACTATGTTGCACACGGTGGTGGAGACATCACGAGTCCCCTATCAGTCAGCTCAAGCAGCAGAACTTGTTGCCCTTATACGAGCTTGTGAATTGAGTGAAGGATTGGTTGTAAACATTTATACAGATAGCCAGTATGCATTCAGGGTTGCACATAACTTCGGGCGATTGTGGGTAGAGAGAGGGTTCCTTGGCACTGTCTAAGATACAACATGGACATCTTATACTGCGGTTGTCATCTGCATTAATACTCCCTAAGAAAATGGCGATTGTGAAGTGTCGCGCCCATAGGAAAGTGACTGATGATGTGGGCAGAGGGAATGCGTTTGCAGATCAGACAGCCAAGGAAACTGCTCGAAGCAAGATGAAGAGAATGTTTGTTGCAGGACCAGCTAAATGGGTTCCTGAGAACGCCATGTTTGAAAATACGGTTGAGAGTGTGAAAGAGATACAAAGTGAGGCAACGATGGAAGAATTAGCGGTATGGCAGGAAAGTACAGCCCAATTAAATGAAGAAGGGTGTTGGATTGACAAGTCTGGAGAACAGAAATGGATGTTACCTAATGCATATGTGCTCCCTGTGGTTACTATGGCTCATGGTCCAGCTCATATTAGTGCAAAAGGCATTTGTAAACTATTGGCCCCAGTTTGGTGTAATGATAATATTTCCAAAATTGCTGTGCATTTAGTGAAAAGTTGTATGATTTGCATGAGGCACAATCCAGGAAAAGGTACCCCTACACCATCTGGACACTTTGCACCACCTACATTCCCCTTCGAAGTCCTCCAAATGGAATTTATAGAGCTGAAACGTTGTAATAATCTCAAGTATGTCCTAGTGGTTATATGCACGTTCAGTAAACGGTTTGAGGTTTACCCCTCTAAAGTCAATACCGCCAGCACAACTGCGAAAGTACTCCTTAAAAAGTACTTTCCTCGCTTCGTAATGCCCCAAATTATCTGGAGTGATAAAAGATCTCATTATAATGGGAAAGTGATTAGGCTAATATGTGAAGGCTTACATATTAAACAAAAATGTCATACTGCCAATCACCCGCAGTCAGCAGGTCTTGTTGAGCAGTACAACGGTACGCTCAAACTGAAATTGGCAAAAATTCAAGAGACGACAAGGTTGAAATGGCCAGATGCTCTCCCGTTAGCTCTTTTGTCAACTAGAACTACAGCACATTCTAGAACTGGTTTATCCCCATTTGAGGTCGTGTTTGGACGCCCAGCGAATGTCTGGGGCGTCCCTAGGCCTAAAAAGTACTCCGACATTGAATATCCTGTATTGCTTGATTATCTTGGGCAGTTAACGGAAAGTTTGCGTTCTATTCACCAACAGGTGCGAGACTCCTTACCTCCTAAACCAGAGGGACCTGGCCACAGCATCCAGCCTGGTGATTTTATCCTCGTCAAAAACTTCCAGAGGAAGAAAAGTTTGGAGCCCAGATGGAAAGGTCCTGAGCAGGTTCTGTTGGTGACACAGACGGCTGCAAAGGTTGCTGGTCGAAAGAACTGGGTCCATGCGACCCACTGCAAGTGAATACCTTTGCCATTGCCTTATGACCAGTGGGTCAAGGAGGGAATAGGAGACGCTGAATGTGAGCAAGTGCCCAGATTTGTTCCGTTTAGTGATGCACAGTTAATATGGACACAAACAGATAAGGAGAACAACAACAACGTTCTGAACGAGGCTGTCCCACCAGAAATACGAGCTATCCAGGAGCCTCTGTTCAGTGATCACACAGTGCCTGGGGCTGCCAGGTACAATTTGCGTCCTCGGACAAGGACCACCAAGCCCAAGAAGAAAAAAGATTAGGGATGGACTGCATAAGGTAGGAAAGTACTGAGTAGCAGTACCAACGCGGGGTGGAGTTCACGAGAAGTTGCATCTGCTTATGCTCTCTTTGTTTGAACATTAGTCAGAGAAAGTATACTTTGAAAGTATACCACCTTTATCGACTTGGAATAGATTCGGAAAAGAGCATAGGACAGAGCAAGCTCCACCGCCGGTGCTCAAGAGCGCCAACTGATTGATGGACGATAGGAGCATGTGCCAGTGAGGCTCTGACAGACACTGGGAACATTCACATTTTCTTTGCGTTTCCTTCTTTTAATTCACTATGCATCCTTTTGGCAGTAATGCTAACAAGGAGGAGCAGCCAATTGTCACTATACAACGCAGTGTGACTTGGTCAATCCAGAGTAAAATTGCATGTGTCATTCTTCTGATAATGGTGATAATAATACTATGTGGGGTATCGTGGCTTTTGGAGGATGCATATAGTGTACCCACACGTAGTAAGGGTGAAGCCATTTTCCCGAGACGCAAGAAAAGGGCTATCCCGAGTAATGTGTTTGCGGAGACCCATAAGAGGTTCTTTGGGAAAGGGACCGCCTGTTATCCCACCTGATCGGTCTCTAGCCTTTGGACGGCGTACCCCTTGTCATTTTGAATTATACGTACACTCGGCCACCTCAGTTTGCGGAAGTAAAGGGAATGTTTGGATTGGGTTATCCTGGGCCATGCCTGTATCATAAGAAGCCACAAGGAATGGGTTACCCAGGTTGTGACAACAATACATATTGTGATAATTTCTATATGGAAGAACAGAACATAACACTAGTGGGTTGGCATTACAAAGAGTTGACAGTACCTCAAGAGGCCGGTTATTATCCTGCTTGTTGCCCCATAGTGAACAGTACAGATACTTCTCTGTACATTAATTGTTCAGGGATAATATTGTTTAAAAATACAGTCCCCTTGGTGAATAAAAAGATTTGAGCACTTTGGGGATGAACTCGAGATACTCTGCGGTGAACTATCAGGGGCCGATAAATGCGCACCCAGGGTTTTTCTTTCTGTCTAATGGGACTTATTCTAATATCCATAATGGTACCGATGATGTAGCTCTTGGGATGGTGCTGCCTTTGGGTGTTCCATGTAAATATGCTTGAACCAAAACGAGATGGGTAAAAAGGACATTAACAAAAGTATTCTGTGAAGGAGTAACAGATTTGGAAGTAAATAGCTATAGTAATGGTATTACATTTGGATACATCCTTGCCTCCATTTTTACACTGGGTGGTACTGCCATGGCCAGGGGTAAGAAAGCTAGAGAATATTTTGGATGTAAGTTACAAATACTATCCAATACTACAGTGGCGGCTTTGCTTGACATCACTACTCAGTTAGAAAGCATGCGGGTGTATCCGGAACAGACTAGATATGCAGTGAATTTTATGGCAAAGAGTGGTGGTGTATGCGCAATAGTCGGCGACCAGTGTGTGGTTGGTATAAAAAATTTGGAAATAAATATAACACAACATCTTATGGATATTAATGGACAATGTTAAAGGAATGGAAAGTGGGAATTGAAATTGGTCCCTTTTCGGCTGCTGGGGTTGGATTCTTAAGGAAATGATTTATCTTATTGTGGTGTTAGTGCTCTGTTGCATCCTCATTCAATGTCTTCCTTTTTGTTGTTCCTATTGTGCCACTTTTTCACACTCAAACAGTAAATATTATATTACAAATGTCGCTATGATGCTCCAGGAGGATATTGATGTCCTTATGAATATTGATGAGGGAATATTTGAGGATTCATCCCTCCTTGCTGTTCCACTTTCTAATGTTGCTTGTAAAGAGTGTCCATAGCTTCACCCCAATTATATTTTAATTATATTTTTAATTCTGATGCTCTATTGGCTTCTGACGTGTTGATGCCGTTATAATGATGCTGCCTATATATTACTTTCCCTTGTCTCTTTTTGCATGTTAGAAAATGTTTTTAGCTCATGCTAAAAGGAGGGTCTGTTCGATTAGGCCCGTTGATGCTTACTCAGTGCCCTGTATAAGTTAGCATTCGCTGAACCATTTCCTTCTTAGACTCCATTTTGCATGGTGATCGAAACTAATCTTTTCCTAATGCTGAGAAATGCCCTTTGCTGAGTTTCATTTCTGCAATAAAGAACTGTCAGTGCCAGCACATAGCTTTCCCACTAGATAAAGGCCCTCTTCCACCTGTCTGGTAGTTTGATCGCAGCCCAGGGTGAAACGGCCTTGTACTGTGCTGAGTTGTGCAAGATACGAGAGCAGCTACATCTACCTGGAAAATTCCACTGTGGGTGTGTTCTTAGCCAACCATGAAATGTACATAATGTATCTCTATGCTTGCTGTTCCTCAGTTCCCTCTGTAACACTCTCAAGAGACTGTGCAGATGGGGCCCCGCGCTGAGCATATACAAATAAACAGTTATTGGTGTACATTCTCCACTGTCTCTCCGACTCTTCATTTGGTGTGGAAGGCTGAGAGGTGGTCAGTGGTGACCCGGGTGGCCCTAAAAGGGTCACTTCCTTCATCCCTGACTAAAGCCTCTAGAAGCCCATTGTCCACTGACACGCGTGAGCTGAATAGGCCACTTGATGAGGTGTGAGCTTGCTCCCAGAACTGAGACAAAGGCAGTGCGGGGAGGTGTTCTGTTCCTCTGGCAAGTTGTGGCTAGTGATCTCTAAAAGTAGTGGAGCATACCTGCCAGGACTTCAACCCATTTTTTTCAAACTTTATCTCACTCATACCCACTTCTTCCCACATTTACTCTCTTCCTCCATGCTCACTCTAACTCATATTCTCTCACATTGCACTCCCACTCACTGTTAAACACAAACCTTCTCATTCAAACTTTTAAATACACTTGCATACACTCACCCTTCCACGCTTACTGACTTTGGGCCCTGGTGCAACTGCGCTTGCTGCAAAATTAATAGCTACACCCCTGGCTCACTTCCATTCCCTCTCACAATCTCCAATCACTCACTCCTTTTAATACACTCACATGCCATCACTCAGTCCCTCCTACTCATATTCACTTATTCATACACACTATCAAACTCAGATTCTCACTCACTTTTACTCTTATTGACACGCGCAACACTGGAACCACATCCATATAAGAAGCTGGGGCACAGCTGGGGATTCTATCCCCACTGCTCTGTTTGGCTTCCAATTGGCCTTAGGGAGGCACAGACGTGCGCCCTGACAGCCACATTTTAGCAGATAGATTGTGCTGCCTGAGACATGAGCAATAATTCTGCTAAATAAAATGGATTGTGCCTCTGTGATGGGACTGTAGTTGAACTAGCCCTGTCAAGCGCACAATCCAGACATACACTTGGAGAGTGTTGAGTTTTAAAAGCAGTCTGTAGCTGGATCACCCTTCAGCCCTCTCTGCTCCCTCCTCCTCCTCCTCTGACCAGGAGCCTGGAGACGAGCCCGAGAGGGCTGTACTGTGCAGTAGAAATGCGAATGAAAACATGAGAGTTGTGTTTTTATGATTATTGCTAAATTAAGTGATGCATAATGTCACTTTCAGAGGAGCAAAGTGCAGAATGTGGGACATCACAGGAGGTAGGGGCAGCACCCAAAAGCCCCTTAAATTGCCAGCCACTGCCTTTGGTAGAATGACCACCTGGGCTGTGCCCAGGAACTTAAATTCAGAGAGGCTTACGCTTTCACAGGCAGATGTAGCTAACACCTGGTCCTGGCCCTCCTTTGCCCTTCAAGTTGGCCAGGCATCAATCCCAGTGGGAGAGGAGCTGCCCCTAGAACCAGTTTTGAGTGACCACAGAGAATGGGTTGCTCATTTCTCAGACAACACCTCTAGGATGCATATAGGAGCTATGCACAGGGAAAGAAAGGTTCAGCCATATTGGATGTAGGTAGAGATTGGCACTGTGGAATTGTTTACAGTAGGTCACACATGAACTACTGAAAATGTGGGTAGGGTTACCACTGGAAACTTTTTCCCAATTGGTTAGGGAGAGGCCAGGAGTACCCCTCACCCGCAGGCTAGTACCAGGTATAAATGTGGCACCCGAATGCGCTCTCTTCAGAACACTACCGGACCAGTGGAATACAGAAGTAGGACTCCACCTGCTGATGACACCTGTGAGGAGACCTGAAAGGCTGGACCTGCTCCCAGTTGTGTATACTACAGTGATTTCCAGGGCAAATGTGAATCAACTTTTACGCTCTCACAAGGCAAATGATAAAAATGTCTGCTAATTCAGAAATGCAATTTAGTGAGACAGTGGCAGCAGAATTGATTTTACTATCACAGTCACATTGCTGGAAACCTCAGAGCAGTGCTGCCGATATTATTAAAAAACCTATACACATGGCAGCACTGAAGGAGATGTATCCAAGAAAGGCAACAAAAAGATAGAGAAGTAACAAGAACATACATTGATATGACCTCTTATGCATGGCTTAGAAAAGGTGGAATAAATTAACCACAAATCTGCAACTACAATTCTGACCTCCTATGCAGAGCACAAACCTTGTCAGACAAATAATAATTTACTGCTTATTGCAGCAAGAGAGAGACCTCAGTGATCCAGTGATATTAACAGATCTGTACCTGTGCTGACTCTTGAGATGGACAGCTTTCAAGGAAGATTCAAACACTATAGGACGTATCCTTCTGTAAAATTATCAACAGTTAACTGTCTACCCCTGTCTCATATCTTTATAGTGATATTTGACTAAATCTTTCAAACCATTTTTATGTGCACCCTCAACTAGTCATCCCAGCAATTACTGCTCCTTCCCTTTGCCCTGTGATATTGTTTTCTGGTTATTTGTATTGTTCTTTGTCATAATGCTTCCTACACCCTTGCAGTGAGGACACTGTAAATATTCATAGACTCTTTGATATGTGACTTTCTGTTTTTCTCCCTTTTCCCTTTATCACATGAATATCGCTGGGGCAGAGGTCACCTCCCTTTTCTTCTCACTTATAGATGAGCCATGTTGCCCTTCTGAAGCTCTAGGTTCTTTTCCAATCATTTGCATCTTGGAAAAGATGTGATTGTATTTTATCTGCCAGAGGACAGTAAACCTAGCTGATAATGCCATTTTCCTGTAGCGATGTGTTTTGAACCATGTCTTTGTTTTCAGTTTGTAAAGAGGAATGTATGGCTTTGAGACATACCTGGTGGTCGAGGTGAGTTGGTGCCCGCATCTAGAAGAATGAGAAGAGAGAGTTATGAAAAGCGTATTTTTTGAGAAGATAATATTTGGAACAGAGTGCATTATAACAAGAATCCCAAGGATTAGAGAGTTGAAAGAGAAAAAGGAATTGAGGGATGAGAGAATTATAAGAAGAGCTCATTAGTAGGTGAGTGTTTCCAAAAGAGTATTTGTAAAAGAGAGCTTTAGAATAACGAAGTGTTAAATTAATAGAACACTAGGAGAATAAAGGCTTTAGAGGAACAATCTTCAGGAGAACAGAGTGTAAGAAAAAGAATATATTTGGTGAAGATATAATTTGTGTAGCACAGCTATAGAGAAGAAGATAGCTTTAGGACAAGCGAGTATTAGTAAAAACTATAATTAGACTAAGAACTCTTGAGATGAAAAGATCATTAGAAAAAGACTGCCGTAGGATAAAAGGTTTCTAGGGGAACACAGCATTATAACAAAGAATGAGGAGTGAGGAACACTAGTCACATTCCGCAAGGAAGTGTTTTGTAGACCTCAAACTCTGTACTTTTAACCATCACTGTGCACAGACTTTGGTTGTGTGTACCAGGAAATGGCTGCAGGCCATGTACATCAATCAATCAATCAATCAGTACATTTGTAAAGCGCACTACTCACCCGTGAGGGTCTCAAGGCACTGGGGTGGGGTGAGGGGTGAGGGGTACTGCTACTGCTCGAATAGTCAGGTCTTGAGAAGCCTCCTGAAGGTAAGTAGGTCCTGGGTCTGCCGTAGGAGGATGGGGAGGGTGTTCCAGGTCTTGGCGGCGAGGTGGGAGAACGATCTGCCGTGGTTTTGCCGTTGTCCAGCAGGGTCCTGATCTCATCGGTGGCGGCGATGAGGGCAGTTTCGGTACTGTGGTTGCTGAGGAACCCGGACTGGGACGGGTCCAGGATGTTGTTCTCCTCGAGGTAGCGGGTCAGCTGTTTTTTGACGGTCTTCTCGATGACCTTCGCCGGGAACGGGAGCAGGGAGATGGGCCGGAAGTTCTTGAGGTCCCTTGGGTCCGCCTTGGGTTTCTTCAGTAAGGCGTTGATCTCGGCGTGCTTCCAGCTCTCTGGGAAGGTCGCGGTCTCGAAGGAGATGTTGATGGCCTTGCGGAGATGGGGTGCGATGGTGGCGCTAGCTTTGTTGAAGATGTGGTGTGGGCATGGGTCTGACGGAGAGCCGGAGTGGATGGTGTTCATGATTTTGATGGTGTTGTCGTCGTTGATGGTGGTCCAGGTGAGTAGGGGAACGATGTGGGTGGTGGCCGCGGGGTCTGAGGTGTCGGTTGTTGTTGGGGTGGTCAGATTGTTGAAGCTGTCGTGGATGTCTGCGATCTTGCAATGGAGGAAGGTGGCGAGGGAGTCGCACAGGTCTTGTGATGGTGGGATGTCGTTGGTGTTGGAGCTGGGGTTGGAGAGTTCCTTCACGATGTTGAAGAGCTCTTTGCTGTTGCGCGCGTTGTTGTCGAGTCGGTCCTTGAAGGAGGCCCTTTTAGCGGATCTGATGAGGTGATGGTGTCTGCAGATGGCGTTCTTGTGGGCTGCGTAGCTGTCTGGTGTCTGTTCGCGGTGCCATTTCTTCTCTAGTGTACGGCAGGTATGCTTGGAGGCCTGGAGGTCTGCGGTGAACCAGCTGGCTTTCTTGTTTGTGTGTCTGTTGGAGGGTTTCTTGATCGGGGCGACAGTGTCTTCGCAGTTGTCGATCCAGCATCTGAGGTTGCGGGCGGCGGTGTCGGCATCGGTGGGGTCGGCGGGTGGGCTTAGGGCGAGGGTGGTGTTTAGCTGGTCTTCGGTGATTTTGCTCCAGCTGCGGCGGGGGATCTGTTGGGTGCGGTGGTGCGTGGTGGGTTTCCGGAAGGTGAAGTGGATTCAGCGATGGTCGGTCCAATGGAGTTCGGTGGTGTGGCTGAAGGTGACGTGGGGGCTTGCGGAGAAGATGGGATCAAGCGTGTGGCCGGCGGCGTGGGTGGGCATTGTGACGAGCTGTCTGAGTCCGAGGTTGGCGAGGTTTTCAATCAGGGTGGTGGAGTTGGTGTCGTTGTTGTTCTCGAGGTGGAAGTTCAGGTCTCCGAGGAGGATGTAGTCTGTGGAGGCAAGGGCGTGCGTGCTGACGAAGTCGGCGATGGAGTCGCTGAACTGAGGCCGGGGTCCGAGGGGTCTGTAGACGAGAGTTCCTCTGAGGGTGGTGTTGGGATCGGTGTGGATCTGGAAGTGCAGGTGTTCGGCGGTGCTGAGGGTGTCGTCGGTGCTGGTCGAGACCATGAGGGTGTTCTTGTGGATGATGGTGATTCCACCTCCTACTCCGTTGGTGCCGTCCCTGCGGGTGATCTTGTAGCTGTCCAGGATGGCTATGGCGATGTCGGGTGCCGAGGAGGCGTTCATCCAGGTCTCTGTCAGGAAGGCGAGGTCCGGGGAGGATGTGTTGAGCAGGTCCCAGAGTTCGACGGCGTGTTTGCGTGCGGAGCGGGTGTTCAGTAGTATGCATCTGAGGTGGTTGCGTCCTGTCACGTTGGGCGGTTTGCCGGCTCAGAGGCTGGTGAAGCTGCAGCTCCGGCAGGAGAAGGGTCCTTTGGTGTGCTTTGGGGCACCAGGAAGCAGGTGTGTGGTCGTCCGGTGTTGAGTGCGTGGAGGGTGTTGGCGTTGTAGCGGCGTCGGGTGTCATAGCGTTCGCGGGGGTCAGGGGGTCTGGCGCTGGGCGCGGTCCAGGCATGGACGGGCGCAGACGGGCTTGCCTTGGCTTTGCACAGCAGCCGCCATATAAAGGGAGGTGGGAGGGAGGAGCAGCTGGGAGGCGGGAGCGGGGCGGCGAATGGGTGAGCAGGGGGCGGGGACGCAGCGGCGGGAGAACGGGTGAGGCAAGGGTTACAGAAGGCAAAAACAGGGGGCACAGGGGGAAAACGAGGGAGACAATACACAGGGCAGCAGGCAAAAAAAGAACAGTAACACAGGAATGCACGAAAACAAGAAATCAGCAGTACCTGCCTACCGAGGCAGAGGAGCCTCGAACCTACGGCAGCGGTGGTGAAGTAGCAGGGACACACCGTCCCAATGGTGGAGCTGTGCGGTGAGGGGGAGCGACCTGCCTGAAGACAGGGTCAAGGGTCGCTCTCTTCACCGCGCAGCGGCCGCCATATAAAGGAAGGTGGGAGGGAGGAGCAGCTGGGAGGCGGGCGGCGAATGGGTGAGCAGGGGGCGGGGCCGCAGGGGACGCAGCGGCAGGAGAACGGGTGAGGCAAGGGTTACAGAAGGCAAAAACAGGGGGCACAGGGGGGAAAACGAGGGAGACCATACACAGGGCAGCAGGCAAAAAAAGAACAGTAACACAGGAATGCACGAAAACAAGAAATCAGCAGTACCTGCCTACCGAGGAAGAGGAGCCTCGAACCTACGACAGCGGCGGTGAAGTAGCAGGGACACACCGTCCCACTGGTGGAGATGTGCGGTGAGGGGGAGCGACCTGCCTGAAGACAGGGTCAAGGGTACATAACCTGTAGTTGGCAAATTACCCCTACTACACATGTTCTTTAACCATGTGAAGCAGGTGTTGACTGCAAAGCGTGACTTGTGGCATAGCCCTGCACCTTTTTACTGGATGTTGTTTAGTCAGACTCATTTCTCAAATCACCATTGGCCAGGCACTGCTCCACATCCTCAAAGACATCTGACCCACACTGCACATGACCATTAGCCGTGCGTAGCGAGCTACAGGGCCGAGTCTCTGTTCAGGCCCTCTGTTGCACTGTCCTAAGCAAAGGATTTAAGCTGTGCACAGAGGGCTGGCCTAGAGAGCCAAGACGCCGGCAGGGCTTACAACCCAACCAATGCAGGAGCCTTATGCAACTGGTTGGATTACAGGGTCCAGCCTGCAGCTAGTTCCTGCACACAACAAACAAAATGTTTTTTTTTTTTTACATATTTTGGGGGTTTTTTTGTTCCTATTTTCTAACTGAATCTTTTTCATGTTGATTTTTTTCTGTTGGTAAACTTTTTATAAACTGCTTTTCGCAAGTGTTTTTCAAATTTTTTCATTTTTTTATATCTTTGGAAAAATCCTTCTGACATTATTTTATATGGACCTTCATTGCCCAGGAGATAACACTTCTATTCATGCCTTTCAAGCATATGATTTTATTACACTGGTTACAGAACATTGGAAAAAAAACTGGGGGTACCAATCATTATCTTCTTCGACTTGTTATTGCACATCTTGTGTCAGGGTCTCTTCTTCTTCCTCCTAATCCTTCCACTTTTTTCATCACCACCCAGGAGTAGTTCTTCGGATGCAATCCTTCACATTTTTTATCATGACACTTGTTCAGAATGAGCACACACCTGGATGCCTGCATTCTAGCTCTTGGTCACAAAGTGCATGTAACTCTGCAGGCATTACCAAGTCGAATGTGTGGAAAACTTTCACACCAAAACTCTCTCTTTCTGTATGATGAGCAGCAGGAGCCCTTGATGTAGAAGGCACAACCTCAACGTCATTATCCTGCTGAGCAGAAGATCGTCCTTCCTGTGCCATAGATGCTGCCTGGCTTGTTCTAGTCTAGTGGGATCAGATGCAATGACATTGAAGGAATTGATTTGTATGCATGTTTCTATGACAAGCCATTGGCAAAATTCTGTCCTCAAAAGCATGGGATCCTTATCTCCTGAGGCTATGGGACTATTTTGGGTATAGTGTAGATTGTTTAATCATTCCGATGGCTCCTTTTATTTTTTGTGTTTATGGGTTTGTGGATAGACGCAACTCCCATAGATACAATACTACGGTGCTAGGCAATCTCACAAAATCATGAAGGAGGGACCTTTCTTTCTAGGTCCGTTACTCCAAAACATGAGTCTCGCAGCTCCTAAATATTTACAAAGTTGAGTTTGGTAAGAAAAGCTTCTTTTATTGTTTAAGGCCAAGGGTTTGCTAGGAGCACCTTGAAACTCAGGGCCATCACATCTTCATTTCAAACTTTCCACGTTTTAAGCCTTTTTGATGTTGGGAAGAGATACACCATTAGAAATATTTTATTAGTTCCTGTGACTGTATTATTGCTCAGTCAAATAGTTTGTGTACATATTTTACACATAACTACAATGCTTGCTACTAGAGAGCCACAGCAGAAAAGACCTGCTGGTTTTGTTTTTGCTTGTCTCCCTTTTTAGGGGTTTTAAAACTTTTATCAACTTTAATTATGCCTTCTGGGAAGGATGAACTGCATAGGGCAAATCCAAAGGAAGCTGCTTAGGATACCAGTGAAGATCAGACCTAAGAGTCCAGGTCTCTGTTGGACTTGGCCCTTTCTGCAGTGTTATCCCCACACATTTTGCCTTTACCCTTCACTTTTTGCTGAATTCATTTTCGCTGGCCTTAGGACTCTGTGCACTTTACCACTGCTCACCAGTGCTAAGGTCCCCAAAGTGACTCCAAAGGCTAGTTGGTTGGCCTCCTGTTTTCAGCCATAGGGACAGAAGGCTCCAACAGCCTTGACCCCAGCACCTGGACTCTGCCATCTGCGAGTCTACACTCCTAAGTGGTGCCACCCCAGTATTGGACCCTTGGAAGTGGGCCTAAGGTGCTTTGCCAGTCCATGTGTGGAATGAGCAGATCTGATGCATCCCCGCCGCGGAACGGCATATCTCCAGCAGAACATGCACATCGCCCTTGCTGTTCAACGCATCGCCTTCAAAACCGATGCATCAACTCTGCTGCAAGGTTTTTTTGATGCAGAGGACTCCACATCGATCCCACAGCTGCATCAGAACTGCCACCTGTGCAAAGTTTTCCTGACGCAGGCCCTCACATCTCTTGTATACAGTAGCCTCGATGGCGATGCAGGTTCTCACACTACAGACTCACAGCTCCTCGGAACAGACGCATTGTCTTGACTGGGCAAAGCATCCTCGATGCCAAACTTTACATCACAAGCCTTCATCGATAGGATCCTTGATGATGACACAGGACCTAGCGTCACAGCTCTCCACATCACCTCCGAGCTGATGCATCGCCTCGGTTGCACGACGAATCCTTGGCGCGGAACCTCGCAACACTCTGCACACCAGTATTTATGGTACTTAGTTCAGCTGACCTAACTGGGTCCATGTAGCCTACCCGTGCTCCATCAGGGTCAGCCTGAACTTGTGACTTTGTTCCCGCCTGGCATGACCAGATATCCACAGTTGGAGATTTGTGCTTTTTTTTTAGCACTATTCTTATTCAGATCTTTAAAATTGGATATCTCCAGTTCTAGCGATTGCATTTTTGTCGTTTTGGTCTTGTTTTATTTACTAAAAAGTATTCTATAGTTCTAAACTGGTGTATAGTTAAGTCGGACAGCCCTGTGCCAAGCTACCCAAGGGTTGAGCACAGGTTAATTTAGGGATTGATTGTGACTTCACCCTGACAAGGATTGTTGTTTCTGCTTGAGTAGGGTTTCGCCCCCTTTCAAATAGTAACTAAACTTCTTCCAGTCTCCACCCGAGTCTATCATGTGGCACTTCTCTACCATCCATGCTGGAGAGAAACAATTATTTTCAAAATATCTCACATGTACATTACTTGACAAGAAACGCAGCCCGGGACAAAATGGGTATACTCATTTGGAACATCATTGTTGCACAAGCATCTTAATTCTTGATATTAAATGCAAATTAATGAAGCCAAAAAGAAGAGGGACTTTGAAGAGGTTGCATTTACATCTGCCACCACATTAGAGCATGCCATCCCTCCTAGCGACACATTACCACAGGACATCCTGCAGTAGGAGAAGGATGAAGATGACACAAGCTTCACCAATACTGACTTACACTGTCTTGACTGCAGGACAGTGATCTCCATTGAAGAACAAAGTGCACGCACACAAAGAAATCAAGGCCTGTTACACAAGCAGGCAGGCAAAAACATATTTTTTTATCCAAGTTGCTATTCCACTGTTGTGTTTGTATTTTTGTTTGAAAAGTACAAAAAAGGGATCTTCTAAGAACCAACTTTCACATTTAAAAAAAACTGTTTGTTTCTTTTTTTATATGTCAGTGAATCTGAATGAAAGTTAGAACAGCCGGGTGAGCCGCAGAGCTTCTGTGTTACAGGGATTATAATCAGTCTCCATTTTAGTTTTCCTTTTAAACTTAGCATCTTTTTAAGATGGTGGTTCGAACAAGTTTTTCACTAACACGAGAAAGTGACATGCACACATAAATTATTTTTAGACATTGTTGTTCTGTAGTCTTCATTTAGTTACTAGAACGCGATATCCTTATTTTATTATGTGCTTGTAGGAGACAACTCTTTCTCCAGACTAAGTAAAAATGTTATTCTGCATCTCTAGCAGAATGAGATAGGGACAGTGTTTTATTATTTAAACAGTGTCCATTTTTAATTTGGTGAGAGGTATTTCATCCGGAGTTATCATGGAAGCTGCTGTGACCTTTGACGGAGATGACTGAGATTCAGCTCCGCAGGCCCCAACATTCATCCTAGGAAGGAAAATAACTGCACAAGCAGAGATGTGTGCAAGCCTGCACACTGAGACAGAGTGCATTTGTCAATGCACTAAGGCTGGCTTTCCCAGACATTATACTAAAGTATGGGGTTAGAGCATTCCAACTGGGTCTGGCAGAGGGGTACTCACTAACCCTGGGTGGAGTTCGCAGAGTTGCGCTATGCGAAACTCCGCGAAGTGGAAAAAAAACTCTGCGGCGCTACGCGGAGATCCGCAAGCGGCGGAGTGCGATAGAAAAATGCCATTCACGGTGATTTTCAGTGCCGGATGCTTGTCCGCACTGTGCAATCATCGCGAACGGCACCATGCACAGCGCAAGCGAGCGCTGCTTTCCTTTCTGCCACTCGAGTAGATTTTTACTCGAGCAGCAGCTTTCTCAACGCGAACGGGCAGTTTCTTAACGCGAACGGTCGCGAGCATACGCGACCACTCGCAATGAGAAACCCGACCCCCCGCGTTGAGAAATCTCATTGGGAGGTTTATTTTCCACGCTCGCCAACTTGATGCTGACGATTGCGAACGAGGAAAAATCTCGCCGGGAGGTGGATTTTTTTCGCTCGCCAACTTGACGTTGGTGAACGCGAGCAAGGAAAAAAACTCCGCTCCGCTGCGCGAAGCAGAGATTTTCGGAACTCCGCGAGCTCCGCGTAACGCGGAGTGCGGAAAACTCAGCAAACTCCGTGAGTGGAGTTCACCGCCCAGGGTTAGTACTCACATCATGCTCTCGCTAAATTAGGGATATTAGAGATAGATAAGAGTAACAATAGGAACAATTAAAATGGTTGAATTGTTTGTGTTTTCCACCATTCTAATAGTGCTTATAACAATGATGTGTCTCATCTGTCTAATTATCGCAGGTCATGTTTAACTTACAAGGTTTAGATCTTTTCAATAAACATTTTCAAATGCATTATTGTTTATTTTCTTTGTAATAGTTTAGGCATGCAAAAGTGACAGACTAAAGGGCTGGATCTGTTTCCACGAATTCTTAGGGAATAAGAGTGGTCATGTACGAGGTTACCAACAGCATTTATAGTTCTGGAGGTTTAGGATTTAAAAAAAAACTTTTTTTATTGATTTTCACAATAACATTGAAACATAAATACAGTGCAGCTCGGCGTTTGGCATGGTAAAATGTTAAAATACAAGTCGATGTACAGGCAGAGGTTTACAAGGCCATCATTAACTGCGACAATCCTGACCTGCAAGGGGGAGGGGAACACATGTGTTAAAATCACTATGGTGTCGGCGGCAGCCCAGTGGTCCCGGGTGTTCCCCCTATTATCCCAGCATCTAAAGGGGTGTATTGCTGTGGGGGCAGAGTGCTGCCGGTATCCCGTACAGTCAACAGATAAGAGTGGAATGATTGCCATATATCAAGGGGCCTAGCAGCAGGTGGATGTAACCATGCATATGTGTCGCTGTTTTTATTGCAATAGGCCATGCTATGTAGCCATGTTTTCAACGTGGGTGTGTATTTACTGCCCCAGTTTAGGGCTACTTCACTTTTGGCAATGAGGAGCGCAATGGCGACAAACCATCGCCTGGGTTTGGGGAGGTCATGCGTGTACCCCATAAGTGTCAGCATTGGTGAAGGAAGGTGCAAGCTCCATCTCTATCATGTGGGAGATTTCCCCGAAGACTACCTTCCAATAACCTGCTATCTTATCGCATGTCCAAGTGATGTGTGCAAAATCTGCCTCTGGGGAGCGGCATCTGGGGCAGGAGTGTGGACGGGTCAATACGATGTAGTGTGCTGGGCGTCATGTATGCCCTCCAAAGGAATTTAAAATGCAGCAGCTTATGCAGGTGGTTAGGGGAAACTCGGCATATTTGCGTGCAGCAAAGACTCCACTGTGAGTAAGGTATGGGATGGCCACGGTCTCGCTCCCAGGCCGCCCGTACTCCAGAATCCCGACTAGGGAGCAATGCCACAGCTGCCTTATATAGTCTGGACATAAGATGACTCCCACTTACATCTTTGATGATACCTGTCAGAAGGGGGAATTCAGGGGGTTTGAGCGGATAACTAAAAATGTTAGCCCTCAGACCCCTCTGCAACCTTTGCAATACGAAATGATCCATAACAGTGGCCTCTCGAAAAGGGGGGTCCTCCGTGTCCGAGAAGACATGACCACTGGGGAACAGGTCTCCAAACGTTTGCATGTGAAATTTTGCCAGCGTCCGCTTTACCAGCGTCTTTTGCAGGATGGGGATCCAGCCATTTCCCGCTAGTGGTAATGCGGAGGAGTATAGGATTCGGGATCCAGTTACGTTGAGTTGTCGGTGCCAGGCCCAGCTGGTTGTGGAGATCGTCTGAATATCTTGTGGGTCCCGGGGAAACCCAACAGGTAGCAGAGAGTTAAGGGGTGCTGGGAGTGCCAGATCGGCCTCCGGCCTAAAGTATGGAATCCTGACATCTGCATGGTACCAGTGCCGGGCAAAGCTTGCCTGCGCTACCAGGTAATAAATGTGGAAGTTTAGCACCCCAAACCCTCCCCTCTCATACAGCAACATTAGGGTATCCCAGCTAATCCAGGGCTGCTTGCCACCCGACACCAGCGGAATCAAGTGAGTCCGAAGGGCAGAGATGAAACTATTATACAACGGAATAGGAATATTTTGAAATAAATATAAAAATTGAGGAAGGACTACCATTTTAACAATGGCAATCCTTCCCGCCATAGTCAGGGGCAGTGTCAACCAGAGCTATATGTTGCATCCCAGCCTCTCCACCACCGGGCCATAGTTAAGTTGAAGGATGCGATCCGCGTCTCTGTGAATGTGGATTCCGAGGTATTTAACGGAGTCTTCACACCACGCCAGGGGATACTCCGCTGTCTTCCCACAGGGCACCGCGGTCAACGGAAAGACCTCCGACTTTTCCCAATTGATGCAAAGTCCGGACAGAGTTCCGTACCTTGTAACTTCGCAGAGAAGCGGTGCAAGATTGTTATCTGGGTGCCGTACATAAAGTATGATATTGTCGGCATATAGCGTGAGGAGTAAAGGACCAGTGTTAAACTGCAGGCCACGATGACTGTGCCGCTCCTGCAAATGCCGCACCAGTGGATCCAGTGCCAGAACGAACAGCAGGGGAGAAAGTGGGCACCCCTGCCGCATTCCCCGTGTAAGTGGAAACGCAGAGGTTAATGTGCCATTGAAGCGAATACGCGCCGTTGGTAGTGTATACGGTAATTTGATGACTGCCTGGAACTGCTCCGGCACCCCTAGGCGACCCAGCGTGGGGTACAGGAAGGGCCACTCAAGGGAGTCAAATGCCTTCTCCGCATCGAGCAGCACGGCCACCGCAGGGACCGACGGTGAAATTCTATGCAGTGTGGCAAATAATGTATGGAGATTAAGGGCAGTTGATTTATGGGGGATGAATCCCGACTGGGCAGGCAAGATCAGCTGGTCAATAATCAGGGCGAGCCGTGTTGCTATTATCTTGGCTAGAATCTTGTTGTCGAAGTTTAGAAGCGAAAGCGGTCTATATGAGCCACATTTCAATGGGTCTTTCCCGGGTTTAGGGAGAAGGATTATAACCGCCTCTTTCAGTGTAGGGGGAAGCACTCCCAACTCTACCGCCTCCTGGTACATATCTATGAGGTTGGGAGCAAGGATCGCTTTAAACTTCTTATTAAAGCATCCAGTGAACCCATCGAGCCCTGGGGCTTTGGAGCCATCCAGTGCATCGATGGCTTCGATTACCTTGTCTTCAGTGAAAGGTTCAGCCAGGAATTCCTGATGCGCTTTTTCCAGTCAGATCAGGGAAATCTCATCAAGATAATCCATGTATGCCATTGGGTCCCCCGTGGCTCTGGAGGTGTATAAAGTAACATAATAAGCGAGTACCTCCTCCTGGACAACCACGTTGCCAGTTATCCGTGAGCCCTCCTGCCCTATTAATTCGGCTATATAGGTCAGTTTGTGGGATTGATGCATTAATCTAGCAAGGGTTCTACCCGGCCTTTCGCCCTCCCCATATCGCCTGGCAACTGCATACTTGCCCATATAGTGTGCCTCCCGCTCTACCGCCTCCTGGAATTCCGCCATAAGGGATGGGCAGCATTGTAAACTAGGGGGGTGCAGGGGGGCCGTGTCACTCCTATCAATTTCCGCCAGCTGCGCTTCCAATTTTGCTAGTGTGCGGCGTAGGTCCCTAAGTACCCCAGCACTCTTTGAGATGCACACTCCCCTGGTGTATGCCTTAAAAGCCTCCCAAAGTGTGGCCTTTGCATTCACGGTGCCAACGTTGAGTGAAAAATACTCCAGTATCGCATCGCGGAGTTCCGACTCAAATACAGCATCCCTCAAGGCCATGTCGGGGAATCTCCATGGCCTTTCAACCCCTCCCCCTGCACGCGGGATTCTCAGCTGCAACAGGACAGGAGAGTGGTCCAACAGTGTGCGCGGGAGATGACAAACAGTGCTGACACACAGCGCCGCCCCCGCGGTGAGAAACCAATACTCTAACCGGGTCCATGTGTTGTGTGGAGCGGAGTAGTGGGCTACTGGGGCAGTGGTATCTCCAGGCATCCATCAGCCTGTATGCCTCTATGATGTCTAACAGCGAACGCCTAGCTCTAGGTTTGGTGTCTGTGGTAGTTGCTGTGCTGTCTCTTGCTGGGTCAAGAAGTATATTAAGGTCCCCACCCAAGCAGATCTGGCCCGCCCCCATGCACTCAATATGTACAAGAAGGGATTCAAAAAAGTCGGGATCATCAATATTTGGTGCATAAACATTGACAAATAGTACTGAGTACTCTAATAAACATCCCAAATATCGCCCACCAACATCTCTGTACACCGTCACCTCCCTGAATGGCATCCGCCTATAAATCAATATTGCAACCCCTCTGGCATAGGAACTGTAACCTGCAAAATATGTATGTGCCCCCCAATTGGCAGCCAGGGGAGACTTTGCAGAGGGCGCCAGGTGCGTCTCCGGCAGGAAGGCAATGTCCACCTGGTGGCGTTGCAAATAGTTAGAAACTGTCTTACATTTACGTGCAATGTTAAGACCCCTTACATTCCAGGACATCATCACAATGTTGGCTTCTGGTTGTACCCTATTAACCATAACCTAGATCTGTGTTTTGAGAGTTGCCTGTAACTGAATAACCATTACTGCACTGCAAAGGAGCCATAGTGCCAAAGCTTGCTTGAAAACCCCATAAACCCCCTCCCGCCTCCCATCCCCGTACCAAACTTCGGGGGAAAAACCTGACCCCCATCAACAAGGTTCAAACAAAAATGCAAAGTAAGCATTCTACAATACTGTAGCAAAACAGAGAAGGTGCATCTGCACTGGGGGGGAGGGGTGGCTACGCTACGCCACTTCCCTGGTACTGTTGGTGCGCTAGCATCTGTGTGGATGAAATGTTGTCCACCACGGGTGGCGGCTTACCGCAGCACTGACCAAAAAGTGAGAAAAAACGGAACTGGGCATTGCTATGTACGATGGGACACAGGACTTCCATTGTTCTTAGCGATGGCATGGTCTTTTTAACTGGCTGAGACGTCAGAGACGTTCTGTGAATGTTGCGGGGAGGGTGTTCCCCGCTGCTGCCCCGATCAGGAATAGCCCTGGCAAAATTCCTGGGCGTCGTGGGGAGAGTCAAAGACACGCAATCGGCCTTCCACATCCACTTTCAGTGGGGCGGGGTATAACATCCCGTAGCGCAGCCCTAGCTTACCAAGGTTCGCCTTCACCCCGCATACTTTTGTCTGGCTTCCTTTGCAGTGAAGTCCCGGTACAGGGATATGGAGAACCCTGCCACCTCAATGCAGTGTCCCTGTCTCTTAAATTGAGCAGGCGGGCTATAATTGGCCTTGGCGGGCAGCCTGGGTTGGGGCGTGGTCCAAGGGTACGATGCATGCGTTCCACCACGAAGGTAGCGGTGAAGGACTCAAATCCAAAGAGGTCAGAGAGCAGCGTATCCATGAAACCGTCCAGTCGCCCGGTGTTGGTGGACTCGGGTACACCAACTACCCGTGTTGTTGCGCCGCCCCCACGGCTCCAAATCTTCATTCTTGATGGCGACTGACTTGAGTAGTTTCTCCGTACGCTCAAGCTTTTTGGTGGTTTGGGTGGCACCTTCCTCCAGGTCGGAGATCCTGCCCTCTGCCGTGGTTAAGCGCACCTCCTGCTGGTCAAGCCTAATGCCCATGGTGTTAAGTCTCTTATCTAGGGCATCAAAGCGAGTGTCCAGGGCTTTAAAGCCCACCCGAAGTTCCAACAACATAGTGTCCGACCCGGCCGCCGCTGCCATTTGTGTTCCTCCTCCCTCCGCCATGCTGACCTGCTGTGCCTCGAGGTTTAGGAGTTTAGATGCAGTACTGTGAGCTAGCCAAACCACCATTTACTGATGATATAAGAAGACTTAGTCTCTGTATTATGAAGTTTTGTTGATCTAATACACAGTCCTACTAAATCTGTAGGAACAGTAAAACAGCAGTCATCCGAACCCACCCAGTTTATGGCCTCTGCCCTTATGCAGCAGGGGAAGGTCCAGGGCCTGGTCTCCAGGTACATCTAGCACGTACCCTCATCATGCCTCCAACCTTAGCAGTGCACGGCATTTGTCCATGCACAGAGGGGGTGGGGCGCAGGGCTTGGCATTAGGGAAGGCCCTGTAACCATCATTTCTGAATGTTCAACTCCGGCTGCCATGCCAATACAAATGAATGTGGTCAAATAAAATATGCTTTTTGAAATAGGTGTACTATTAAACAACATTTTACTCTAATTACTACAGTGCAAGCAAAACTATGTTTTTTTGTCTTAAATATTCCCTTCTAAAATCACTTGATAGGAGAATAAACCTAAGGACTTGCGTGTAAAGCTTAATTATTGTGATTCTTATCTATTGCATGAATTTAACCCCTTACCTATGGAGATGTTTATATATCTTAGCAACAACTGCAGTTCATGGACAAATAGCATGACATGCACCCTATATGCAGATGTGCAGAGAAGAATATGCTATTTATTACTAATATTGTTGGAGGAGCATCATGACCCACTCAAGACTTTACCTCTTATGAGTCATGGCCCCTTTCCACACTCAACAATGGCAATAAATAGCATACTACACTCAGTACATCAGATAGATAGATAGATAGATAGGTAGATAGGTAGATCAATAGATATGAAAACATGGGCTTTCTCTAGACCAGACATAAAGAAATCACCTTAAAATCGAAGTCTATCTACATTTTAATCATTCAACAATGACACAGTTCTCTGAGACCCCTCACACTTGCACAGGAAAAGACAGGTGCTGACGCTGACTGGAAATGCAAAGCAAAATGCAGTCAGCATGACTATGGTGAGAAACAATCTGTCTGACATTAATAAAGCAGAACCTTCGGCTCCACGAAATGAATCCCTTACCTGAGCAGGTGACTCCAGCATCCTCTTGATGGACACAGTTGTGTCGCATCCACCCAATGTGACCGCACTCCGACAGGGAGGACTCTGAGCCCCTGCAGCTGACATCGTCTAGAAGAATGCTTCCATTGCCTTGACCAAAGTAGGCAGAGCCAGGAGCGGAAACTGCCCAGCCACAGCCGAGCTCTCTGCACACAACCTGTGCATCACTTAGGTCCCATAAGTCATCACACACCGTCCCCCAGGAGGAGTTGTAGTAGACCTCAACGCGGCCCGCGCATCTGCTGCCACCGTTCTGGAGTCGGATGGGGAAACGCACTGGAGAAAAAAGCACAGTGAACCAAAGGTTATCATGCTGACTTTCCAAAAATAATCTCTAGAATACCAAAGATGCCAAAAAAAACTAAAGATTATAATGAAAGATTATGCCTTCATATCTAAAGAGCCCTTAAACGGGGGTAATATTGTACCAAACCACGGCCACTAATTTTGAAACCAATTGAGGGTAAAAGAGCATATTACTAAAGCTACAAAATGCTACAGAGTCTTAAAAATATAGACCTTAATTGTCCTACGTGTGTGTGAGCCCACCAGTTTTATCACTTCTATAAAAAAAATAGTTTTCGAAATCCTGTTGAAGCACAAAAATGAAAATATTACTCTAGTTCTCTAGCCTGGGTAACTTCCAAAAATAAAGCCTATGTAGAGTGTGGCTCAGAACCAAGCAAACGACCCTGAAACATTATTTTTCCATCCCAGTTATTACGATAAAACTTCACTGGATAAACGTGTTTTAAAATGTAAGTCCTATTGATGCTAAGACGCACATACAATAACCCTGTAACCTGTCACGCTTTATTTTATATTTGTATTGTGATATTTATACAGTGTGGATAAAGCCACATGGGCTTTGCATGAAACAAGGTAATATTGCACATTTGCGAGGAAAGAGGACCACTATCCTTCAATCTTTAGGTGGAGTTTAAACAGGTTAGTGTGTAGGGCCTTTAAGAACGAACTTCTGAATGAGTCTGAGTTCTTCTCGGAAGAGAGTCTAGTTTCGGTGAGCTTGACTAGAAAATGGCTGCTTGTGACTTTTTGATTTTTTGGACATGGGAATTTCCAGCAAGAGGCTTGACCTGGCTCTAGCGTTTCTTTGACCTCTGGTTGTGGGCAGTATGTCTTTCAAGAATGTGGAAAGACTGACCTGAAGCACTTTCTCTATGAGTCATGCCGTTTTTAAGCTTATTCTGCTCTTGAGAAGAAATCTGTGGAAGTCTATCAGAAATTGAATAGGTATGCATGTAGTGCCCTGCTAGAAATGTTATATAGCAGGTTCTCACTAGGGGATGAGCTAACACCCACCCTGTACCCATCTAACACAGCAGCATCACCAGTCAGGTGACCCTGCTAATAAAAGAGGCTGGGCGCACATGCCCTGGTACACTTATGCACCATGTAACCAACGTTGTGTTGTTCTTTATCTCAGCATGTGGGCCTAGGGAGAACCCCTACGTGCCGCCCAGGCCAGGGGCATCGCTCCATACATCTGCTGCCCTCCCTATCTTGGGGCAACCAACGTTCAACCTGTTTGGAGGGAGAGGAGTGGCACTGCCAACGCAGACCAGCGGGAGGGACCATGCGCTGCCTCCCCAAGTCCCCACCACATCTATAGGTCATAAGCACCAACTCTAAAGAATGCAGGCACCAGTACATAATTGGGTAAAGGCTGAGATCCCTACTGGGCACACAGTGCTGTTTCACAGGTGCGCAACACCCATTGGGCAGAAAGGGCTTTAGCTTCTCTCGTCAGGGTCTGTGGGCTGGGCAGAAGCGAAGTCCTCTACGCCAGAAACCTTCAAAAGTAGTCCTCTAATCCTTACAAGGACAACTACAAACTTCATAAACATCTGTTTATGTTTTTTATTCTGCTTAACTCGTTTCAGCTCGAAGTTAAGAAGCAGTGAAGTGCAGTGTATAAACTGAGTGAAGGACAGATGTGAATTCACAGCAGGGATAAACCACTACATGACAAATAAACAAAAGGGGTACCGAGTAACATTCCCACAAAAACAAAATACAGAATAAGGTTCCATCAAATGGCAATTAAAATACAGAGATGGGGATTTGACTGAAATATGTTGCCCTTTCAATGGATAAATATATACTTTTTGGTGTGGGCCCTTGAACATACACTTGAATAGTGGTTTTATTTGCTTTGACCCATGGGACCAATCATAATGTGCAGCACTATTTAAAAAAATAACTGAACAAAAGAAAGATTGGATTCTTACATCTGTTAAAAATGCAGCCTGTCAATCATTCAATTTTATACATGTGATATGCAGTTTTAGGCAAGAGGGCATAAGTGCACACATTGAGCTCCCTGCAGCCATCTATGTGTAACTGCAGAGGTTTAGAATTCAAGCAGGGTTATCTAATCAATTCATTATTTCATCAATTTCAGAAGCCTGTCAGCAAACAAATGCCTCAGAGCACACTCTTTGATCTGTTTTTCTACTCTTCATTTCCTTTTTTCTTTCTTTTTTCTTTGCTTCTATTTTCTTTCTCATGTTTTTCTTTTATTTCTATCTTTCTCGCTTCTCCTTTCTGTCTCTTCCTCTCCTTTCCTTTCCTTGTTTGTTTGTTTGTTTCATTCTCTCCTTCAGACTCTTTTCTTTCTATCCTTTATTCTTTTTTAGCATCCTTTGCTTCATTCGCACTTTCTCTTTTTTTGTTGCAACCTTTTTTCTTTTCCTTTCTTTCATCCCTTCTTTCCTTCTCAACTTTGTACCTTTGTTCTATTTCTTCACTTTGGATTCTTGCTTCTTTCATTACTACTACTACTTTCATGTTTTCATTACTTTCTACCCTTCCTTCTTTCCTTTCTTTATCATTCCTTCCTCTCCTTGCATCCTTGTTCTCCATCCATCCATCCTTCACATTATTTCTTATTTCCATCCTCACTATCAATATTTCCTTCCTCTCCTTTCCTTCTTCCAAACCTTTCCTTTCATCTTCCCTTTCTCCCTTCTATGCTTTATTCCTGTTGTTTTCTTTCTGTACTTTTCTCCTTTCTCACATTTCTTCCCTCCTCTTCCTCCTTTCATTATCCTTTATTTCTTTCCTCTTCTTCTCCTTTCTTTATCCTTTTTGTCCTTCCTCCTTCTTTCTCCCAGTCCTCTGCCCCTTTCTTTTTTTCTTGAAAATTACAAAGCTTCCTAAATTTATCATTCATTAATTTGTCCTACATCATTGGCTCATAGGTTTTCTTATGGGCATGAGGATGGAGGCAGATGTATGTAGAAATGTTTTGTTATGTTATGTTATTAGGATTTATAAAGCGCACGAATACCCGCGGGTGTCTTGGCGCTGCGTAACTGTAGTGACCCTGTTGGCAATCTAATTCTGGAACAACCAGGTTTTAAGTCCTTTCCTGAAGGAGAGGAGGGAGCTCGCACCTCTTAGCTCATTTGGGAGATTGTTCCAGAGCTTAGTGGTGCTGTAGAGAAAGCTGCGGCCTCCCCATTTTGCGGTCCGAATTCTAGGCACTGTCAGGAGTTTGGCTCCCGTGGATCGGAGATGTCTAGTTGGTTCATACCAGGTGAAGAGGTTCTGGAGGAAGACAGGACCTGTGAGGCTCAGTGCCTTATAGGCCTGACACAGAGCCTTGAATTTTATCCGTTGTGCCACTGGCAACCAATGCAACCCGCGAATCTCTTCAGATACGGATTTGCGTCTGGGGAGGTTGAGCAGTAGTCGCGCTGCTGCATTCTGTACACTCTGTAATTTGTTCAGGCAATGCTTCTGTATGTTCATGTACAGCCCATTACAGTAATCTACTTTAGATTGAATCAGGGCTGTGACAACCGTCTTTCGCGTGTCCGCTGGAATGTATGGGAGAATCTTCCTTACTTTCTTGATGAGGAAATGGGCAGCAGAAACCGTGGCATTTGTGTGGTGGGTAAGTGAGAGTTTGTTGTCGAACCACACTCCCAGGTTCTTGGCCTTGACCGCGGGTTCTGGTGGTTCTCCCATTTCAGCCGGCCACCAAAGATTACCCCAGTTCGGTTGCATATTACCGAAGAGCAGGACCTCAGTTTTCTCAGAATTGAGTTTTAAACAGTGTGTGTTCATCCAATGGTTGATGGCACACATACAATTCTGAAATTGCTGAGTAGGGGGCGCCTGATTTTTGTAGGCCGTCACCACAATCTGGGTGTTGTCCGCGTAGGACGTAAGGCTGAACCCGAATTCTCGGATCAGCGGGGCCAGCTCAGAAACATAAATGTTGAACAGGGAAGGACTCAAGGAGGAGCCCTGTGGCACTCCACACGGGAGGGTATAGGATGTGGAGGGATACCCATCAACCGAGACAGTTACTTTCCTGTCCTTGAGGAAGGAGGATAGTAGGGCCAGCGCTGTGCCTCTGACTCCCAGACTCTCCAGCCGCCGTTGCAAGAGGGAGTGGTCCACAGTGTCAAAAGCGGCAGATAGATCGAGGAGTACTAATGCAGCCGTACCTCCACCGTCCATCACCGCTCTGATCTCCTCTGTGGCTTTAATGAGAGCTGTCTCCATGCTGTGTCCTTGGCGGAAACCAAACTGGGAGTCGTTGAGCAGATTGTTTTCTCGGATGAATTGGGTTAGTTGGCTGTTCATCAATTTATCAATTATTTTAGCAGGTAGTGGCAGCCGGGCTATAGGCCGGTAATTGTTGGGATTGGTTGCATCTAGGGTGGGCTTTTTCAACAGTGGAAGAATTGAAGTGTCCTTCCACCTGGAAGGAAAAGTGCCGGAAGTAAATTTCTGTTAAACCAATGCTCACCAAGTCTGCACATTCTTTCAGACATGCTGGCGGGTCAAGGGGAGATCCTGACTTAGCTTTGTGGATGTGTTTAGCCACAGTTTCAACTGAGATGGGCGAGAAACTAAGCAGGAAATTTGTAACCCCGTCTGGACCTATCGGAGGGGTAAGCGAGAGGTGAGCTGTTGTGGCCTAAAAATTCTCAAATATACCCAAGACTTTAGTTTTGAAAGCGGCTGCGATGTCGTCACAGAACTTTTGATTGCTCTCAGGACCTGTAGTCTTGGGAGTGGTGAGTTTGTGTACTGCTGAAAAAAGTGCTTTAGATGAATGTTTGGCTTCCTCAATCTGTTTGGTAAAGTAGTCCTTTTTTTCGGTTATAAGTAGTTTTTTAAACTGTGCGAGTGCTGTTCTGTACACTTTTTTCTTAGAGGAGTGATAGTTTACGCGCCAACATCTTTCAAGTCGGCGACATTTTTGTTTTTCATTCCACAGTGTCTCGGAGAACCAGGGGGCGGAAGGGGACTTCCTTTTCCATGTAGTGTTTTTTTTGAGAGGTACTGAGACCTTAATTGCCTCATTTAGCCAATTCGTATATAATGTGGCAGATGAGTCGGGGGAACCGTTAAGCTGTGGACGGGAGCTTTCCAAATGTGATCGGAAGCGCATTTTGTCCAGTTTATTCCAGTCTGTCATCGTAGCGGCTGGGGTCTTAAGGGACCCTCCAGGCCCGGCAGAGGTAAGTGGGATGTGGAATTTGATAAGTGAGTGGTCTGACCAAGTCAGAGGGAGGGTTGCTTTGCAGGTAAGCCCGTGGGCTGAGGTAAAGATACCATCTAGAGTGTGTCCCGCTTCGTGAGTAGCGGTCTGTACCTGTTGAATAAGTCCAACTGCCCCAGAGTCTCTATCAGTATCTCTGTTTCCCTGTTCCCACTTTCTTCAAGAAGAAAATTGAAATCTCCAAGAATAGTAAAATCATTTTTTAGGAGAGTGGGTTCAAGCAGGCTCTCTAAGTTGGAGTTAAAGCACTTCTCGCGCCTGGAGGCCGGTATAACAGGATACCTCCAAAAGTCTGTTTTGGGCTTAGTTCAATTGCGAAGTGCATTGCCTCATAAAAAGGCGTAGAGGCAGAGTGAAATATAACAGGGAGATGTTCCCTCAGTATTATTGCCAAACCGCCTCCCCGTTTATGAGGTCTATCAACCCTGATAGCCCGGAAACCAGCCGGGGTTGCCGTGACAAAGTCGGGGTCGGAAGCCGCATCAGCCCAGGTTTCTGTAATAAAGAGAATGTCCAGATTATAGTCTGAGATTGTGTGTGCAATCTCATATTTGTGTTTGGCCAGTGATCTGACGTTCACCAGGCCCCCAGACAAATTAGCACTTTCAATGGTTGGGATCGAATGATAAATCTGAGATTTTTCGGGGGGCTGACGGGCCCCAGTCAATTATTTTCAAGGAAGAGTATATCCACAGGGACAGGATTCATCCTCCTTGTCCGGACAGAACCGGCAACAGTTTTTCCCGGGGGTATTGAGGAGCAGTAGGTCTTTTTTAGCGTACCTGTTTAACCGGGAGACAAAAGGTCCAGGGGGACTGGCCCTTGGCCCGGTCCAGGCGCGGACGGGCTTACCTTAGGCGCGCCGGCTGCGCGCCCGCACCATCAGGTCCTTTTGTGTGGTTCCGGTGGACGACTAGACCGCGTCCAACCGGAAGTGCACTGGACGGAAGTGAGGGGAACTGAATGCCTGAGGAGTAACCGCCCTCCGCACAAGCGGCACGACAGCCGTGACGGACCGGGGTCGGCACCCACTCCAGGCAGGACAAACACAAGTAAGAACAAAGCCTCCGTTAAATGTTTAGCAAAGCGGAGCATAAAATGTGCGTTAGCAGCAATGAAGTTAAAGTGCACGTCAGTAGCAAAGTAAAAGGGCTGCGCAATGCCCACAGTTAAAACACAGCAAATTGTTTCCAAAAAAAAGTTAAGAACAGTGCCCACAATTAAAAACCCAGCATTTGTTGTTTTTAAGAGGTAAGAGCAGTGCCCACTATCGGATAGCAGCTTCTGTGTGTCAGGTTAAGATCAAGAGCAGCGAGTGAGGCATGAGCGCCAGCAGGGCTTACTACAGTCCGCTGCGCGCCCGCACCATCAGGTCCTTTTGTGTGGTTCCGGTGGACGACTAGACCGCGTCCAACCGGAAGTGCACAGGACGGAAGTGAGGGGAACTGAATGCCTGAGGAGTAACCGCCCTCCGCACAAGTGGCACGACAGCCGTGATGGACCGGGGTCGGCACCCACTCCAGGCAAGACAAACACAAGTAAGAACAAAGCCTCTGTTAAATGTTTAGCAAAGCGGAGCATAAAATGCGCGTTAGCAGCAATGAAGTTAAAGTGCACGTCAGTAGCAAAGTAAAAGGGCTGCGCAATGCCCACAGTTAAAACACAGTAAATTGTTTCCAAAAAAAAGTTAAGAACAGTGCCCACAATTAAAAATCCAGCATTTGTTGTTTTTAAGAGGTAAGAGCAGTGCCCACTATCGGATAACAGCTTTTGTGTGTCAGGTTAAGATCAAGAGCAGCGAGTGAGGCATGAGCGCCAACAGGGCTTACTACAGTCCGCTGCGCGCCCGCACCATCAGGTCCTTTTGTGTAGTTCCGGTGGACGACTAGACCGCGTCCAACCGGAAGTGCACTGGACGGAAGTGAGGGGAACTGAATGCCTGAGGAGTAACCGCCCTCCGCACAAGCGGCACGACAGCCGTGACGGACCGGGGTCGGCATCCACTCCAGGCAGGACAAACACAAATAAGAACAAAGCCTCCGTTAAATGTTTAGCAAAGCGGAGCATAAAAAGCGCGTTAGCAACAATGAAGTTAAAGTGCACGTCAGTAGCAAAGTAAAAGGGCTGCGCAATGCCCACAGTTAAAACACAGCAAATTGTTTCCAAAAAAAAGTTAAGAACAGTGCCCACAATTAAAAACCCAGCATTTGTTGTTTTTAAGAGGTAAGAGCAGTGCCCACTATCGGATAGCAGCTTCTGTGTGTCAGGTTAAGATCAAGAGCAGCGAGTGAGGCATGAGCGCAGGGCTTACTACAGTCCCAATGTTTTCTTGTAGAGCACTATAAAGTATTTGTGCACCTTTCAGAACCCACAAGGGCCTACTTAACCTTTGCCTATGAAACCTATACTGTTATTGCCTCCAGTAATTCCTAATCTTGAGTCATTAAAATTGGGCCTTTTTCTGGTCAGCAACCAATACACTCCAGCACAATTAGCTAAATGAGTGCTGTATTTTGGGTCCTAGCTTATAGAACAAAAGCACTGTCATCCAGTGTATGGCATGAAAGAAACCACAAACACCAGTGAAACACTCACATTTCAGAGGCAGTACACAATTAAGAATAAAGGGAGAAAACTATATTTTGGGATCCCAGAGTAAACTTTCTATATACAGCTCTTGTAGCACTGGCACTCTGTGACAACTGCACCACGACTGAGTGCTCTAAAAGGGCAGAGGTTAAGTTTCTTGTCCTGTCCTTTATGTACCCATGTCTAATTCATAGTTGCTCAGAATACTTTTCATTGATCGGACGTAGCTCTGACTATAAAAAAGATTGAAGACATCTTTTCTAGGCTATCCCCCATTTGGTACAGAAACTCTGCTAAAGGCATATTTTTGCTCCAAAACAGGCCTTGGAGGTGGAGTCACGTGATGTACAGGTGATGCCCTAACATACACCTGCCTCATGAGCCCAAATTTCTGCGGTATTATGGTGCCATGCATCTTCAAAATTTATGCCTGAAGCACCTGCTCTTCCACCTGCGGCAGTTAATTCTTTAGTGCCTACTCGGGGATGCTAGGGCTGCACTGTAGAAGACTGTGCACCATCTTTTGTGGAGTACCTGTGCCACCATGATTGCTGATAAGAAATTACAATCATCTTGATTTCATTGTCTTCCTGCTGTAGTCTGTTTCTGATGCGTCTGTAATTGTGACTGGTACACTGCTGAGTCTTTGAGTTCACTATGGTGGAGTGGCCTTATGCAGTTGCTTAGTGCAGGACTTTGCAGGAGTTTGTCCCATAGGTTGCTGTATAAATCGGGGACTGCAGTGACTTCCCAGCCTTTTTCATTTGCTGGCATCTAGTTCCACTCCTTGTGCAGATTGGAGAGCACTTATCATCTGCTATTACCGGGATGTTTCTGCTTCTGTCTTGTTTATCAACATTAAATAAAGGGGGTGTGGTCTGCGCGCCGAAGAAGATGGTAGCGCCCGACTGAGTTACGCTTGAGCACGGAGCCTATTCTTCTTCAAGCAGCCTCCTAACTTCGCTTCGGTTCGCTGCTCCACACAAGGATGTCCTTGTTGGTCAGCGTGGCATTTTGAGTTGGTCTGACTCTTCTTTTGTGCATTACTGACCCGGAGCTGCGGCAGTAGATTTTTCTCCTCGAATGCGAGCGGCCACCATTTTATAAACGTGCCGCTCACATCACATGGCTCCCTGCTGAGGCATACCGGCGTTTCTGCAAATAAATGCCCGGCAACGTTTCTGCATGTTTTTTTTTCCTTACCTGCTCAATATATCTGGACTGTTTCAGCAATGCTTTGTGAGTTACATATTCTAAAGCTTATTCTAGCATTTTCTTCACTGAATTGATTTTTAATAAATGCCCTTTAGAATGCTTATATGCTGTTCCAGTCTCACAGCATTTTCTACATAGATATTGCTACTTTTCTTTTCTCTCATGCTGTGTTTTTGAGTATTTTTGAGTGCTTTCTTTGCTATTGATATCTCATATTGTGCTCAAATTTGATAGATATTTTGAATCTTCACTTTGGAGTCTGCTCATATTTCTTTCCACACCTGCTTACTTCTACGTGCTGTTCATACAGCATATGGGCAGGCTCAGACCATCACAAAAGCTGACACATCGCCCTCTACATTACGCTACAATGGCCAGTGAAATTTTAGCTACTGCTAAGCCTTCTTCTTCTGGTACTAAACCAAAGCGAGTGAAAAATGACCCCTTCCCTCACCCATTATGTCATCGCACAATCCTGTTCTTGACACTTTCCTTGATGAGGTGAGGGGTTTAAAACCCTTCATGACTGCTACCAATGAAAAATAACAAATTGAGAATAGATGGATTACTATGGAGGCGAAATTGTTTGACATGGAGCAGCGCATATGTGATCTGCATGACGCTAATACCAAGATTCCTATTCTGGAACAAGAAATAGAACGGCTCAAATTGCATACTGAAGATCTTGAAAATCGAAACAGACATAACAACCTTCGTCTATATGGCCTACCAGAAACTTTGGAAGGCCCGGACCTTCTTAACTTCTCAAAAAAGTTCCTGCCTGAGCTTTTGGATCTTCAGCATGATCCACCATTAAACATCCAACGTGCACATCATCTTGGTCGTTTCCAACCTCCTTCTACCGGACACAGAGGAATTATAATGTTATTCTTGGAATTTACAGTCCTGATCCGTGTGTTGAAGGCAACAACAGTAAAACGTCATCTTATATGGTCTAGTCACAATATTTACATCTCTCAAGATCTCTCTAATGCTACTAATGCCAAAAGGAAATAAGTTCTTGCTCTTTGTCCACAAATAAGACAATTACACATTCGTTATGGCATTTTGCATCCCTGTTTATGTAAAATCACTTATGAGGGCACTTCATGCTCCTTTGAAGATCCTGTCAAATTAAAATCTTTTCTCCAAAGAATTTTACAGCATTCTATGGATACCTCTGCCGAGCACTCCTGAATAATTCTAACTAACTCTTGCTATTCTCACATTTCTTCTGCTTTCTTATAACTACCTCTATATTGATTCTACATGGCTGTTTTCTCTTTTATATCTTAGTCTCTCTCCTTCTGCTGCTGTTCTTGCACTTGGTGCTGTTGCGCCCCATGCTCATCTTTTTTATCCCTTTCGATTAGTTGTTTTTTAATCTAGTTTTTCGTATTGTTTGGTGAGTGCTCTTTCGTTTTTTGTTTTTCTCTTTTTATACTGTGTAAATGTTACATATTTATTAAATAAATGGTGTCTTTTTGTTTCCGGCAGTGTCTACGCAGCATGTCATCTGTATTCCTGTATCTTTCATCCCACTCCCCAATAACGTTGTCTTGTGGAATGTTCGTGGACTGGGACATCCTGTCAAAAGACAAGAGTACTTTCTCACTTGTCCAGATTGAATTCACATGTTACTTTTTTGCAGGAAACTCATTGTAACGATGTAGAATCTCTTAAATTGAAACAACAATGGGTAGGCCAAGTTATATATTCTCCTGTGATTAATCGTAAAGGTGGTGTTGCCATTCTTTTTCATAAATCGTTGCATGCACAAATTTCATCAACTCAATGTGATAATGATGGACGATGGGTATTGGCTAAGGTTGTCATTCATAACAGACAAATCTCTTTATTTAATATTTATGGTCCTGTTAAATCGGACCCAGATTTCTGGAAAAACATCAAGATTATATTGGCTTCTATCGACAACCCTAACATTATTGTTGTAGGAGACTTCAATCAATGGTTAGATCCCTTTACTGATAGGCAGGCTAAATGTAAATTTAATCCTGACAAATCCCATAAAGTATTTCAATTTGCCATTGCCACTCGTCCATTATTTGGTGTTTGGAAAACTTGTAACCTGATTCCTCTGAATTCATGTTTTTCTCCAATGTTCACCATATCCGTTCTAGAACTGATTATATTTTGGTGAATAAACCTTTACTTACCTCTATCCAATCCTCAGAGATTGGCTCTATTTCTATTTCTGACCATGCCCCATTTTTTTCTTCCTTTGATTTATCTCTGAATAATTCTAAAACTGATAGTTGGAAATTTAATAATTTTCTTCTCTCCGATAATAATTTCCTGACAGAGGCTACTACCTTTGTTAAAAAGTTTTTTTAAATTGATCAAACTTCGGACACATCTATTCCTAATACTTGGGATGCCTTTAAGGCCTCCTTTTGTGCCTTTACCATAACCTACTCAGCAATGAGGAAAAAACTCAATCACGCCAAATGCAATACATTAATACAACAACTCAAAACATTAGAACATACTTATTTTCCTCTTAATCCTCTTCTGTCCTAGACAAGTTAATTAAAGTCAAGTCTGCTCTTAACAAACTTGCCACCGTTGATGCCTGTACTATCCTCCTTAAAGTTAAATCTAAGTATCATGGAGGTCAAAACAAAGAGGGCAAGATGTTGGCTAATTTCAAATCTGAACATAAGAACATTGGCCCCATTGTGAATGAACATACCAATAAAATTACATCTTCTGATGCTGACATCTCTACCACTTTTCAAGAATATTACCAATTACTGTACTCTGATTATACCAACCCCTCAGAACAAAATATGCACACTTTTTTTAGTGGCCTCTGTAATCCTCCTTCAATGCCTGATAGATATGATCTATTAGAAGCTGAAATAACTCTCTAGGAAATGAGAGATGCCATCAGATCCTTACAAAACGCCAAAGCTCCTGCCCAGATGGCCTTTCTATTGAATTTTCTCCTCTTTCTCTTCCATCATTTTTGCCTCTAAACTACTTGAACTTTTTAATTCTTTTCTTGCAGATTCTAAGGCCACTGGTTAGTTTCTAGAAGCTTTGGGGCATATTATCAAGATTGGCGTTAAAATTATCGCCACTTTAGCGGCAGAAAACTGCCGCTAAAGCGGCGATAATGGGCTTGATAATATGCCCTTGAGAATTCAATAGAAGCCCATGTTTACACCAGAACATGGGCTTCTATTGGAATTCTCAAGAGCATATTATCAAGCCCATTATCGCCGCTTTAGCGGCAGTTTTCTGCCGCTATAGCGGCGATAATTTTAACGCCGTTTCTTGATAATATGCCCCTTAGATTGTCCTCAATCCCAAACCCGATAAAGATCAAACACTCTGTAAAAATGTTATCATCCTATTTCATTAATTAATTCAAATTGCAAAATGTTTGCCAAAATCCTAGCATCCCGCCTTGAGTCTATTGTTCCTTTACTGGTCAAAACTGATTAATCTGGTTATGTTAAGAGCAGATTGGCCACTGACATTGCTAAAATGTTTTATAATGTTATTGCTTTTGGTAAAAAATACCACTCTTCTCTAGCTGCATTGTCTCTTGATAACGAAAAGGCTTATGACTGGCAATTTATGTTTACCACTCTCCAATGGTATCGTTTTGGCTCTAATTTTATTTCATTTGTAAAACTGTTATACTCTGCTCCCCGTGCTAGTATTTTCATCAATAATCGTTTTTCCCATTATTTTCATTTACATAGATGTACACAACAAGGTTGTCCTTTTTCCCCTTTGCTATTTGTTCTCTGCTTAGAACCTTTCCTTGAACGTATTCGCTGTAATACTCTCATTTCAGGTTTTCAGCATAATTCCACTGAATCTAAATTATCAGCTTATGCTGATATTATTTTAGTTTATATATCCAATCCCCATTCTTCTTTGCCTCCTTTTCTACACAAAATTCATATATACTCTAGTATCTCTGGATATAAATTGAACTTTTTTAAAACTGAAATATTACCACTAAATTCTTCATGTCATCAATATATGTTTGCCAACAGTAATTTTACTTGGTGACCTACCACAATGGAATATCTTGGAATTTAGTTCTCTTCCACCTTTTGAACACAATTAGTTGTACTTTTAATGCTTTAACACCCACACTCCAGAAAATATTTTCATCATTGTCTCTTCTTCACTTATCATGGTGGGGTAGGTTGGATACAATTAAGATGAGTATTATACCACATGTCCTTTATACACTATCTATGTTACCTTTTAAGATCCCTATTTCTTATTTCTCTCAACTCAATTCACTCTGCACCAAATTTCTGTGGAATAATAAACATTCCTGTATTGCTCTGGCTAAACCTAAACATCACAAGAGTGCATTTGGTGTCCGTTTTCCTAATTGTAAGTTATATCACTCTGTATTTTTAATTAGACAATTTATTTCCTTAGCTCATGAATTTTGTGATACTCCCATACCACGATGGATTGTGTTTGATCGTTCTTTATTGAAGGGTTTCTCATTTGAAGATGTAACTACACCTTTATATCAAATAATCCTATACTAAAATATTCACAACAATTGTTACATACTGTATTTTCTACAGATTTTGATGCTCGTCAATGTTTCTTTGCTTCCTCTGTTTGGTATAACAAATTTATCAAATTTCGGCATAAATTATTCTATTATAACACTGGAAAGAGAGAGAAGGGTATTATGTTTATTTATCAGCTTGCCCACCATAATTCTGTTATTCACTTTTCTCAATTACAAACAAAATACAGTTTACCAAGTTCTTTTTCTATGAGTATCTTTTAATATTGTCTTCTCTTCAGTCTTATTTAACAGCCAATAATTTTCCTCCAGATATTCTGTCACTCACTCCCCTTACACCGTTACATAACATCTCTCATGACTCTATGCCCAAGGCTGCATATTTATATAATATGTTATTATCGCCTATCCCTGAAAGATACAAAACAACTTTCGAGGTACTATGGGAAACTGATTTATCCATCTCACTTCCCACTCCTGCTTGGAATAAATCCTGGCTTACAATATTGAAAACTTCCAAAGCAGCTCTTATTAGGCCGTCTTTATTTTTTATTTATAAAAGAGCTCTCATTGCAACTGAACGTATCTCTGAGTTCTCGCCCAACTCCTCTCCATTATGCTGGTTCTGTTCTTCCTTCACAGGTACTTAAATTCATTCACCTATTCTACTATTATTCCAATGTGTTGAAATTTGGGGAATCTATCTGGTCAAAGTGTCTAAAAAAATTTACATGTAATATTCCATTATAAATGCAAAATGTTTTTCTTGGAACTGCCTCACCAGACTTTGATAGTATTTCTCCTAAGCCTATGTTATTTGATTGTTTTATTGCTCTTGCATTTAAGGTAATACTTTCCTGTTGGAAAGACACCTCTAAATTATCTATATTAACATGGTGGCATTTTATTTCTGATGAACATAGAATAGCTACAGTTTCTACACTCTCAATGTCTCAGAAAATGAAGTCTGATCTACTCTGGTTACCTTTCACTACGCAGCTTTCTGCTCACTCACATATATCTTAGATACCATCTTGTTTTCCTCTCTTTTTCTTTCTTCTCTTTAACTTTTCATAATACAAAACATAATTGTTATATATTTATCGACTTATATTGCTCTTTTTTGTCCTCTGAAATATTTCACTATTTTGTATTCTAATTGTTATTATTTACTATTGATGTTGCATTGCTGTTGTTGCAAATTTTCTTGTCTTTAATACTTCAATAAAAAATATTTTAAAAAAACATTAAATGAAGCCCTTTGTGACTAATATGTCCTATTAACCGCCTGATATAAACATAAAAAGAAAAGGAGCAACAACACCGAATCTTGAGGAACCTCAAATGTGATGGGCAGAGATGCAGGGATAACAAAGTCTCACTCTGTTCTCCCGGTTTCATTTTTTTACCAGGGTAATGTGTTTTGAAAGTAGTACCACATACATAATAATGTTAATTTAGTGATAATAATGCTAGTCTAGGCTAATTCTTTGGTTTAAATTCGTAATTTAGAGTGGTTAATGTAATTTGCCCAAATTAAGGGGAAATTAATGGTTTGACGGTATGACCCATCTATTGACTCAATTTCCTTCCTGCTGCAACCCAGCAGACCCCAATATGTAGCAACTCAGTCTTTTTCTCACACTATGATTAGTCTGATTTATCCAAAGCTTTTTTCATTGTCACTGGGTTAGACCAATATATTCAGTAAAATGTCAGTTTGATAGATTTACCAGTCTTTCTGGAAGTACTTTTCGATACGATTACTGAGCATTCCTCCCAGGAAGTCTTAATTCATGATTTGTCTGTCTCATATAAGAACTCTACTACATATAAATATTTTACAGTGTTTAGGTTATGCCAGTCAATTATCTTGCAGAATATTCAAATATTGTAATAAAAGTTAGTATTGTTTAATATTCCCCTGTTACTAGTATTCAGGAACATAGTGCAAATTTGGATATTAGTCTGTGCTGTACTTCAGTAAAAAGCCAACAGGAGCATAAGTGACATCACACCATTTGACAGACAAGTGACATTAAACACCATTTGACCGCCAATCCCATCGTATAGTTGACCCCTTAATCCATCCTTAATGATTCCAGAATCCCCATGTAGCACCCAAAGGCTAGCTGGAGGCAACAAAGTGTAAATAAAGGAAGAAAATTGGACTTTTAGTGCTGTGTTTACTTTCCTATCCTGCCAATGACTTTGTGAACCATGAGACCAGCTGTGGCAATGGAAGTGCCAGGGGTATGAAATGGCAAGACAGTTGTAGCAGATTCTACTACTGATTACCTATGATCGATGTCAATATGTGCTGTGAGGATATTCTCAAATGGCCATTTTCTGTGGTTTTTGTGTCACTAGTACCAGAAGCTATCCAAATATGTTGTTTAAATTATAGGCTGTAGTAGTGACCAAACAAATGAAAACCATGGGTATTTGATGGGAGACTAAACTAAGGGTTGTCATGTAGTACTATAGATTACAGCTTCAACAATCTGTGGTATAAAGCATGGACCTGAGCATCCTTCCTCCTGATAGCAAGAGAGTTGTCTCCTGTACTAAGATTGTATCCTGCAAACAATGTAAAGGAGAAAGGTACTCTGCTGCAAAATGCAGTATGAGCAAATGAATACTTAAAAGATAGTGCCTATACAGCCATCATTTGTTATCAGACGTGCCTATACAGCCATCATTTGTTATCAATTTTCCAAAATATTCTTATATGCCTAAATAACTTCTAAAATGTGTTTTCTGAAGGGTAAGACCAATGTAACTTGCTCAGTGTATTTAAGAATGCACCATTGATTTTATCTGACACAAGAACCTGACATTTCAAATCCTGCTTGGTCTGCTGGCTTGAAGTGTATCAACTGAAGCCTTTTTCACCCGCTCATTCAGGAAAACCCTTTACCCACATAAAGAATGTATAGATCACACCAATGTTAGTAGCCCTTGGAGCATCTCCAAGCAATTATTGCCCAGAAAATGACCTCCCTAATTATAATGTGTGCCCCAAGAGTGAAAGGAGCCCACACAAGTCACTATTGCTTTGGGTCTGAAGATGGCTCTTCCGCCACATTTTGAAGTGTTAGCCTTGTTGTGTCCGGCTGGACAGGTTTCAGTGTTTAACAAAAGTACAAGGTAATGAACCACTCCCTGAGGGCGGGCCTTCCACACTCACCCCACACCGATCCATCACAGGTGTCACCTGTCAGTGTCAGGTGACCCTGTCAAAAAAAGGGGCGGTGCACTGCCTTGGGCCAGTTCCAGGAACCATAAGTCTGTGTCAACTGTATGTCTGCATGAGGGCGTAGGGCCCAAGAACACACAATGGCGACGAGGTGTTTTGCCCCACATGTGCGTTGGCAGCTACTCTGCTATTCCTGGTGGGGGGAAAGTGTAGCCTGCGCCCAAGGCACCCTGCACCTGCTGAGTGACAGCACGACAGCCAACCCATGAGCAAAGAGAAGGGCGCTCAGCGTCCATGCTGCGACCCCTGTAAGGCAGTAGTGGACCTGGAGCAGCGTCCAACAACCTGCCGGGCATGAAGTGAGCCCTGCGGGTAGAATGGTATGCAGCAGGTGAAGGAGAGAAATCCATGTACATGCCGGTGGCCAGCACCGTTTCTGAGGTGCCTGCACACTTCCGACCAACACAGCGAGAGAATGCCTCGCCCGAAGGTGAGAAAAGAGTGGATCAGCCTGCAGCTGCATCCAGTATGAGTGTCAACCGGCATCCCCCGCAGCGATTGGGACAAAGCCTGTAAAGAAAGGCACGGCCCATAGCACGGCAGCCATGGACTACACGTCAAGTGGCAGCGCCACCTACTGAGAGACTTCAATGCGGCGGCCCCAACCGGGCAAACTTTATGGTAAAGACAAGCCACTCTGTCACATTGTAAAACCCCCGTATTTGCATTAAAACTAGAAATCGCCATACCAGCATTGGAGAAAAAGCCGCATCCGCACTGAGGGAATCACCGCATCAGCATTCTGGGAAGCCTGCATGGCATTCTCCAGCCCTGCGCTACACATCGTTTTCTCAGTGGAAAGGAAGGAAAGACAAAGGAGCTACAGCATCCTGAGGCAGTGGGCCTCAACAACCACTTGAGGCGTGGTGTGCCTCTACCAGTCTGCCCATCCTGCAAGGATAGCAGCGGCCTCTCAAAATGGTGCCAAAACAGCTGGCGTGCAAAGGCCAGGGCCTGAGAAGAGCAGAGACGATGAATACCACAGCACCACCTAGCCATCAGTGGTGGTACCGTACCTGAACAAAGAAACGGCCCCCAACTAGGCAGACACTCAAGCCATGCATAAGCTGCTGTTGCATGGTGCAAACCCTGTGCCAACATCTCTAGTGCCCTGCAAACAGCCTCATGGATGCTGCCACGAATTCAGTGAAGTCAAGGGCCCTTCTTCCTCAGTACAAGAGAGTTGACATGCGGGCAGAGCACAGAGTACGAATCTAGAGAAAGTAAAGACTGGCCTAGAGAGCACCACATGCCCCGATGGGCTACCTGTCATTTTGGAGGGGGGAGACTGCCAACCCCCACAGAGTAAGGAACCCCAAGAAGCTCAAAGATGCCCCAGCCAAGAGAGCTGCCAAGAGTCAAGTGAAAGCCAAGGTAGTGACACAGCCCGAGAAGAAGAAAGGGAGCACAGCAGCACAGCCCCGCAGTGTCAGCAAGTACCACTGTCACTGCATGCAGCCAGTGATCTGCTTCACCAGAGAAGGCTCAAAGTGAATTTGGCCTGAGAGAACAGGCCACACAACAGTGAAAAAGTCCTGATGCGCGAGATGGTGCTGCAGGGCCCCTAGGGGTGAACCGCCACCACTACAAGCAAGAAACACAAGTACGCCCAGAGCCAGCAGAGGGCACCCACAGAGAGACTGTCTACTAGTCCCAACACTGACTGACGGGGCACCAGCACACAAGAACGCACCCTGCAAAAGGAGAAGGACTGAACACCAATAAGGGTATGCTTCAATAGCTTTTATAAGCTATCTGCCAGCCTTCATCTGCACTGTAAGAAATTGGGTTTTAGTTTGGGGTGAAAACCATTTTCAAGCAACAACCACAATCCTCGTCAGGGTAAACCTCAAAAGTCACTAAATTAACCTGTGCTTAACCCTCTGGTAGCTTTGAACTTATAGACACTGAGTAAAGTATCTATGCAGCATACAAAAAATTAATAAAGTGAAAACACAACACAAGTAAAATCACACAACAATTTGGAAAAATAGAGAAAAATTGTAATAAATATAATTAAATCCAATTAGTGTAACTGGAGTTATAAATGTTAAAACATTTTAGTGAAAAACGCTGCCTAAAAGATCAAAACGCTGACTGTGGGTATCTGGTCCCACGAGACTGGAGCAAAGTCAAAAGTTCAGGCTGACCGCAACGGAGCGCAGGTTGGACACAAGAGGTGGATTGGGACCGGTCTCGGCTTCCCTTTGGACTTAGAAGATATTTCACAGAAAAATTCAGTAGAAGGTAGAGTTCTGCGGGGCAAGGCAGCAGGCTGTGGTGGAGGTGGAGTCGTCACGTCCCAGGAGCGGCGGAAGAAGTATCAGTAAAGCCGTCGACAATGGCAGGAAAATATTCAGAGCATAAGAAGGTATATTCTCTGGCAGAGGAGGTCATTGTCATCGATGGAAAGCCCATTGCTGTTGAGCTGGTGAAAAGTTTTACCTTCGGACTTAGACAACTTTTTGGAAGTCAAAAACTTTCAGCGGGATGAAGCTGTAGCTGAATAGGTGTCCACAAGACTGGATACCAACACTTGGTGTTCCAGCTGAAAAGGATTTGCTGCTGCTGAGAAGAACGTAGCAGGAACTACTGTGAAGTGAGGCTGACCGCCAATGCTCCTGGGGCGGGTCGGCTGGCAGGTATGTCCCAGTCTTTTGTTGCCATTTCTGGCACTTTTCAGTGAAACTTTTTCCAAGTCCCAACAGTTTAGGGTTGGGTAGCATCAGCTCTCCTAAAACCAAGGATCTGGGGGGTGCCACTTGGGAGTTAGGACTCACTCCAGCACAGACCAGGTGCAGGGTTCAGGGTCTCTTGTGCTAGTTCTGTTCCTGTAGCTCACATAGGAGGTCAGCCAACTAGTCTTTGGAGTCACTCTGATAGTGCGGAGTTCAAGCAACAAGGCAAGGGTCTTGCAGCAGGACAGTCCTCTGGGAAGCAAGGCAGGCATCAAGCACCAAGGCAGTCCTCTGGGGAACAAAGCAGCATGGCAGTCTGGGGATCAAGGAAGTCCTTCTGAAGTCTTCCTCAGGTCCAGGAGTGCATTGAAGAGGTGTTCTGAGGGTCCAGTATTTATAGCTGGTTCCAACCTTTGAAGTGGGCATATATTCTAGGCTACCCCTATATCTGGTGCTGGAAAGTTCCTCCCTTCCTCTGTCAAGGCTCCAAGAAGTCAGGGTGACAAAAGGTGAATGCCAGGTTCCTTTGTGTGTCTGTTGAAGGCAGCCTCTTGAAGGGTATGTGGGGCATGGAACAGCTCCACCCCAGCCACCCTGGCATGATGGCCCATCCCGCCAACATCTAGTCAACTTTTATCTAACTGTAGGGGGGAATACACAAACCCTAACAGGTGAGCTATTCACAGTCATATGACCCAGTACCCTGACAGGGGGCACCAAATGGTTAGGACAAAAATGTCAACTTTCTAAAAGTAGCTTTTTCACAAATGTGACTTCAAATCTGACTTTACCATTAAAGAAGGTTTTAAATTACAATTAATTTGAGTCCAAACATGACATTTTTACCTGTTCCCAATCAAAGTGTAAGCACATATTAAATGTAATAGGGTTACCCAATGTTATCCTATGGGAGCGGCAGTCCTTACAGTAGTGAAAAATAAATTTAGGAGTTTTCACTACCAGGACATGTAAAAATAAAAAAACACATGCCCAACTTTTCAATACATTGCACCCTGCCCTACGGGCAATTTAGAGCCCACCTTAGGGTGGCTTGTATGTATTACAAAGCAGGGTTTAAGCTTGGCAAAAAGTTTATTTTGCCAGGTCCAACAGTTTAAAACTACCCTTCAGAAAGCAAAGGCAATCCTGAGACATGTTTTAAATGACTACTGTAGTGGGTGGCTCAATGAGGGCTACAGGACCGTTAGGGGTTATTTAATTTTAGGGGTGGGCGGAATGCTCCATTTCGCACGCAGAATATTGCCCACTCCACGTAACTCAAACATGGAGTTCTAGCCAAATTCCGCCAATCACTGCCTGGCGGGATTATTCTCTCGTGAGGCTCCAGGGTATGTGAGCAGGTGAGCTCGATCAAGATTTGGGGTTCCCTAGCATGATTTTATAATGCAGGCGGTCACCGGCGTTTGTGGGCGGTTGCAGTCAGAGAGCTGCGATTCGAGTAGATTTACTGTCACTCAAGTAGATTTTGTACTCAAGCGGCAGCAAAATCAACTTGAATGGCTTGGTGCTCTTGCATAATGCATTGTGCAGTTTGCGCTGATATTTAGCGCTGCTCACACTACTGGCGCTAAATTGCAGCGCAAGCAGTGCTTGTTGCATATTTTCCAATGCACTGGTGCAACTCTGCGGAATCTGGCTGAGTTTTGCTGTATCCCTGATGAATTTCTCGGAGTTCTGCCCACCCCAATTTAATTTGCAGGCCCTGAGAATATGTAGTACCATATAGTAGGGACTTATAATAACTAAATTAAATGTGGCAAGCAGGTGTATGCCACCGTTACCATGTTTTAGGGAGAGAGCACAAGCACTTTAGCACTGCTTAGCAGTGGTAAAGTGCTCAGAGTGCTAATGCCAACAAAAACGAATTTAGAAAAACAGGCGGGGTAAAGGCTAAAGGTTTTGAGGTGACCCTGCAGAGAGTGCCAAGTCCAACTTGCTCAACCCTTACAGCTTCTTGGCTCTTTAGAAAAAGAGAGACTTTTGGCCATAATAGTGTTTGCCAAACATTTAAACTACATCTGTTGTTTAGCCTTTCCTCTCGATATGTTAGCCAACGATTCTACCCTTTGATCTTCAGAGTTTATAGGCAACAACTCAGTGCTAATGCCTTCCTTTTCCATCACCCAATCAGGAAACTACCAGAGTTCAAAGCAGTTATGTGCAGACATCAATCAGATACTGAGGCCTGACAGGAAGGAGTAGAACATTTTACAACATCATTCACATTGTGATCGGTGGAGAGGTATGGACTCCCGTTGCTTGGTTGCTGAAAGTTTAATTTAGTTGGTGTTTTCTACAAATATATGGATTATGTATGTAGTGCAGCCTGATTGGGAGTCTGTGCAATGGCATGCTATAGATTGAAGTGTACCCAAATTCTGGCAGGATATTAATGATCATCTTTTTCATGCAATGTAAGTCTTATGTTTTGGAAACACACTCATGGGCTGGCTAGAAGTTATGCCAATACTGCTTGCAGAGCCTTCAGCAGAATCCATCATGGGCATCTTCGAATGCTTTAAATTTTAAAAACAAGAGAATCATGTTTTGTGCACTTGATTATTTCATGCCTTTTTTTAAGTAAATTGGCAATTAAAGTTCCAATTTAAGGGATTTGTTGGAATCACACAGGCAGCGTACAGTTTTAAAAGTTCTGGACCTGTTAAAGGTACCCATACTGGACAACTGATGGCAAGGGTAGGCACAATGGCTTGACTTGTGTCTTTTTCCCAAAAATAATGGACTTCCAGTGATGTAGGAACATGAGCATGATTTTTTCTTTAACAAATACAATTAATTAAGTAAAGATATCTATCAGGGAGTGAGATCAAGACATAGTCTGAAGGCCGCAACGGCAGTGAATCATGTCTCAACCTGAATAATGTATAAGTATTTATAATGACAAGCGGAGTACAAACCCGTTGGATGAGTTACTGTACGGTCCATGCTAGACAATGCTTTTATATGTACTTTTGAAATGCCAATAAAGTTGTTAAAAAACAAATACAATTAATTAAGGCCCATGCTCATTTCAGATGAGACCTTTGGCACCACGGCATGCATTAACTAAATTTTTAAAGACCAGCGGAGATCTGCTTCGGGAAACTTATTTTACAGAATTCACTTCCATTTGGCTGGCAGTAGAGTATGATATTCAAGAATTGGGAGGTTACTGGTCACCATTACCATTATACTACTAACATATCTAAACAAGAATTTACAGATCATCGCAGACCTGACTTACCTCATATTGTCGGGCAACAGAACCCGAAAAAGGGAAAAATGTGGAATGATGTTTTTGTTCCTGAAGATTATATTAATGCAGGTTTTGCTGCTCTGAACTCACAATTGAAATCATAGACCTCGCCATTTGGTTTCACTTGGTTGAGACAAACCAAAACATTGACATCTTTAAAGCACATTTCTGTAGTGGAAACACTAATGCTAACACTAAATGACCTACCTGGGGCATACGTACTTCCAGAAACATTGGATTTAGCTGGAAAAGAAAAGAAAAGAACAATCCATAAGTGCTTGAGGTGGACAGTGCATGCCACACAGCAGTGAATGATTTGTAACTGTTACCTGTTGTTGATGCTGGGATGGCATCTGCAAGAAGAGAAATTGCAAAATTAGCACACAAGGTGACTGAACCATAGAGGCTCAAGATAAATTGGGTCATGTGGTTTGAATCTTTCACCTCTAGGGGCATAGTTCCATTCTTGCATCTGTTAGTGAATACTGAGTGTAAATAAGTGTGGTTAGTGATATCAGCCTGCTTGGAGGGCCCACCATTATGGATGGCGGGGCTCCTCTGCTTCTGAATTTTGCAAAGCACGATAAGCGTCTGTGAGGCTGAGCAAAGGTCAGCCTGTAAGACACTCGCCATATCAGGGTCAGGCAGCCAGGGACTTTACACGTGCTACATGCGCAGGCACCTGACAGGCTGAGCCAAGCTTTGCTGGGCTGAAGATTTCACAGACATGAGGGCGTGACCTCATCAGTAATTCATTTTGTAGCAGAAAATGTATGTTTAATTACGTTTACATTTACCAGAGCTAATGAAGGCCTACATTTTTACAAGGCTACTGTTTTTGCCATCTTGCTCTGTGACATATGAACAATTTATTTCTAGGTGAAGCTGGAGTTTTACCTAATGAACATGATGGTTTGTTTTCTTTCTTTCCCATGTGAAGAAATATTTTTTTTTTCCTTGTTATAATCTTGGTATCTTTTAAAGAATAGCAAATTCAGTAGATGCCTGCCGGGCACAGACTTACTGCTGTACCTCATCTAGATACAGAGAATTTCAGTTTGAAAAAACGCAGAAGGAAGTTTGTATTGTGGAAGGTCCTGAGATCCTAACGAGCATAAGATTGTAGCATCTTGCTTTAACCTGCTAAGAACGTCTCATGAGAACTGTGAATTGGTGTATCAAATGTTAGAGTAGTGTATTTTCAGCTAGTGGAATCAAGATTGGACTGAGTGTGTGAATTGGACTGATTTTCAATGCATCTTGGAAGAGGGCCGAGTTGTAGACCTCAAACCCTACTGTTAATCGTCACTCTGCATACTAGAGAATTTGCTGCAGGCCCTACACACAACCTGTAGTTGGCAGGTTACCCCCACAGCATATGGCCTTTAGCTATGTGTAGTAGGTATTGACTGCAGAGTCTGACCTATGGTATAACACAGTACCCTGTTCCCATATGGCCATTACCCTGTTAATGGTGATTGTCCACTCAGACCCTGTACGCAAATGGCCGTTGGCCAGGCACTGCGCCACAACTTCAAAGACATCTCACATTCGCTGTGCATGACCTTGAGCCATGCAAAGTGGGGGGGTGTCATAGAGCCTGGCCTCTGTCCAGGTCCCACACTCCACTGCCCTCGGATGTCCAAGCCCTGCTACGTTGGGAATTAAGTTGTGCACAGAGGGGTGGGCTATAGAGCCATTAAGCTAGCAAGGCCTACAACCCAAGCAACATGGGTGGGCAACTTGCCGCAGCATAACATCTTCAGCCTTGTGCAGCTCCTTGGGTTGCAGGACCCAGCCTACAGTTAGTTCATGCACACAACCCACAAATGATCTGTTTTTTACATTTTTTGGGTGCTTTTTCATGCTTCTTACTGTTGAACTTTTAAAAAAAAAAATTTAATTTCTTTATTTTTTATTAAACTTTGGTTAAAAATCTTTCTGACATTTTTATACGGACCTTTATTGCCAAGGAGATCCCTTTTTTGTTTATCTCTTCCGAACAGAAGATTTTATTACACCAGTTACAGAACATGGAAAAAACTTGGGGCACCAATCATTGTCCTCTTTGACTTGGTATTGCACATATTGTGGCAGGGTCTCTTCTTATTCATCCTGATCCCTCCAGTATTCGTGCATATCCACCCAGGAGTACTTCTTCGGATGCAATCCCCCGTGTTTTCTCTCATTCACTTGTCCAGAATAAGTAAACGACTGGAAGCCTACACTGTAGCTCATGGTCACAGAGTGCATACGACTCTATAGACATTACCCTTCCTATCACAAGTTGGGTGTGTGGAAAACTTCCACACCAAAATTCTCACTTTTTGTTTGATGAGCAGCAAGAGCCCTTGATGTAGAATGAACCATCACAAAATAATCATCCTGCTGAGCAGAAGATTGCCAATCCTGTGCCATGGCTGCTGCCTGGCTTGCTCCAGTGGATCAGATTGAAGGAATCAATTTGTATGTCTGTCTCTTTAAAAGGACAAGGCAAAATTGTGTCCCTCACAGGATAGGTTCCTTTTCTCTGGAGGCTATGGGGTTTTTTTGCAAATAGAGTGGATTGTTTAACCAATCAGAGGGATCATTTCTCTTTTTAGGTGGCATCATTGTTTCCACAGGCTGGGGGCCTTTTCAGATAGTCTGGATTGTTTAACCAATCAGATGGCTCACTTTTTTATGTCTTTGGATTTGCGGATCCTTGAAACTCACATAGACACAATTCTAAGGTGCAGCAACAGTCTCACAAAATTTCCAGATATTAAGCCCTTTTGGTGCCAGAAAGAAACACTATAACTCAAGTACATTTCCTGTGGTAAATGTGGAGGATTTGTGAATCCCTGGAGACAATTAGAAAGCTTTCATTAGGCTTCTGTGACTTTTATATTCCACTGTAAAATAGTTATTGTACATATATTACAAATCACTACACACTTGCTACAGGAGTGCCACTGCAGAGACCACCTGCTGTTTGTTTTCCTCTGCTTTTGGGGAACACATACTTTTGGTAACTTTAACTATTGCTTCTGGGCAGAAAGACCAGCACATGGAAAATCCAGAGAAATCTGCACAGGATACCAGTTTAGGGCAGACCAAAGAGATCAGGTCTCCACCCGAGTCTATCATGTGGCAATTCTCTACCACCCATGCAGGAGACAAAATGTTATCTTCAAAATATGACACATGTACGTTACTTGACAAAGAACTCAGCCCAGGAAGATAAGGGAAATAGACATTGGAACATCACTGATGTACAAACATGTTAATGTTTGGGATTAAGGGCAATTTATTGTAGCCAAAAAGAAGAGGTTGCATTTACATCTGCCAACTCATTACAGCAAGCCTTCCGTTCTGGCAACACATCGCAAAAGGGCATCCTGCAGCAGAAGAAGGCTGAAGGTGACCCATGCTTCACCCCTAATGGCTTGCACTGCTTTGACTGCATGACGGTGATCTTCATAAGAGAACAGAGTGCAAGAGCACAAAGAAATAGAGCCCTGCTACACCACAAAAATGCAAATGTATATATTTTTTATCCATGTTGCAATTCCACTGTTGTTGTAGTCTTTTGTTGTTTAACCCCCAAAAATTTAAAGTACAAAAAACTAAATATAGTTCTTCTTGAAACCAACTTTTATAGTTTAAAAAAAAAAAAAAGAATTGTATTTATCATTTTAAAGCGTAACACAAAGGTAACAAGCAAGTCACATTGCGGTCACAGCTGATACAGAAACATAGAGACAAGGTAAAAACATTCGAGCATCTGGATGACAGCGGGAGAGTACAGCAATCGTGTCCGGTCAGGGCCAGGGTTCCACTACAGCCACAAAGTACTTTCAGGCAGAGGAGGTATGAAGTAAGGCACATATGGTGAAAGGACTACAATATTCCCTACCCACGTGCACAGCAATTTAAAGGTCAAGAGCGTAGGCATGCAAGTTATGTCGCGTTGGGGTGAGGACCCGGCATCTTAAAAAATAGAGATGGTGGTAGGAAGTGATGTACTAACCGTCAATTTGGGTGAGGTTATGGAGGTGGGTGCGTTGGCGAAGTGTGAGTTGTCACTTTGATACGTGAGCCGCCCATGCCATGAACGGGGCCCAGATGTCTTTGGGTCTTGATGCAGTGGGCATCAGGTCCCAGTATGCAGAGAGCATCTCCTGGCAGTAGGCGACGTCTTTTATCCACATGTTCACATTGGGTGTGTTTGAAGATCCCCAGTGTATTGCAATGCGGCGCTTGGCGAGGAGGAACATCATGGCTGACAGGCGTCCAGCGCCAGGAGGGGCGTCAGCCACGTGACCAAGGAGGGCTGCGAGGGGAGTTCGGGCGTGTTGGAAGCCTGTCACTTTGTGTATAATATCAAACACCCTTCCCCAAAACAATGAGATGGGGCCGCAGAGCCAAGCCAAGTGGAGGAAGGAGGCTTGTGTATCCGCACAGCGCCAGCACGTGGTGTCCGGTCGCAAGCCCATTTTATGTAGTTGCAATGGTGTACGGTATAACCTGTGCAGGTATTTAAAATGTATTAACCGCAGCTTGTAATTTGGAGATAGGCGCTTGAGTTGAGCACAGCAGAAGGCCCATTGTTTGTCAGTGGGTGGTGGGTCAAGGTCTGAGGACCATTGCGCAAGCGCATTAGGTGTCGTGATCGGGGCAGTCTGTTGTGTGATATTGTAAATGCGGGTTATCAGCTTCTTGGGCGAGGGATTCGTTAATATGTTTTCCAACGGAAGTAAGGGTGAAGGTGCAGCGGGAAATGAACTGTGTATTTGCCTGCAGTTAGCCTTGAGTTGGTGATAGATTAGCAATTCCAGGAGGGGGGTGCGTGCGTCATCTGAGTTTTGTGGCTGAGGTAGGAATTCCTTGGCTGGATACAAGTCACCGAAAGTGGAAAGCCCCATTCGGCGGGCCCTTAGAATAGAGCCAGTCTCTTTCATTGGGGGGAAGCTAGGGTGGTGAGCTAGTGGCATGGATGGGGCGTATAGTAGTGGAAGTTTCGAGCGGTGTCGGAGTCCCTCCCATGCCCAACGTAGAGTTTCCACTGTATTAATTTCTGCGTTGGGCCTTTTGTAGGTGTAGTAAATGGCGGCTGGTAGCGGCGCAGGGAAAGCGACATCCCTTTCAACTGCCACATGGGGTTGGAACGGGATAGGGTGAGCCCAATAGTGAAGGTATTGAGCCTGAGCGCTCAGAGCATAGAGTTCAAAGTCCGGTGCCTCAAGACCTCCCTGTGACAATGGCAGAGTCAGGACTTCCCAGGAAATCCGTGGTTGTTTACCCGCCCAGACAAGAGAGATTAAGAGAGAACGTAGACGTTTGAAAAAGGCCTGCGTGAGAGGAAGGGGAATGTTGGCAAAGAGGTACAGGAACTTAGGCAGAATTACCATTTTAGCTATAGCTATCCTACCCGCTAGCGACAGCGGCAATTTGGCCCAATTGGAAATTTTACTTTCCAGCCAGGTGATGAGTCGACCATAATTCAAACGCCAAATCTCTTGTAGCTCCCTAGAGAGCCATATCCCAAGGTATTTGACCGCTGTATCCGCCCAGGTGAGCGGAAAATCAAGGTCCAATACAATTAGAGCCGGTGTTAAGGCGAGGAGGGTCGATTTGGACCAATTGACCTGTATGCCTGACATGCCTCTGAAGAGGAGGATCTCGCATAGCACCGGGTTGAGGTTCGTTTCAGGCTCGCGTATATATAGTGTGATGTCATCTGCATACATTGATATGATCAAGCCTCTGTCTGTGAGGCCTAGCCCCCTGGCTGTGTGGTGTTGGCGCATCCTGGCTGCGAGAGTTTCCATAGCTATCGCGAATAATAAAGGGGACAAGGGGCACCCCTGTCTAGTGCCTCGGGCTACGGAAAATGGTTCCGAAAGCAAGTCGTTAACTTTGAGTCTGGCAGTCGGGTTAGTATAAAGCAAATAAATAAGTTTCAGGAAGTTGGGGCTTATGCCAATCCTGGGGAGTATGGTGAAAAGGAATGGCCACTCAAGGGAGTCGAATGCCTTCGTGGCATCTAAGAATGCAGAAAGCGCGGGGAGATTGGGGTCTAATTGATGAAGTATGGAGAAAAAAGTGCGTAAGTTATGTGAGGTGGATCTCCCAGGAATGAAGCCGGATTGATCCGGTCTAGCGACGATGGGTAGGAGCGGCTGTAATCTGTTAGCAATCAATTTGGCCAGTATTTTTGTGTCAATGTTAATAAGGGAAAGCGGGCGATAAGAATCGCACTTATTTGCAGGTTTATCTGGCTTCAGAATCGTCACAATCACAGCTTCGCGCATCGTCGGGGGAAGGTGCCCTATTTCGAGGGATTCTTGGTACACTTCTATTAAGTGCGAGGCAAGTTCAGTAGCATAAGTTTTATAGAAGGAGGCTGATAGGCCGTCTAGGCCCGGTGCTTTATCTCCAGGTAAGCTGTTAATGACCTGGACAATGTGCTCTTTGGTGAATGGCACATCTAGATATTCGGTGTGGGCATTACTTAACCAGACCAGTTCGATGGAGTCCAGGTAAGTCTGCAGTTCCAGGTGAGGGCAGTCCTGGGTCGCGGTATAGAGGGATTCGTAGAATCTCCTCATTCTGTCTAGGGTGGCAGAATGCCCACGTGCAGGTCTGGAGTCATCCTCCAAGAGCTCGGTGATATAAGCGGAAGTGCGTTGTTGTTTGAGTGTGTGGGCTAGGGCTCTGCCCGGGCGATCCCCCTCCCCGTACCTGCGGGCTATGGCATGTTTCCCCAGGAAATTTGTTTCACGAGACGCTTCGTCATCATATTCTGAGATTTTCCCACGGATATTGGCGAGGTGTGACTTTAGACCAGTTTGGAAGTATAGCGTCTCCACTTGTTGTATTTCCTTCTCTATCCGATCCAGGGTGGAGCGGATAGATTTTAACACACCCGATTGCTTAGAAATGCAGACACCGCGTATGACAGTTTTGAAGGCTTCCCAAAGTGTGGAGGGGGAATCCACAGATTTCACATTCGTAGCGAAGTATTGCAGGAGATCCTCTCGAACCTCCTCCCGAAACACAGTGTCTCGCAATGCATGTGGTGGCAATCGCCAACTGAAGGCTCGTGGCTTAGTTAATGGAACAGTCCAGGTAAGCTGGACCGGAGAGTGATCGGACAGCGTGCGCGGTGTGTGTTTGATGCTAGTGGTCCAGGAGACCACGTCCTGTGTGAACAGCCAGAAGTCCAGCCGGGACCAGGCGTTGTGACAGGAGGAGATGCACGTGCCCTCACGGGTGACTGGGTGCCATGAGCGCCAGATATCGATTAGGCCATATTCCAGCGCAATGGAGTTGAGTACTTCAGTAGTTTTGGGGTGTAGCTTCCTGGAGGATCCTACGCGATCCAATGAGTCTTGCATGACTGCATTGAAATCACCCCCCCAAATAATTGTGTCTTCGCCGTAAATGGTTATCTTGGACCATATAGTTTCAAAGAGGGCTGGGTCATCAATGTTAGGGCCGTAAACGGCCGCCAGGGTCAGCGGTGTTGTGTGTAGTGTGCCTTTGAGCAGAACACAATGACCCTCCGGGTCAACACAGGAGTCAATTGTAGTCCAGCCAATATTGCGACGGATCAGAATAGCCGTACCTCGAGCAGAGTTAGAATACGTAGCCGAGTGGACCTCCCCCCAATATCTATTGTGCAGCTTGGGGTCCGCGGCATACATGAGATGTGTTTCTTGGAGGAAACAAATATCAATTTTGTGTCTGATCAAATAGGCATGTGTGAGCCTCGCCTTTCTGTGGTTGTTCAGACCATGGATGTTCCAAGTTAGAAACAATACTTCAGTCATTTGGCGTGGTGTATAGCGCAGCGTGGGGACCGCATGCTTTTGGTGAGTGGTCTGACTGAAAAATGACATCGCTCTGCAATCCTATTTGTCGCAGAAAGTGATAGGAACTGTGTCTCTGAGAGAGGGGCACAGTAAGTGACCTTGAAGTGACTGCAAGCATCCAACAATGCATACACAAAACCATACGCCCCCCCCTCCCACTCCAACCCCCCAATTAGGTTGAGAGCCCCTGCCTCCCCCCCACCCAAACATACCTGAACCAAAAACAGACAATAAGAGCTCTGGGAGATCTCTCTGTGGGGGCATGGATTACCAGCGTGCTGCCCTGCACGGGAGGCAGGGTAGCCGGGTGTACATATCAACACGGGAGGGCAAATATAGGTAGCAAACATAGAGCAATAATTGTTCAACTGGTAGGGCTTAGGCTACCGATATATAGCGGAAGTTCAACGATAGGGGAAATAGACTTAAGGCGCAGCACCATGTGTCCTTCTAGCATAGTCCCATGGTCAATCATTGTCGCCGAGTCTATCCCTCGCATCCGCATGCATGGGCGTTCGGGGGGATGTCCGCCCCGGGCATATATGTTTGGCGAATTTAAGCGCCGATTTGGCATCCGCGAAGAAGTGTGTTTGGCCGTCATGGGATATCTTCAGCTTTGCCGGATACAGCATTGCATAGGGGATTTTGGCGCGTTGGAGAAGGCGTTTTGCGGGCAGGAAGTCTTTCCGTGCAGCCTGTACTGTGGGAGTAAAGTCCGGAAATATAGATATATTGTTGCCCTGGTGAGCAATAGGGCTGTGTTCCCTAGCTGCTTTTAAGACTGAGTCTCTGTCACGGTAGTTTAGTAAGCGCGCTATGATGGGCCTAGGTGTACCACCCATGGGCGGCTTGGGACCAAGCGAGCGGTGCGCGCGTTCAACTACAAAGACTGCAGACAGAACTGTTGGGAAGAGATTGCGGAGCAAAGTCTCAACAAAGGGTTCCATTTTGGGAATAGCCGTGGTTTCCGGAATGCCAGCGATACGCAGGTTGTTGCGCCGAGACCGCGCTTCCAAGTCTTCATTTTTGGCTTTTATTACTGTGAGAACTCTTTCCATGTTGAGGAGGTGCTCTTTGGAGTCGACTTGATACTCGTGGGCTTCTTCCGTGCGGTTCTCAAGGGCGTCCAGACGGGATTCGTGAGTGTTCACTTGGCGCTTTACCGTGTCAAGCCCTGCTGTCAGAGCGTCGAGTTTGGTGTCCATAGACCTGAGATTAGAGTGGACCTCTAGCATTATGGCGCACAGGTCTTCATCTTGCTTGTCACCGGCCTGGGAGGATTCACCTTCAGGTTCAGAGCCTGCGTCCCCAGCTCGGGTTAGGCGTTTATTCTCGAAAGGTAGTTTAGACTGCTTGGGGTCGTTTTTCCCCATGGCGCCAGACGAGTGCAGCGGGCTGGCTGATTGAGATGGTGCGCACAGAAGCGCTGTGGTGACGTAGCTACGAGGATTCGCGTCCACAGGAGAGGGCGCCAAGATATCCGCCGTGCCAGCCGAGCCCAAGGCCTATTAACGGGTCAAACAGCCCTCAAGGGGGCCAAGACGGGGATCCTGGAGTAATGCCAGGGAAGGGGCAACAGATGCGCAGCAACCCCAGGGGCGGCTGGATACAGCACCGCCTAGGGTGCCACACTCCGCCCCAATCCTGCACCTCCACTGCACCCACTTAGCACCCTGCAGCACTGTGTCCCAGGGCCTACCTAGTCCCAACCGGGCCCTGAACAGACACGCAGCCCGTGACGCCCAGGGATCACCTCGCAGCAACCACCACAGGCGGCAGAGCCCCCCCCCAGTCAGCTCCCGGAATCAAGGAATTAGGGCCCACAGGCCTACTCACCTGGTCTCAGGGTTAATCTTCTGGGCCACACAACCCTGTCACAGGAGCAGCCCTCGCAGTGCAGGATGGCCTTCACTCAGCGAGATGCAGAAGCTGCAGCTGCCGGCTCGCCCGTAGTCTCTCATGCGGCCCACAGCAGCTCCCGTTGTGCAGTGCGCCGCGGCCCCCGAGGGCAAGAGGGACCCCCGCAGCAAATGGCATTCGATCCGGGCACTCCACAGGAGCTCAGCAGTGCCCACAGCAGCCTGGGGGCAGCGTCGGTTTCTGCACAGGGAGCGGCACCTTCCAGGTTTCGGTACGGATCGGCGGCACGCTCTCAGGGCTCGCACAGCTACGCCGATCCGTCCAGCGTCCTCACTCAGCGGCCGGAGGTAGGATGTGGGGGGTCGCAGTCAGGGGACAGCCGCAGCGATCCATGCAGCGGCTAGCCGGAACAGTGCAGGAGCAGGAGGCCACACAGTGTAGGTAGCAGCCTGGGAACGTCACAACAACGAGAGCGCTTCGCTACGCGATATTCGTAGCTGCCGTTCCGTGTCGCCTTTCAGCCCAAGAGAGGCATGGGCATGCTCCTCGTCTTGTGCTTGATCGAGCACAGTAGGGCAGGATGTGGAAGCCCTCCGACGTTCTGAGGATGATGAAGGATATTGCGCCCGGCCGGCAGAGCCCCTTTAGAAGGCGGCCATCTTGCTGCAGGGCCAAGCCACGCCCCAACTTTTATAGTTAAAAAAAAAGATTAGATGGGGCCATCGGATGGGGTCCAGCCGTCAACTGCTGCTTCGGTCAGACTGACGCATTACAATGTGTGCGGTCTGAGGCAGCAGGGGGAGGGACAGTCCAACACTTTCTGATGGGCTCAAGGAGCCTGCCGGACCATCGGAGGGTCAGTAATCCCTTCTCATGCACCGCCGTAGGGATTACAATGTCCCTTTCCGCCAGCCCTTTCATGGCGGTTCTCCTGCCATGAAAAGGCAGGCGGAAAGTGACTTTCGGGGCTCGTAGCTGGCCCTCCTTTGCCCTGGGCCCTCTGCTATTGGGCCTATTGCAGGGATGTTTTAAAGTGTATATTTTCTATTTTGGCTTGTGCCGCAGCCAGCAGCACAAGCCACAGTAGAAAATATACACTTTGCGACAGCCGTGAAGCCAGTCACATTGTAATGAGGGCAGCGGGACCGCCGACTCCTTGTCGGGGGGGTCCCTCTTCTGCAACTGTCCGACCGGCATCATAATAATGCCCTAGGTTTTAAAAGTCATTGAGCGTGAATGAAAGATAGGACAGCGGGGGGAGCCGGTGAGCCGCAGAGCTGCGGGCTTCAAAAACCCACAGAACATGACCTCTGGCCTTGTGCAGCAGTGCCAGGGCTGGCTCTGGTCTCCAGTTAGACCTAGCACCCCATCGACCTCATGCTCCAACCCCAGCAGTGCACAACATTTGGCCATTCACAGAGCGGCTGGAAAACAGGACTTGCCATTAAGCAATGCCCTGTGTCCACCCTCAATGGATGTCCAACCTCGGCTGCCATGCCAATCCAAAGAAATGTGAACAAATACTTTTTTTTGTTTGGAACAGGTTTACTAGTAAACATACTTTTACTCTATTATTAACTCAGCGCAAGTAAAATTAGCTTTTAGTGATCAAAGATTCCCTTCCAGAATCAGTTGACGGGGCAAAAAACTAGAGGCCAAACATGCAAAGCTTAATTATGGTGATTCTTTCTTGCTGCAAAAATTAAACTCTTGTCCTATGGAGATGTTTATATACCTTTGTCAATCACTGCTGTGCGTGGAAAAATAGCATATATGCAGTTGTGCAGAGAAAAGTATGCTATTTATTACTGTTATTGAGGGAGTGGAGGGGCGTCATGAGCAACTCAAGGCTTCACATCTCCTTTGTCATGACCTCTTCCCACACTAAACAAAGGTAATAGATAGCATATTATACTCTTCACATTATATATATATATATATATATATATATATATATATATATATATATATATATAAACGCTCACAATTCTTTCCTCTTCGGATCGAAAATAAGCACTCACGGGGTCCAAATCTTGAATTATCCATTTTAATTCATATAGCCAACATGACGCGTTTCGACTTACGCCTTAGTCTGATGTTTAAAATCTCGCGCCATAACGCAGTCATTTTATATACACGTTAAAGAAACACACATTATCAATCAAGTCACATGATAAGTTGCATCATCACTGTCCACAACGAAGGACTACAAATTTGTATGCAAACAAAGGCGCAATCTTTAAACATGTCCTTTGTTAATATCTATGCATGAGCAGAACTCATTCATTACGTTACCTCGTTGTTTATTCAAAACACGGATACTTCGACATATTATCATGCCGTATATCGGCAAAAAACATCCACTTCATCAGGTCGTGAATCGGCCAAAAGTGTGCATTAGTTTGCTCTCTCGTTACCATTTCACAATTGTGCCGTGAATCGGCTAAAAGGTAGACAGAACATTCCTCGTAAAGCCGTATATCGGCTTTTATCTACATATCCGTAAATTAAACAGAAAAAATATCTTAATTGCAACAGTGACTTTCTTAATTTCTCACAAATACACAGCTATAACATTTACTTCATATCATTTCTTCCCACAACAGCGGTTTCATAGAAGTACATTTGCTACATTATCATTTAGTCACCGAGATGTACAGCTAATTCCTCCCCTAAATTCATTCCTTTTGGGGCCTTAGTTTCTAAATCAATTATATATCTCGATTCCAATCTGCGTAACCTCTTAATCCTATCTCCTCCCCGTACAGTGATGAAAGCCTGATCTAATCCAAAGTACCGTAACAGCTCCCTGTTACTCTGATGTTTTTCAAAAAAATGCCTGGCGACAGGGTACGTTGGATCATTCTTTGCAATTGCCCTCATATGTTCCAGGACTCTCACTTTTATGGGATGAATCGTACTTCCTACGTACCTCACTCCGCAAGGACATTCCAAGCAATACACCACATATGTGGTACTGCATGTTATGAACTTACTAATAGATCTTAACTTTTTGAGGCCTGGTACTTCATACGTGATTGTTCTTCTGCTCCCTACACAAGCCTTGCATTTCCCGCAAGGAAAGAAGCCCCTCAGTTCCCTAAGGGTCCTTACTGTAGTAGGTTTCGAATCAAAATGACTATGTACTAAACTATCCCTTAGTGATCTGGCTTTCTTAAAAGTAATGAGGGGGGAAGCTGGAATGTCCGAACCAATAATACTGTCTGTCTTCAGAATGTGCCAACTCTTTCTCAAGATGTTCCTTATGAGATTTGCATCATCTGAAAAGGTTGTTATCATTCTGAACTTGATATTATTTCCTAATGTGTGATCCTTCCTCTTCTCTTTCAAGAGTGTTTCCCTAGGAATATTTTTGACCCTATTCAGAGTGGCATCTAGGAGACCCTCATTATAACCCCTGTTGATAAATCTTTTACAACTGGCTTCTACTGCTAGATTGAAATCTTCCTCTTGTGTGCTGTTCCGTTTTAATCTTAAAAACTCCCCATAGGGGATACTCTTTATTAATCTTGAGGGATGATTACTTGCAGCATGTAAAATTGAATTACCAGCAGTGGGTTTACAGTACAGTGATACACTGGGCTTATTTTCAGCAATGATCACTTTGAGGTCTAAAAATTCACAGTTTCAGAACTAATTTCACCACTGAACTCTAAATTAATCTTATTGCTATTCAGGAAGTTAATAAATTCCATAGCTGATTCAGTGGTCCCGTTCACACAATACACAGATCATCTATAAACCTATACCATAACATTACCTTGGACATCCAAATCATATTTTCCGACGATTTGACACCTGCTCCTCCCACCAGCCACAAATAAATTTGCGTAGCTGAGGTGAAGCAGGTGCCCATTGCGAACCAGAGACTTGTTGATAAGAGTCTTCACCAAATACAAAGATATTATTCAATAGGCAAAATTCTGTGAATTGTATGATCATACAATTCAGTGGTGAAATTAGTTCTGAAACTGTGAATTTTAGACCTCAAAGTGAACATTGTTGAAAATAAGCCCAGTGTATCGTTGTACCGATTAATCCACATAAAAGTGAGAGTCCTGGAACATATGAGGGCAATTGCAAAGAATGATCCAACGTACCCTGTCGCCAGGCATTTTTTGGAAAACATCAGAGTAACAGGGAGCTGTTACGGTACTTGGATTAGATCAGGCTTTCATCACTGTACGGGGAGGAGATAGGATTAAGAGGTTACGCAGATTGGAATCGAGATATATAATTGATTTAGAAACTAAGGCCCCAAAAGGAATGAATTTAGGGGAGGAATTAGCTGTACATCTCGGTGACTAAATGATAATGTAGCAAATGTACTTCTATGAAACCGCTGTTGTGGGAAGAAATGATATGAAGTAAATATTATAGCTGTGTATTTGTGAGAAATTAAGAAAGTCACTGTTGCAATTAAGATATTTTTTCTGTTTAATTTACGGATATGTAGATAAAAGCCGATATAGGGCTTTACGAGGAATGTTCTGTCTACCTTTTAGCCGATTCACGGCACAATTGTGAAATGGTAACGAGAGAGCAAACTAATGCACACTTTTGGCCGATTCACGACCTGATGAAGTGGATGTTTTTTGCCGATATACGGCGTGATAATATGTCGAAGTATCCGTGTTTTGAATAAACAACGAGGTAACGTAATGAATGAGTTCTGCTCATGCATAGATATTAACAAAGGACATGTTTAAAGATGGCGCCTTTGTTTGCATATAAATTTGTAGTCCTTCGTTGTGGACAGTGATGATGCAACTTATCATGTGACTTGATTGATAATGTGTGTTTTTTTAACGTGTATATAAAATGACTGCGTTATGGCGCGAGATTTTAAACATCAGACTAAGGCGTAAGCCGAAACGCGTCATGTTGGCTATATGAATTAAAATGGATAATTCAAGATTTGGACCCCCATGAGTGCTTATTTTCGATCCGAAGAGGAAAGAATTGTGAGCGTTTATAATTACGCGGCAGCACCTCCGCGTTCAAAGCACCCGTCCGTGAGTGCACGGGTCTTGGTGCAGTGGAGCGAGTATATATATATATATATATATATATATATATATATATATACAAGCTCCAAAGTACCCAAAGTACAAGGAGCACTCGAACAGCAACATGCTCATGAAGAGCCTTTATGGTATACAATCCTAAAAGGATTTAGCGCGAACTAGCATGCCGAGGCCCATCGAGGGCTTGCTACTTTTGCCAGCAGTGATTAATAGCGCAAACCATCTGTGGAATTATTATGGACACTACAAATCCCAGACTACTCCGTTTTGAGACGCGACGGAGCAGCCCATCCAGGGCGTACTATTTAGTATGCAAATGACGGGGTGGTGTCCCGCGCTTTCTCGAACTGCGGAAGCCTCTGAAGAGGAGTTGAGATACTCCAGAAACGCATCAGGCATTAACGGCGGTCGAGCTGCTCATGGAATCGGTGTGCTGGTTGTGCGCATACCATTCAAAGCTTTATGCTTGTGGCTGCTGTCCGAGTGCTCCTTGTACGTTGGGTACTCTTGGAGCTTTGATATATATATATATATATATATATATATATATATATATATATTCACTGAAAAAACCATAGGTTTTAGGGACAGTTATAGTTAGTTGGACATTGCACTCGTACAAAACCCGTGAAATTCCCCGTTATAGTTAGTCCAGCTAACTATAACTCGCGCCCGCAATGCACTGCTGATGACGTCACATATTACATCACTCATGACATGGTCAGTGACATCACTGATGACATCACTGATGACATCTCAAATGACATCACTGATGACATCACTGATGACATCATCCAGTGACTGTGTGTTTCTGTAAAGTTTATATATTTTTAATATATATAGGAAAAGACGTATTGAAGAATGAGTGGGTGTGTAAGTGTCTGTATGGATGATTTAGTAGGTGCGTGACTGACTCTATAAGTGAGTGATTTAACGTATCTTACTGAATGCATGGGTTAGTGACTAAACTGGGTGAATGTCTGTATCCGTCTGTCTGTTGCTGTGTAAGTGGCTGCATGTGTTTGTGAATAGCTACATGAGTGTCTATATGAGTTGTTGAATGCTTGTCTGAGTATCTGTATGGGTGCCTGAGTGTTTGTGTGGGAGGGGTGTGTGCAACTCTGTGCATAGATGTGTGAGTGGGTGGTTCACTGGGTGGATGGTTTCAAGAGTGCAACTGTGATAGACTGTATGGGTGGGTAAGTGTGTGTAAGAGTGTGTTAGTGAGTGAATGTATGTCCCAGTGGTACATGTGTGAGTAACTACATATGTGAAAGGCAGTATATATGTGTGTTGGAGTATATAAATAGCTATAAGCGAGAGTGAGTGATTGTGATAGTGGCTGTATGGATGAGTGTGTGCTTGTATCAGTGATTGTATAAGAGCGTAAGAATGTGCTACTATTTGTATGAGTAAGTGAGCTGGTGTGTGTATAACTGTATAGGTGAGTAAATGGTAGTGTGTTTAATTATTTGCATGACTGACTAGGTGTGTGAGTACCTCTATGGATGAGTGGCGGTGTTTGAGTGTCTATATAGGAGTATGAGTGCATATGATAGTCCTGTACTGAGTGACCGTAAGTATGAGTGACTGTACTGGTGAGTGAGTGGATGTGTGCGTAGACCTAAGAATCAGTGAGTGGGTATGTAGTTATTGGTGTTGGAGTGTCTATGGTTTTGCGAATGGCAGTCTGTAATTTAGAGTGGGTGTATCAAAGGTTATATTAGGGTGTGAGGAGGTGCATCAGATTATCACGTGGATGATGTCATCAGTGATGTCATTTGAGATGTCATCAGTGATGTCATCAGTGATGTCACTGACCATGTCATGAGTGATGTAATATGTGACGTCATCAGCAGTGCATTGCGGGCGCGAGTTATAGTTAGCTGGACTAACTATAACGGGGAATTTCACGGGTTTTGTACGAGTGCAATGTCCAACTAACTATAACTGTCCCTAAAACCTATGGTTTTTTCAGTGAATTTCAAAGGTTTTTTAAATGCTAATTTGTAACTATAACATGTCTGAAACCTACAGTTTTTTCAGTGAATTTCAAAGGTTTTGTAAATGACAATTTTTAAATGTATTAATTGTTATATAAAAAATTTTCATATTGATTTCCAAATTTTTTAGAAACAATTTTTTTTTACATATTTTATTTTTTAAATTACATTGTAATTACATTATACATTACATTACAAAAAATACTTTCTCAGAATGAATTACTTTAGTTTAATTACTTTGCACATAGGCAATAGACTTTTAAGTACAGTAGTTACAGTTGTTGCAATGGGCAACACATTTTCAAACACAATGCAACATTCAGCTCAATGTGAATTTCTAGTTAAATGCAATTAGTTACTTTATGGATTACTTTTCTAACCACATTACTGGATCCTAGATTCAGTCCTGGGACATCTCCTGTAAACAGTTGAGTAAAAGCGTTTTGGTTACAGTCGTGATTTTTAAGGAATATTATTGTACTTTAAAAGTTCACACTTAGAAACTTTTTCTCATAGAATCACCAATGTTATCCTATGGAAGGAAATTCACTTAGAAGTTAAAAACTGTTATCATTACTTTTTCTTACTCAGTGTTGGATCCTGGATCCAGCACTGGTGCATCTCCTGTAAACAGTTGAAAGAATGCGTTTAAGTCATACAGGCGATTTTTTAGGAATATTTGTAGTTTGTGAAAATCGACACTTTGAAACTTTTCTGCTGAAAACCAGACAATGGATTCCTATGGAAGGAAATTCAAGTTACTGGTAAGTACGGTTAAAATTACTTTTCAGGATCAGTACTGGGCTGAAAGATGCAGCACTGAGGTCTCTCCTGATAACAGGTGAGTAAATCGGAATTCGTATTTCGGCTGATTTTAGAGGAATATTTTAAAGTTCCAAAACTCCACACTTAGAAGAATTTCCAAGTGAAACCAGTCAATGTTAGCCTATGGAAGGAAATTCAAGTTACTGGTAAGTACGGTTAAAATTACTTTTCAGGACCAGTACTGGGCTGAAAGATGCATCACTGAGGTCTCTCCTGATAACAGGTGAGTAAATCAGAATTCGGATTTCGGCTGATTTTAGAGGAATATTTGTATGTTTCAAAAATCAACACTTAGAAACTTTTTCAGCAAAAAGCAGGCAATGATATCCTATGGAAGGAAATTCAAGTTACTGGTAAGTACGGTTAAAATTACTTTTGAGGATCAGTACTGGGCTGAAAGATGCAGCACTGAGGTCTCTCCTGATAACAGGTGAGTAAATCGGAATTCGTATTTCGGCTGATTTTAGAGGAATATTTTAAAGTTCCAAAACTCCACACTTAGAAGAATTTCCAAGTGAAACCAGTCAATGTTAGCCTATGTAAGGAAATTCAAGTTACTGGTAAGTACGGTTAAAATTACTTTTCAGGACCAGTACTGGGCTGAAAGATGCAGCACTGAGGTCTCTCCTGATAACAGGTGAGTAAATCTGAATTCGGATTTCGGCTGATTTTAGAGGAATATTTGTATGTTTCAAAAATCAACACTTGGAAGAATTTCCAAGTGAAACCAGTCAATGTTAGCCTATGAAGGAAATTCAAGTTACCGGTAAGTACGGTTAAAATTACTTTTGAGGATCAGTACTGGGCTGAAAGATGCAGCACTGAGGTCTCTCCTGATAACAGGTGAGTAAATCGGAATTCGTATTTCGGCTGATTTTAGAGGAATATTTTAAAGTTCCAAAACTCCACACTTAGAAGAATTTCCAAGTGAAACCAGTCAATGTTAGCCTATGAAGGAAATTCAAGTTACCGGTAAGTACGGTTAAAATTACTTTTCAGGACCAGTACTGGGCTGAAAGATGCAGCACTGAGGTCTCTCCTGATAACAGGTGAGTAAATCAGAATTCGGATTTCGGCTGATTTTAGAGGAATATTTTAAAGTTCCAAAACTCCACACTTAGAAGAATTTCCAAGTGAAACCAGTCAATGTTAGCCTATGGAAGGAAATTCAAGTTACTGGTAAGTACGGTTAAAATTACTTTTCAGGATTAGTACTGGGCTGAAAGATGCAGCACTGAGGTCTCTCCTGATAACAGGTGAGTAAATCAGAATTCGTATATATATATATATAGTTCCACCAAAGGTCCTTGAGTGGGCACTCGACGATGCTCTAACCCTGAGGTAATATATGCCTTCTGCAGCTCGCTTTCTTTCAATCCTGCATTACATCCATGCCCGACGCGTTTCAAGGCAACCACGCCTCTTAATCATGGGCTCCACAGAGGCACAAAGAAACGCTCACCTGTTTAACCATTCTTCTTTTATTTGATTGTGACCGCCCTCAGTGGGCGTGGCTTACAATGATGACAATGATGCTCAGTGGCATGCTGGTTATTGTAGTCCCCAGGTAAGTCTAGTATTCCTATAGTAGGCTCCATGCCCCTGTGGTATTTAAGCTTATTTAATATCCTTCAGTAGGACGGACTTCTAGAATTGCGGGCTAATTTGCATAGAACATCGTGCCGAACGGAGAGTGATTGTTCCCCCTCCACAGCCTTCTTAAGAGTTCAAGAATGGTGCTCTCTCCCATGGCTCAGACAGCCGTGCAATTAATAGTTCCACCAAAGGTCCTTGCGCTTGAGTGGGCACTCGACGATGCTCTAACCCTGAGGTAATATATGCCTTCTGCAGCTCGCTTTCTTTCAATCCTACATTACATCCATGCCCGACGCGTTTCAAGGCAACCACGCCTCTTAATCATGGGCTCCACAGAGGCACAAAGAAACGCTCACCTGTTTAACCATTCTTCTTTTATTTGATTGTGACCGCCCTCAGTGGGCGTGGCTTACAATGATGACAATGATGCTCAGTGGCATGCTGGTTATTGTAGTCCCCCAGGTAAGTCTAGTATTCCTATAGTAGGCTCCATGCCCCTGTGGTATTTAAGCTTATTTAATATCCTTCAGTAGGACGGACTTCTAGAATTGCGGGCTAATTTGCATAGAACATCGTGCCGAACGGAGAGTGATTGTTCCCCTCCACAGCCTTCTTAAGAGTTCAAGAATGGTGCTCCTCTCCCACGGCTTGGACAGCCGTGCAATTAATAGTTCCACCAAAGGTCCTTGCGCTTGAGTGGGCACTCGACGATGCTCTAACTCTGAGGTAATATATGCCTTCTGCAGCTCGCTTTCTTTCAATCCTGCATTACATCCATGCCCGACGCGTTTCAAGGCAACCACGCCTCTTAATCATGGGCTCCACAGAGGCACAAAGAAACGCTCACCTGTTTAACCATTCTTCTTTTATTTGATTGTGACCGCCCTCAGTGGGCGTGGCTATTAATGATGACAATGATGCTCAGTGGCATGCTGGTTATTGTAGTCCCCAGGTAAGTCTAGTATTCCTATAGTACGCTCCATGCCCCTGTGGTATTTAAGCTTATTTAATATCCTTCAGTAGGACGGACTTCTAGAATTGCGGGCTAATTTGCATAGAACATGGTGCCGAACGGAGAGTGATTGTTCCCCTCCACAGCCTTCTTAAGAGTTCAAGAATGGTGCTCCTCTCCCACGGCTCGGACAGCCGTGTAATTAATAGTTCCACCAAAGGTCCTTGCGCTTGAGTGGGCACTCGACGATGCTCTAACCCTGAGGTAATATATGCCTTCTGCAGCTCGCTTTCTTTCAATCCTGCATTACATCCATGCCCGGACGCGTTTCAAGGCAGCCACGCCTCTTAATCATGGGCTCCACAGAGGCACAAAGAAACGCTCACCTGTTTAACCATTCTTCTTTTATTTGATTGTGACCGCCCTCAGTGGGCGTGGCTTACAATGATGACAATGATGCTCAGTGGCATGCTGGTTATTGTAGTCCCCCAGGTAAGTCTAGTATTCCTATAGTAGGCTCCATGCCCCTGTGATATTTACGCTTATTTAATATCCTTCAGTAGGACGGACTTCTAGAATTGCGGGCTAATTTGCATAGAACATCGTGCCGAACGGAGAGTGATTGTTCCCCTCCACAGCCTTCTTAAGAGTTCAAGAATGGTGCTCCTCTCCCACGGCTCGGACAGCCGTGCAATTAATAGTTCCAACAAAGGTCCTTGCGCTTGAGTGGGCACTCGACGATGCTCTAACCCTGAGGTAGTATATGCCTTCTGCAGCTCCCTTTCTTTCAATCCTGCATTACATCCATGCCCGACGCGTTTCAAGGCAACCACGCCTCTTAATCATGGGCTCACAGAGGCACAAAGAAACGCTCACCTGTTTAACCATTCTTCTTTTATTTGATTGTGACCGCCCTCAGTGGGCGTGGCTTACAATGATGACAATGATGCTCAGTGGCATGCTGGTTATTGTAGTCCCCGAGGTAAGTCTAGTATTCCTATAGTAGGCTCCATGCCCCTGTGGTATTTAAGCTTATTTAATATCCTTCAGTAGGACGGACTTCTAGAATTGCGGGCTAATTTGCATAGAACATCGTGCCGAACGGAGAGTGATTGTTCCCCTCCACAGCCTTCTTAAGAGTTCAAGAATGGTGCTCCTCTCCCACGGCTCGGACAGCCGTGCAATTAATAGTTCCACCAAAGGTCCTTGCGCTTGAGTGGGCACTCGACGATGCTCTAACCCTGAGGTAATATATGCCTTCTGCAGCTCGCTTTCTTTCAATCCTGCATTACATCCATGCCCGACGCGTTTCAAGGAAACCACGCCTCAGGGTCAGAGCATCGTCGAGTGCCAACTCAAGCGCAAGGACCTTTGGTGGAACTATTAATTGCACGGCTGTCCGAGCCGTGGGAGAGGAGCACCATTCTTGAACTCTTAAGAAGGCTATGGAGGGAACAATCACTCTCCGTTCGGCACGATGTTCTATGCAAATTAGCCCGCAATTTAGAAGTACGTCCTACTGAAGGATATTAATAAGCTTAAATACCACAGGGGCATGGAGCCTACTATAGGAATACTGAGACTTACCTGGGGGACTACAATAACCAGCATGCCACTGAGCATCATTGTCATCATTGTAAGCCACGTCCACTGAGGGCGGTCACAATCAAATAAAAGAAGAATGGTTAAACAGGTGAGCGTTTCTTTGTGCCTCTGTGGAGCCCATGATTAAGAGGCGTGGTGCCTTGAAACGCGTCTGGCATGGATGTAATGCAGGATTGAAAGAAAGCGAGCTGCAGAAGGCATATATTACCTCAGGGTCAGAGCATCGTCGAGTGCCCACTCAAGCGCAAGGACTTTGGTGGAACTATTGGTGCACGGCTGTCCGAGCCGTGGAGAGGAGCACCATTCTTGAACTCTTAAGAAGGCTGTGGAGGGGAACAATCACTCCCGTTCGGCACGATGTTCATATGCAAATTAGCCCGCAATTCTAGAAGTCCGTCCTACTGAAGGATATTAAATAAGCTAAATACCACAGGGGAATGGAGCCTACTATAGGAATACTAGACTTACCTGGGGACTACAATAACCAGCATGCCACTGAGCATCATTGTCATCATTGTAAGCCACGCCCACTGAGAAGCGTCACTAATCAAATAAAAGAAGAATGGTTAAACAGGTGAGCGTTTCTTTGTGCCTCTGTGGAGCCCATGATTAAGAGGCGTGGTTGCTCTTGAACGCGTCGGGCATGGATGTAATGCAGGATTGAAAGAAAGCGAGCTGCAGAAGACATATATTACCTCAGGGTCAGAGCATCGTCGAGTGCCCACTCAAGCGCAAGGACCTTTGGTGGAACTATTAATTGCACGGCTGTCCGAGCCGTGGAGAGAGCACCATTCTTGAACTCTTAAGAAGGCTGTGGAGGGAACAATCACTCTCCGTTCGGCACGTGTTCTATGCAAATTAGCCCGCAATTCTAGAAGTCCGTTCTACTGAAGGATATTAAATAAGCTCAAATACCGCAGGGGCATGGAGCCTACTATAGGAATACTAGACTTACCTGGGAGTCTACATAACCAGCATGCCACTGAGCATCATTGTCATCATGTAAGCCACGCCCACTGAGGGCGGTCACAATCAAATAAAAGAAGAGTGGTTAAACAGGTGAGCGTTTCTTTGTGCTCTGTGGAGCCCATGATTAAGAGGCGTGGTTATGCAAACGTCGGCGTATGGATGTAATGCAGGATTGAAGAAAGCGAGCTGCAGAAGGCATATATTACCTCAGGGTCAGAGCATCGTCGAGTGCCCACTCAAGCGCAAGGACCTTTGGTGGAAATATATATATATATATATATATATATATATAAATACATACATGTCAGGGTTTGCTTGGATGGTATTTTACCAATCCAAAGCTGTAATACTGAGCCTGGAGTGGTAAAATGCTTTTGTTTTTTTACAGCTCGGCATGGATAGCACTGTGCTAATCCTATACTTAAAGACTTTGCTGTAAAAATGGCAAAAGACTTTGGGGCATATTCTCAAGAACGTGTGATAACCACCGCAAGTCCAGCTTAACGCAACCCTGCATATCGCAGTCCAACGCGGGAAAATAACGCCGTGTTAACGTGGTATTCCCAACACGGCGGTACCATGCGATAGCCACACGAGAAAGCGACAAATGAACGCGTTAAAAGCAACGCGACGCCGCAAAAACGCGAAACCCCAACGCGAAAATAGTAGCAATGGCGCCAATCGCGATACAAGAATCTGCGAAAACCAGCCACAGGCCTGTAATTCCCACGCGTCATGCGGGAAAATGCACTATAAAAATAGAAAAAAAACAAAAGACAAACAACAGCGCAGCACAATGGAGGCACCCGGAGCAAGCACAGAGGACAACCAGAACCCCACAAGCCCCACGGAGGACCAGCCTGGGACCTCGGGATCAGGGAAGGGCAAGGACAAGAAGAGTCGGAAGAAGCGGTTCAGTCCGCAGGAAAACAGGATCCTGATAACGGAGGTGATAGAACACCATCAACTACTGTTCGTCACCTCCACTGTGTCAGTGGAAACTAAGAATGGAATATGGCAGACCATCGTGGACAAGGTGAATGCAGTCGGAGTGCTGAAGAGGACAATGGACGAGGTCAAGAGGCGCTGGAATGGTGTGAAGCGCAAAACCAAGCAGAAACTTGGCAACAACCAGAAGGCAGCCATGCAGACTGGAGGTGGGAGTCCAGCGCCACAGAAGGAGCTGGACGAGATGGAGGAAATGGTCTCCACAGTCATCAGTGGGGAGACGGTGGCAGGAGTGGGGGGACCAGACACTGCTCAACATGACCGGACACAACAGCAACAGGGTGAGTAACCACCAGGGACTGGGGGGACGGGGGAGATGGGCACAATGGCACACATGCACAATTAAGCAGAGCACATCTGCGGACAAACCATGCCCCAGACCCACAACTCACACCAAGAGACCAATGCACACAGGTATGCAACACCTCAGCACTGCATAAGCACAGAACCCAGAGGCACACCGCATGTAAGGGATAAGGGCAGCTAAATCAGAGCTGCAGTGGCGAATCCCTCAAAATGCGGCACACACACATTACATGCAGAGCACATCAACATTGACAACGACGTGGTACAAGCCGCAACACGTCCACAACAGAACAGAGGACACAACTTGTGCCTCATGTGCGTAGAAACTGGCCAATCACATTTGGCACTGCAGGGGAATGTGAGTTGACAATGTACAATTACAAACACACATCCGTGATGTAGTCGGAATGTCCACTGTCCCGCATCAAATAGGCAGCCCCCCCAAACAGTCACAATGTACACTGTCATGCAGTCTGTATGTGAACCTGTACAATGCGTCAACATACATGTGAACATGATGTTAAACTGCATCTCCCCTCCACATTGCAGGGGGAAATCCAACACCTCCTGCAGAGCAGTCCGAACCTCTCTTCTCTGATGACGAAGATGACCACCATACCTTCGACTCCGACACCCTCCAACAGCTCGTGGAGAGCCTCCACAGCCCACTTCCAGGAGCAGGGCAGCCCAGCTCCCATGAGGAGAACCCACCCCCTGCACAGTACACACAGCAGGCAGCACCCACCACCACGGCCGCCTCCCAGGACCCCCGCGACGAACACATGGCCTTCCAACGCCGTGTCTCGGGGTGCCAGGAGAAGATGGCTGAACAGGTGCAGGTGGGCTTCGACCGCATGGCAGCCAGAATAGACGCCATACGTGGGTGTCTAAGTCCCATCAGGGACCACTCACAGTCCCTAACGGACACCCACAGTCCGCTCCATGCTCTCCAACGAACCATGGCTGACATCGCTAGAGTCCTGACTCTGCGACAGGAACGACTGTCTAGTCCGAGTGCCTCCAGCGATCTCGCCCAGGAGTTGGGACACATGCGGAGGATCATGGAGAACATGGAGCGGACGCAGGCAGATAGAATGGCTGCCATGACTGCACACCAGCGAGATCTAGCTGGGTCCCTCCATGCCATAAAGACCCTCCTCATGGCATTGCTGCCACAAGGCCTGGCGCTGATGCATGCTGCTGCTACCACCCCATCCACATCTCCGGCCCCTGATGTGTCAGTGTCATGTGTCAGTGCCACACAGTGCTGGAGACATAACACCACCACCCACATGTGAGGGACAGGCAACAGCAGCGGACGAAGATGCGGATGAATCTGCCTTCGTGGTCAGAAGGACGCAGTAGCATACATCTCCGCCATGTGGCCTGTTTCTGCTTGGTTCTGCCCTCTGCATCATCACCTTCCACTGTCCCCGATGCACTCTGCCACACTCACCTCGGACCTCGACATGGACTGCCATATTCTGTTTGGTCACCAATGACACACCTACCAGACTGCGGACTGAACTCCTCCTCTCCTGATGTACCGGTCACTCCCTGAAGGACTCTGGCTGGCCCTCCATGGGCCGACAATGTGAAGTGGGGTTGGCATGGCCCTGTACTGCTCCAGCTGCAACACTCCCTTGAATGTGCAATAAACATTCATATTCACACAGATGTGTCATGTCTATGATCTTTCGAGTGTGGAAGTATGGATGAATGTAGGGTCAGTGATTCCCCCTTACGTCCATGTTGCCCATGTTGTGGGACTTTTGTCACTGGGTGACACATTTCCCTTGCGGTCCGGGAGTTGCCGACACTACAACAGAGACACATCCATTAGTCACTTCCTTGTCCAGCCCAGGACGGAACCACGCCCAGAGCCCCGGGGTCATTGTTCACACCCTTACGCTGGACTGGCATACGACAAGGCAGTCCACTCCGCTTACGCACACAGGGGGGGACGACAACGCTACATGTCCCAGCTCTTCACTGCAGGGATCTGCAGCTCACAGGTCTAGTTGTCAGCATGCCACAGCCACTCCCTCACGGCTGGTGTACACCCACACCACACCCATCCAGCACAGGCATCACAGGACATGTGACCCTGCCAATAAAAAGGGCCTGGCGCATGTGCTGGACGCCATTTCCACTCTGCAACTGGGTGTCTCCGTGTAGTTCCCATCTACGCATGAGGGCCTAGGGCCCTGCCACCTCACATTGCCCAGTGCCGGGGGTGACATGATGGCGTCCGCACCACGAGACTCAATTATTAAGGGTCCATGGCTTGCGGGGCACAGACTTGGTGGCACCGGATACACTGCGGCAGGCACAGGCACCCCGCCAAGAGACGGTGTCTTGCGGTGCAGTGAGACTGGGGCACCTGAAATGCTGAGCGGGTGTGCAGCCTGCGATGATGCGCCGTCCTGGCGGTCCGGACTGGCATGGATTTGTGTGAGACCTGCTGGCGCGCAGTGTAGGCCTGGGCAAGGGCAGGGCGGGCCTCCCGCCACGTGGCATTGCGTTGCGGTTCACAGAGTTAGTGGCACCTCAAGTGCTGAGCGGCTGTGCAGCCTGCGATGATGCCGTGTCCACAGATGTGGTCTCTGCCATTGCGAGATCAAGACCCAGAATCAAGTGTGCGACCTGGTGGCCCGCGATGCGGAGCTGCATGATGTGGAGGGTGCATTGTCGCGGGCCCCGGGCTTGGAGATCCCTCCGGAACGTGGTGGGCCCTCTTGGAGACACGCCGATGGCGGAAGGTGAGCAGTGAGGCCTGGTTGCGCAGGGGCAGGCACTCAGCGCTGGGCGGCGGGAGGGGCTGGGGTGCAGCAGCCTGTGTGCGCAGGGGCGGGCAAGCGATGGTGGCGTGTGCAACTGTATGGGCTCTGACATTGATGTCTCTGGAAACTGTTACAGATGAGGGACCTGGGGACTGCTGTGAATCACGGCACGTGGTTGGAGACACACCGGTGGCAGCAGGTGAGCAGTGAGGCCTAGGTCTGCAGTGTCGGGACTCTCTCTCCCTCTCACTCCCTCTCTCCCTCTCTCCCTCTCTCTCCCTCTCTCCCTCTCTCTCCCGCTCACTCCCACTCTCCCTCTCTCCCTCTCGCTCCCTCTCTCTCCCTCTCTCCCTCTCTCTCCCTCTCACTCCCTCTCTCCCTCTATCTCCCTCTCTCTCCCTCTATCCCTCTCTCTCTCTCTTTCGCTCTCTCTCTCTGTGATTTGATGGGCGCATGGCACTCCTTCTTATACAGATTTCTGTTTTGCAGGCTGTGACTTACAGGATGTCGTGGGATGACCCGCCATGCCTCTTCTGATTTTATGTTTTTGGTTTGTTCTGTAGTAAACGTGTTATTTGGATATTATGATGTGGATGTATGATTTCCCTTTTTACGACCACACATGTATGTTGAGTGTTGTGATTGTGCGACTTCAGGCGATTTGTTTTGTTCATGGTTTCGTGGAGTTGATGTGCAATATCTTTGTCCTAGGGGGGGGGTGTGGGGGGTGCCCGGGGTAGGGCCCGGGGGGGGGCCTGGGGGTGGGGGGGGGGTGTTGTTGACCTATTGGGGCTCCGGGCTGCAGGGTAGTTTGCTCCCGGGGTATCTGTTGTTCTTCATGTGTGGCTCTGGGCTGTGTTCCCTTGTCTGGTGCCGGTTGTCGTCCGACTTTACACCAGGTAGGAGCAGGTGTTAATTTCCTGCTGCTAACTCGCCTTATCGCATGTTTTGTGATCTTATCGCCGATCGGGCTGGTCGTTGAGAATGTTGTGGAGTGGTGTTGTCGCGGATTTTTGCACGGGAACGCCTACTCTGCATCTCATTAGCGTTAGTTGCCGGGGTCGTCTGTGGCGATGTTTTCTGCGACTGCTTTCGCAGGTTAACTGGTGTTATGGGCTGTTAGCACCAGCTTGGGAATGGGGCGATAGATTTATCGCGAATTTGGCTGCGATAAAGTGCCGATAACTCGGTGATGGGTCCTTGAGAATATGCCCCACTGTCCCTTTCTATCTCGGCGTGGATAGCACTGTGCTAATCCTATGCTTAAAGACTTTGATAGAAAAGCAGACATTTGAGGTGAGCAAATTTAGAGTGTCGCTAGTGTTGAGAGTGCTCTATACAGGAGCTGCTTTCCACCTAAACTTGAAAACTACCCAGAGTTCTCTGCTTCTTTTCTTTGCATATATATATATATATATATATATATATATATGTATATATATATATATATATATATATACACACAGACAGACAACATACATTTATATATGTGTGTGTGTGTGTGTGCATGTATTTATATGAGAGCATGAGAAATTTGAGACTCTATCTAGGCCAACTGAAAAAGCGAAATCGATCTACTAAGATCTCTATCTTTTATTCACTTAAATATCACACAGTTCCCTTACACTCTTCACGCTTGCATAGGAAAAGACAGGTGCTAATGCCGACTGCAAATAGAAAACAGAATGCAGACAACATGATTATGGAGAGAAACAGTATGTCCTGAGGAATGACATCAGAGAAGCAACACCTTTGGCTCCATGAAATAAATCCCTTACCTGAGCAAGTGACTCCAGCGTCCTCTAGGTGGACACAGTTGTGTCGCATCCACCCAATGTGACCGCATTCTGACAGGGAGGACTCTGAGCCCCTGCAGCTGACATCGTCTAGAAGAATGCTTCCATTGCCTTGACCAAAGTAGGCAGAGCCAGGAGCGGAAACTGCCCAGCCACAGCCAAGCTCTCTGCACACAACCTCTGCATCACTTAGGTCCCACAAGTCATCACACACCGTCCCCCAGGAGGAGTTGTAGTAGACCTCAACGCGGCCTGCACATCTGCTACCACCGTTCTGGAGCCGGATGGGGAAACGCACTGGAGGAAAAAGCACAGGGAACCAGAAGGTGATCATTTTGACTGTCCAAAAATCATCTCTAGAATACCAAAGATACCAAAGAGAAACTAAAGATTATAATTAAAGGTCATGTCTTTACATCTAAAGAGCTTTTAAATGGGTGTAATATTGTACTAAACCACAGCCACTAATTTTAAATCCAATTGAGGGTAAAAAAACTTGTTTTTAAAGCTACAAAATGCTGCATAGACTTAAAAACACAGACTTTCACCGTAATTATCCTATTGACGAAAATGTTAGCCAGCAAAAGCAGCTCTCTGTCAGTAACATCCCCAGGAGAGAAGCACGTTTATAATTCTTGAATTGTATACCATGGGTTCCTGGAGCTTTGTAATGTATATCTATTCCAATTCCCAATTAACGCTGAGTAGAAGGCAGGTGAACCCACCAGTTGTAGAAAAACACACAATGTTACCAACCATACTTCCCTTTTGAAGCACAGGAAATTAAAATGTTCCTTACCTGTAACATGATTTCTCTAGCCTGGGTAACTTCCAAAATCAAAGGCTATGAAGAGTGTCGCACAGAGCCAAGCAAACGACCCTGAAACATTTTTCCATCCCAGTTGTTGCACCACAACTTCACTGAACAAACTTGTTTTAAAATGTGCATCCTAATGATGCTAAGAAGTGCATACAATACCCCTGTGACCTGTCACCACCGTAGATTACTTTTATGTTCATATTGTGAAATTTATACAGTGGACAAAGCCACATGAGTTTACACGATCCGAAGAAATATAACAAATTTGCGTAAACATCAGAACAGGGAAGCATTATCCTTCAACCTTAAGGTGGCGTTAAAACAGGTGAGTTTGTAGGGCCTTTCAGTAGGATAGGCAATTCTGAATGAGTCTGAGTTCTTCTCTGAGGAGATTCTAGTTTCATTGGGCTTGGCTAAAAACCAGTTGCTTGTGACTTTTTGATTTATTGGTCACAGGAATTTCCAGCAAGAGGCAGGACCTGCCTCCAGCATTTCTTGGACCTCTAGTAGCCAGGGGGGTAACACAGGCCCCTGCGGTGTAGGGAGGTGCAGGCAGTCCCCCAGACGCCCCCAAATCTTCAAGTGGGATCTGGTTTCGCTCAAGGCCAATCAATATCTGTGAGATATGGGAGACTCGGGGGGGCCCTCCTCACATTCTATGGGGGGAGGGAGGGGCATCATCATTTTGCATTACGCCACTGCTTGTAGAGTGGAGTATGTCTGTCGAGCATGCGGAAAAACTGACATGAAGCATGTTATGTATAAGACATGATATTCTGACGCAAATTGTGATCTTGAGAAGAAATCTGTGGAAGTTTCTCAGAATAAGAATTATGCGGTGTGCCTTTTTGGCACCTTTCACAAGGTGTGATGCTGTTTATAAAATACTTGAGAGATGCGAGGGAAGAGCCGAGGAGTCCAGTCAAAATAGCATCATCTCAGTCAATGTGCGATAAAACCAGGACTTGAACCTCTGTCGTGAATAGAGAGAGAAGATTGTAGGCTTGAGTTTTTTTAGTATATGAATCCTTTTGTCATCATGGACAAGTACTACATTTGGGAACTTTGGGAAACTTAATTCTTGTTGCTATTGTTATTGTCACTTGAAATTTGCAAAGCATTCTGATGGCCACTTGTGTGGCCTGGTACCACATGGGTAGATAAGGGGTGGCCTATGTAGGAATAATTTAGTGTGATGAGCAAGGTTCCTAGCAGTGCAGCGAATCAAGTACATTAAAACTGCTTGTAGGCAGACGTATGAAATAGATAGAATAATGCACTGATCCATGCCTTCATCTGTTGCATTATTGTGAGGAACTGAGTTGTTGGTTGAGGGGGTGAAATAAAAGCAGTCAGGTTTAACTTGGACGCAATGTTTTAAAGTATGTATGCAGCACACAAACAGTAACAACGTGAAAACACAACACAATGCTATAGCAATTTAGAAAAATAGAATAAAATTGAATACAATATTTAACATAAATACAACAAAAATCCAATCAGTAGAACTAGAGATATGTAATTTCAAAGGTTAGTGTCTAAAAGCACAAAGTGCCACTCGTAGTTATCTGGTCATGCTACACCGGGGAAAAGTCACAAGTTCCATCTGACCACAATGGAGAGCGGGATGGATACAAGGAGCAGGTAAGTCATGCCAAAAACATTACCTTCTCAAAGTCCGGCATGAAGATTCCAATTTGTAGTGCAGGAGGCCGCGAAGAGCAGTGAGAGTGTGGGAAAGGTTGCCGCTGTAGTGCGAAGATCCTGTCAGGTGCTCCGGACTGTCATTGCTGGAGCTTCCTATTGGCAGTCATCTCTGATTGTCAATGCTGTAGCAAGAAGTGCAGATCTCATGTTGCCAGTCTTCGCTGGCAGTCGCTGTAGTGGAAAGAGTCAGGGTCACCAGAACTTTGTGTTGGCAGTCAGCATGGGCGGCAAGATCTTGCTGAAAATGGGTCTGTTTGTGGTCAAAAAGAGCCCAAAACTTCAGGATTTCTCCTTTTTCCTCCAGTATGAGCTCAACTGATGGCAGGGTCCAGGACCTGGGAGGCTCCTCTTGTTGATCAGGAACTTACTTCAGCAGAGGTCTGCAAGCCTCAGGCAGGTCCAGTTGCAAGTCCAGGGACGTCCAGTGCAGCAAGTCAGCTGGGCAGTTGCAGGGAGGCCTCTGGAGTTTTTTTTTATGTCACTGTGGCTCTGAACAGGAGGTCAGTCAGTGGACCCTGGGAGTCACTTCAGGTAGCCTGGGATAAAGGGAGCAGGTCCAATCTTCCTTCTCAGACAGCAGAGAAGACCTCCAGCAGCAGAGCAGTCCCCGGGCAGCAGGACAATCCGTCTTCTGTAGTATCCACATGTCCAGTAGTGTACTGAAAATTTGGTCTGAGGGCCGAATATTTATGCCTGGTGCCAGCTTTGAAGTTGGAGAAACTTCTAGACTTTCTCCCACATCTGGGTCTGGAATTTCCTTCATCCCTGCCCTGGTCCCAGGATTTCTGGAGTTACAAAAGGCTAGAGTGAAGTTATTTGTGTGTGTGTGCTGAGGCAGCTCCTTTAAAGTGCAAGTGTGGTAAGTGACAGCTCCGCCCCTCCCATTAGGTCAGGGTGACCTATCCTGCCAACAGGCAGCAAAGACAGTCCTGAGACATGTTATAATTAGCCACTGTGGTGGGTGGCTCAATGAGTGCTACAGGACCAATAGGAGTATTTAATTTTAGGGGTGGGCGGAATGCTCCATTCCAGCCGCAGAATATTACCTACCCTGCGTTACTGAAACATGAAGTTCTAGCCAAATTCCATGGGGCTCGGTTTTTCTCCCACGAGGTTCTAGAGAATGTGAGCTGGCGAGCGCGATCAAGATTTGGGGTCCCCTAGCACGATTTTCTAACTCGGGTGATCACAGGTGTTTGTGGGCGGTTGCGGTCAGAGAACTGCCGTTCAAGTAGATTTGCTGTCACTCAAGTAGATTTTGTACTCAAGCGGCAGCAAAATCAACTCTAATGGCTGTGCACTCTTGCGTAATGCATGGTGCAGTGTGCACTGATTTGCAGCATTGCTCGCACTACTGGGGCTAAATTGCAGCACAAACAGTGGTTGTTGCATATTTTCCACCCACTGGCTGAATTCTTCGAAATCTCGCTGACTTTTTCTGTATCCCTGATTAATTCTGCAGAGTTCCGCCCATCCCTATTTCATTTGTAGGCCCTGGGTATATGCAGTACCATATAGTAGGGACTAATAAAAAGTAAATTAAATGTGGCAAACAGGTGTATGCCACCTTTCCAATGTTTTAGGGAGAGAGCACAAGCACTTTAGCACTACTTAGCAGTGGTAAAGTGCACAGAGTCCTAATGGCAACAAAAACAAATTCAGAAAAACAGGAGGGGTGAAGGCAAAAGGTTTTGAGGTGACCCTGCAGAGAGTGCCAGTCCATCATGCTCAACCCTTACAGCTTCTGTGCTCTTTAGAAAAAGAGAGACTTTTGGCAAAAAGAGTGTATGCCAAACATTTAAACAACACCTGCTCGATATGTAGGCCAGGTCGGGTTCTACCCTTTGATCTTCAGAGTTTATAGGAAGCAACTCAGTGCTAATGTCTTCTTTTACCGTCACCCAATCAGGAAACTACCGGAGTTCAAAGCAGTTAAGGTCGGACATCAACCAGATTCTGAGGCCTGACAGGAAGGAGTAGAACATTTTACAACATAATTTGCATTGTGATCGGTGGAGAGGTATGGACTCCCGTTGCTTGGTTGCTGAAAGTTTACTTAGTTGGTGTTTACTACAAATATATGCATTATGTATGTAGTGCAGCCTGATTGGGAGTCTGTGCAATGGCATGCTATGGATTGAAGTGTACCCAAATTCTGGCAGGATATTAATGATCATCTTTTTCATGCAATGTAAGCCTTATGTTTTGGAAACACACTCATGGGCTGGCTAGAAGTTATGTCAATACTGCATGCAGAGCCTTCAGCAGAATCCATCATGGGCATCTTTGAATGCTTTAAATTTTAAAGACAAGAGAATCATGTATTGTGCACCATGATTATTTCATTTTTTTAAAGTAAATTGGCAATTAAAGCTCCATTTAAGGGATTTGTTAGATTCACACAGGCAGCGTGCAGTTTTAAAAGTTCTGGAACTGATACTTGTGCCCATACTGGACAACTGGTGGGAATGGTAGGCTCAATGTTTATGTTTATGATTTTTGTCTTTTTCCCAAAAATATTGGACTTCCAGTGATATACTGAGTAGGAACATGAGCCTGCTTTTTTCTTTAACAAATACCATTAAATTAAGGCCCATGCTCATTTCAGAAGAGACCTTTGGCACCACGGAATGCATTAACTAAAATTTTCAATACCAGAGAAGATCTGCATCGGGAAAATTATTTTACAGAATTCACTTCCATTTGGCTAGCAGTGGAGTATGATATTCAAGAATTGGGAGGTTACTGGTCACCATTACCATTATACTACTAACATATCTAAACAAGAATTTACAGATCATCGCAAACCTGACTTACCTCATATTGTCAGGCTACAGAATCCGAAAAAGGGAAAAATGTGGAATGATGTTTTTGTTCCTGAAGATTATATTAATGCAGGTTTTGCTGCTCTGAACTCACAATTGAAATCATAGACCTTGCCATTTGGTTTCCCTTGGTTGAGACAAACCAAAACATTGACATATTTAAAGCACATTTCTGTAGTGGAAAAACTAATGCTAACACCAGATGTCCTACCTGGGGCATACGTACTTCCAGAAACATTAGGTTTAGCTGGAAAAGAAAAGAACAATCCGTAAGAGCTCAAGGTGGACCGTGCATGCCACACAGCAGTGAATGATTTGTAACTGTTACCTGTTGTTGATGCTGGGATGGCATCTGCAAGAAGAGAAAATGCAAAATTAGCACACTAGGTGACTGAACCATAGAGGCTCAAGATAAATTGGATCATGTGGTTTGAACCTTTCACCTCTAGGGGCACAGTTCCATTCTTGCAACTGTTAGTGAATACTGAGTGTAAATAAGTGTGGTTAGTGATATCAGCCTGCTTGGGGGGCCCACCATTATAGACGGCGGGGCTCCTCCGCTTCTGAATTTTGCAAAGCATGATAAGCGTCTGTGAGGCTGAGCAAAGGTCAGCGTCTAAGACACTCGCCAAATCAGGTTCAGGCAGCCAGGGACTGTACACGTGCTACATGCGCAGGCACCTGACATGCTGAGTCAAGCTTTGCTGGGCTGAAGATTTCACAGACATGAGAGCGTGACCTCATCAGCACTTCATTATGTTGCAGAAAATGCAAGTTTAATTACGTTTACATTTACCAGAGCTAATGAAGGCCTACATTTTTAAAAGGCTACTGTTTGTTGCCATCTTGCTTTTTGACATATGAACATTGTATTTCTAGGTGAAGCTGGAGTTCTACCTAATGAGCATGATGGTTTGTTTTCTTTCTTTCCCATGTGCAGAAATGTTTTTTTTTCTTTGTGATATTCATGGTATCTTTTAAAGAAAAGCAAATTCAGAAGATGCCTGCAGGGCACAGACTTACTGCTGAAACCCCATCTAAATACAGACAATTTCAGTTTGAAGGACGCAGAAGGAAGTTTGTATTGTGGAAAACGGGCTGCATTTAAAAGCAGGCCACCATCCCTGTGAGTGCAAGCCATTCCCAATGGGGTCGCAAATTGCGACAGTCTGATTAATATTCATGAGGCATGCAATTTGCGACCCCATTGGGAATCGCAAACAGTGTCTGAGACACTGTTGTACATTAAGTTTAGAGGTCGTTCATCTGGCCCTTAGACCCTTCACGCTTGCACAGGAAAAGACAGGTGCTAATGTTGACTGCAAACAGAAAACAGAATGCAGACAACATGACTATGGTGAGAAACATTTTGTCCTGAGCACTGACATCAGAGAAGCAACACCTTTGGCTCCATGAAATAAATCACTTACCTGAGCAGCTGACTCCAGCATCCTCCAGGTGGACACAGTTGTGTCGCATCCACCCAATGTGACTGCACTCCGACAGGGAGGACTCTGAGCCCCTGCAGCTGACATCGTCTAGAAGAATGCTTCCATTGCCTTGACCAAAGTAGGCAGAGCCAGGAGCAGAAACTGCCCAGCCACAGCCAAGCTCTCTGCACACAACCTCTGCATCACTTAGGTCCCACAAGTCATCACACACCGTCCCCCAGGAGGAGTTGTAGTAGACCTCAACGCGGCCCGCGCATCTGCTGCCACCGTTCTGGAGTCGGATGGGGAAATGCACTGGAGGAAAAAGCACAGGGAACCAGAAGGTGATCATTTTGACTGTTCAAAAATCATCTCTAGAATACCAAAGATACCAAAGAGAAACTAAAGATTATAAGTAAAGTTTATGTCTTTACATCTAAAGAGCCCTTGAACGGGAGTTATATTGTACTAAACCACAGCCCCTAATTTTGAATCCAATTGAGGGTAAAAAAACTTGTTGCTAAAGCTACAAAATGCTACAGAGCCTTAAAAACACAAACCTTTCAACTTAATTATCCTGTTGACAAAAATGTTAGCCAGCAAAAGCAGCTCTCTGTCAGTAACATCCCCAGGAGAGAAGCACGTTTATAAATCTTGAATTGTATACCACGGGTACCTGGAGCTTTGTAAGGTATATCTATTCCAATTCCCAATTAACACTGAGTAGAAGGCAGGTGAACCCACCAGTTGTAAAAACACACAATGTTACCAACCATACTTCCCTTTTGAAGCACAGGAAATGAAAATGTTCATTACCTGTAACATGATTTCTCTACCCTGGGTAACTTCCAAAATCAAAGGCTATGTAGAGTGTTGCACAGAGCCAAGCAATCAACCCTGAAACATTTTTCCATCCCAGTTGTTGCACCAAAACTTCACTGGACAAACCTGTTTTAGAATGTACGTCCTAATAATGCTAAGAAGTGCATACAATACCCCTGTGACCTGTCACCACCGTAGATTGCTTTTATGTTCATATTGTGAAATTTATACAGTGGACAAAGCCACATGGGTTTTACACGATCCAAAGAAATATAACAAATTTGCGTAAACATCAGAACAGGGAAGCATTATCCTTCAACCTTAAGGTGGCTTTAAAACAAGTGAGTTTGTAGGTCCTTTCAGTAGGATAGGCAATTCTGAATGATTCTGAGTTCTTCTCTGAGGAGATTCTAGTTTCATTGGGCTTGGCTAAAAACCGGTTGTTAGAAGGTGGTTCTGACCATCTGAGCCGCCCGGATTGTTCGCTTTTTGAGCACCTAATTGTTGAGCTTTTACTGTGGGAGAGCCTCATAAGTTGGGACTCACCCACAGTGAACTCATGATGAAAGAGACTGCATGTGGATTTTACTGGTGTCCCCCTGGCTTGACTAGGCTGCTGCGCTGCAGCTGGAGTAAGGGGCACCGGGCTGGTTACATGCAGACACATGTGTACATGCGTGTGCACACGTGTAGGGGCTGCGCAGGGGAGATTCCTGGCATGCGCAGCCAAGGAGCAGGTGCAGATAGACTGGTGTGGCAGGACCTATGCAGAATTGGGTGGTGACATGGAAAAGGCTTTATACAGTGGGAAGAAACATGCCAGGGAAAGTCAGTGTGTTTTACTGTTTTTCACTTCATTATTCTCCTATGGGGATGTGGAGCCCATGGGCTAGTTTCACTTTCCTAAGGCCTACAAATTCCAGACATGCACTAAAGTCCACTGTAACTGGTGTGAGAAGAAGTATTCTGCAGAGTCCAAAGTCATATTTGTACTGCTTTTGGGTCATCCAGAAATGTCATATTTCTCTGAGTCAGCTCATAACCAGGGCCTGGCTGGGGGCTGACCCTGACAGGCTGAATTAATGACCTTCCTCTCCAAGCTGTAGCCTCAGAGGCCCAGCCCTGCACAACAAGCATTCAAAGGGCGAGGGCCTCCACTCCAAGAAGAGAAGATGGGTGGAGCTACAGGTTCATCCATCACCAGCTGACACCTGGTGCCAGGCACCAGGCTGCTCTAGGGAGAAGGCAGCAAGGGGGGAAGGGGCTCTCAGAGGCCATGTGCCATGAGACCCCTGGACGACGCCATTTTGAACAAACCCAGAGGCCTGGGAGATAGGAAGGTGATAGGGCAAACAGAGACTTCCTGCCAGCCCCCTCCCCAATTCTTTAAAAGAACTTGCACAGGAAGAGGAGCTCTCTCTGGGGTGTGGTCTGCTGAGGACGACTGGTGCTGGAGCCTGGCATCATGGGCAGCTGGAAGGAAGAACCTCCAGACTGGCCCAGGACCCTGACTTGCGCCACAAGGGGAGACCAGGACCAGTGAAGAGAGGCCCAGGAGAAGAGCCAGGTGAGAGGCTGGCGCAGGGAGCCAGTGAAGACAGCTCCTTGCTGAATCCACCCTCTGTGAGACCCAGAGGGCAAAGGAGAGTGCTCCAGTGGCTGGGAGCGCCACCAGGAGCAAGAGGAGGCAAAAATGGCGCAGATCGGTACCCTGGGGGCTGAGATATGCCCCCCAGAAGGTAGGCGACCTTTGACCTCCAAGAAGACCGACGACGAAGCGCGTGGGGCTCCGCCGCCGGTCTTGAATGTGCCCCCAGGGTGGGTCAGGTCCCGGGGGCTGCCCCCCACACGAAGTAAAGACGGGGAGCACTGTCGCGCCCCCCGTGAAAGTGGCCTTTTGGGGGCCCGGGATCCCAACTCCGGGCCCCGAAGCAGAGCTGGGGAGCGCCGTCGCGCTCCCCGTGAAGTTATGCAACAAGGGGGTGCCAGGAGCCCACCCTGGCCCCCCGAAGCCACGGGAGGAGTGGGAGCACCGTCGTGCCCCCCTCGGAGAGATCGCAGGGGCCCGGGACTCCCAACTCCGGGCCCCGAGGCAGGCGAGGAGGAGGGGGGGGCCGTCGCGCAACACCCCTCGCGGGCGAAGATGGGCGTGCGGGGTGCCAGGAGCCCACCCTGGCCCCCACAGAAGAGCACAAGTCGGGCAGCGCCGCCGCGCTCCCCGTGAAGGCGGAGGAGGGGCCCGGGATCCCAACTCCAGGCCCCGGCGAAGAGGAAAGCAAGCCAGGGAGCGCTGTCGCGCTCCCCGTGAAGAAATGCCTATGGGGCCCGGGACCCCGTCTCCGGGCCCCGAAGTGGTGGGAGCAGGAGGGGGGAATGCCGATGCACTCCCCCGAGGCCAGCTGGAGCAGCACTGGCCTCCGTGTCTGCCCACTGGAGCGGGCAGACCAGAACTGCGGTGCTGGCTCCAGCGGCAGCACGCAAGGGTGCTGGCCGGGCGGGGAGCCGGCGGGGGCAGCCGGGGGTGGACTCCCCGGGCTGCCCTCCAACAAAGAAGCAGGCGGGGGTCCCGGGTGGGACCGGGACCCCGAAACTAATGGCGGAGCACCTTGGGGCCCGGGTGGGACCAGGCCCCCGAAAACCAGCGGAGCGGCCGGGGGTGGGCTCCCTGAGCCGCATACACTCACCTGGGGGTCCGGGTGGGACCGGGCCCCCCACCAAGGTTGAGACGCGGCGAGAGGCCGCCGAAGCAAGCTGCGGGGCTCTCCCCGACACAGCGGGAGAGACGCTGCTCCAATATGCATGAAAATGGCAGAAGCGCCCCATAATGCCTTGCAGGCCCGGACCGGCCTGCAAGGGAAAGCAGCGTTTGCTCGGTTTGTGGTGGCCCCAGGAGGACGGGGTCACCACCAAGTGAGTGCATGTTGCAGGGGGAGCTGCAGGAGCAACGTAGTCTCCCCCAGCACGAAAATGGAACGTCCCTCCCTAAGTCTCATGGGGACTTATAAAGAACAACCCCTCAAGGGCTCAGGCAGGCATCATCTGCATCCCTATGGCTGGAATTTTTGTTCTGCAGCTGGGGGTGCTTAAAGGACTGCACCATGACATGGAGGTCTGAGTTGGGGATGTCTGAAAGGGTATCCTCTGGAGGTGAAGAGGTGTAAGTACACCAGAAAGGCATTTACTAATGTTATTCTTTTAGAGGGACTGAAAGTCACATGGGTAATGTAAAGTACCTCTGTAAGGTGATGTCATAAGCAAAGTGGGGTTATGTTGCCAGACATTCCTGCTAGGGTGTCTGGCTGTATATGCTTAATACTGTGATTCATCTGTGATGCCTTTAGGGGCTGTAATTGCAATGCATTATAATGATCAGCAAAATGTGATGAGTACTGTCATTCTAAAGTGATGCTTAAACATGTATTCTTGCTGCTGCGCTTAGGTGAAGAACAACCCGGACTGTTAGCCACTAAAGATGTAGAGGTGTATACTGTATGGTCAGTATGAGACACTCAGTCAGGGTTATGTGTCACCAGGGCAGGTGTGCCTATTTTAAATGCTTGTTGAGATAATGGGGTGGGTCGCCACTGGGACGGTGCCAGTGCGCAGGGCCCTCGCTCCAGGTTATGTTCAACTAACCGCATTCGGGGGCAAGATGATGTGCATACTTGAGAGTGGTGGTACTAGACCCCACCCCCCATGCGGGAGGGGGGGGAGATGTTACGCAATGTCACAAAGTAATTCCAACAGCTTATGTATATTTGTTAATTGGTGCATAGTATTGAGTAGTGTGTGTGTTTAATAAATGTACTCTTACTTTTATAAAGCAAAGTATAGACTGGACAATCAATTATTGAGTGTTATTTCTGCCCACCTGTAATGGCGATTACTAGCCCACACCACCTCCCTTGAGTAAGCCTCAGACTGCTCTGCAACGCTACCCTCTGAGAGTCAGGCGCTACAATTGGGTGTTTGGTTCCCAGTGAAGGACAAATGTAGTCATGTTATTTGTGCAGGCCTCACAGATACTGCCTCGTTTCCCAACACCGGTTGCTTGTGACTTTTTGATTTATTGGTCACAGGAATTTCCAGCATGAGGTAGGACATGCCTCCAGCATTTCTTGGGCCTCTAGTAGCCAGGGGGGTAACGCAGGCCCCTGCGGTGTAGGGAGGTGCGGGCAGTCCCCCAGAGGTCCCCAAATCTACAAGTGGGGTCCCATTTTGCTCAAGGCCAATCAATATCTGTGAGCTATGGGAGACTCGGGGGGCCCTCCTCACATTCTATGGGGGGAGGGAGGGGCAGCATCATTTTGCATTATGCCACTGCCATTCTGACCCAAATTGTGATCTTGAGAAGAAATCTGTGGAAGTTTCTCAGAATAAGAGTTATGAGGTCTTGACTTTTTGGCACCTTTCACAAGGTGTGATGCTGTTTATAAAATACTTGAGAGATGCCAGGAAAGAGCAGAGGAGTCCAGTCAAAATAGCATCGTCTCAGTCAAGGTGTGATAAAAACAGGACTTTAACCTCTGTCGTAAATAGAGAGAGCAGATTGTAAGCTTGAGTTTTCTTAGTATATTAATTTTTTGTCATCATGGACAAGAACTACATTTGGGAACTTTTGGGAATTTAAATGTTGTTGATATTATTATTGTCACTTGAAATTTGCAAAGCATTCTGATGGCCACTTGTGTGGCTTGGTACCACATTGGTAGATAAGGGGTGGCCTATGTAGGAATAATTTGGTGTGATGAGCAAGGTTCCTAGCAGTGCTGTGAATCAAGCACATTAGAACTGCTTGTAGGCAGAAGTATGAAATAGATAGACTCGTGCACTGATCCATGCCTTCATCTGTTGTATTATTATGAGAAACTGAGTTGATGGTTGAGGGGGTGAAACAAAAGCGGTCAGGTTTAACTTAGAGGCAATGTTTTAAAGTATGTATGCAGCATGCAAACAGTAACAAAATGAAAATACAACTCAAAAAAGATCCTATAGCAATTTAGAAAAATAGAATAAAATTGAATACATTATTTAACATCAAAACAACAAAATTTCAATCAGTAGAAGTAGAGATATGTCATTTTAAAGGTTTAGTGTCTAAAAGCACAAAGCGCCACTCGTGGTTATCTGGTCATGCTACACCAGAGAAAAGTCACAAGTTCAACCTGACCTCAATGGAGCGCGGTAAGTCATGCCGGAAACATTACCTTCTCAAAGTCTGGCGTGAAGAGTCCAGTTTGTAGTGCAGGATGCCACAAAGAGCAGTGAGAGTGTGGGGATGGTCGTCGCTGTAGGGCGAATATCCTGTCAGGTGCTCCGGACGGTCATTGCTGGAGCTTTCTATTCGCAGTCATCGCTGACTGTCAATGCTGTAGCACGGAGTGCAGATCTTGCGTTGCCAATCTTCAATGACAGTCGCTGTAGTGCGAAGAGTCAGGGTCACCGGAACTTGGTGTTGGCGGTCAGCATGGGCGGCAAGAACTTGCCAAAAACGGGCCTGTTTGCGGTCACAAAGAGACCAAAACTTCAGGATTTCTCCTTTTTCCTCCAGTATGAGCTCAACTGATGGCAGGGTCCAGGACCTGGGAGGCTCCTCTTGTTGATCAGGAACTTACTCCAGCAGAGTTCTGCAAGCCTCGGGCAGGTCCATTTGCAAGTCCAGGCAGGTCCAGTACAGCAAGTCAGCTGGGCAGTTGCAGGGAGGCCTCTGGAGTTTTTTTTTATGTCACTTGGCTCTGAACAGGAGGTCAGCCAGCGGACCCTGGGAGTCACTTCAGGTAGCCTGGGATTAAGGGAGCAGGTCCAATCTTCCTTCTCAGACAGCAGGGAAGGCCTCCAGCAGCCCAGCAGTCCTCGGGCAGCAGGACAATCCGTCTTCTGTAGTATGCACATGTCCAGTAGTGTACTGAAAATTTGGTCTGAGGGTCCAATATTTATACCTGGGGCCAGCTTTGAAGTTGGAGAAACTTCTAGACTTCCTCCCACATCTGGGTCTGGAATTTCCTTCATCCCTGCCCTGGTCCCAGGATGTCTGGAGTTACAAAAGGCTAGAGTGAAGTTTGTTGTGTGTGTGTGTGCTGAGGCAGCTCCTTTAATGTGCAAGTGTGGTAAGTGACAGCTCCGCCCCTCCCATTAGGTCAGGGTGACCTATCCTGCCAACACCCAGTCCCTGTATATAATACTGTCTGGGAGGAAGACACAAAGGCCAACTGCCAATTATGCCTAGTCATGGGACCCATAATAAGGTTGCAGGCAACAATTGGTTACGACAAGGAAATGCCAACTTTCTAAATGTCAAATAATAAAGAACGCTGACAAGGTGATTATTCAAACGCTGACTCATGAAATATAAATAGATTATATCAACAATATATGTTTACATAAAAATATCTCTTAGTACTGAACATCAAAGTGATAAAGAAAATAATATAACACTCGAGTGCATACAAAAATAAACAAACATTACTTAAGGTCAAACCAAAAACACAAACAAAAATAATGGGTTACACAAATTCCAGCATCCAACAGACTAATGACCAAAAAGTGTTGCATCAATTACACAGATAGGGCAAAAACTACTGTTGATCCACTCTTACAAGAAGGCAGATAGAACGGGACCGAACCTGTAGATAAAAACATTAGTTGTGTGTTGACCATAGTTGAACTGGTTTGAAAGAAGCAAGTAGTGGACATACCTTGACGTTTCGGTCTCTTACTTAGTTAATATGCAAGACCATCCTTACTTAGGACAATGCTTAGAAATAAAATACCCCTCAGATTTCACAGGTTAGTGTCAGCTTTCTTTGAAACCTGCAGGAAAATGCACATAATAATTATAATTCGATTTATTTTAAACTTCAGTTCACCATAATACTTGGTGTTGTAGTATGAAAAATTACGATTTTACTTTGTTGAAGGTTCTAGCCAATTAGAACACAAAATATGGTCCCTTGGCTCTAGTCCTGAGTCCAGATATAAATGGCCATTAAATCCAGTTGTAACTACTATGTGCATTTTCCAGCAGGTTTCAAACAAAGATGACACTAAACTGAAATTTGTGTGTGTGTTGGAGGCAGCCTTTTGAAGTGTATGTCGGGCATACAACAGCCATCCAGGCATGATGGCCCATTCTGCCAACATCCAGTCAACTTTTATCTAACTGTAAGGGGGGAATACACAAACCCTAACCAATAAGCTATTCACAGTCATATGACCCAGTACCCTGCCAGGGGGTACCAAATGGTTAGGACAAAAAAGTCAACTTTCTAAAAGTAGCTTTTTCACAAATGTGACTTCAAATCTGACTTTACCATTAAAGAAGATTTTAAATTACAATTCATTTGAGTCCAAGCATCACATATTTACCTGTTCCCAATCAAAGGTAAGCACTTATTAAATGTTATAGGGTAACCAAATGTTATCCTAACGGAGAGGCAGTCCTTGCAGTAGTGAAAATCAAATTGAGGAGTTTTTCACTACCAGGACATGTAAAAACAAAAAAAAAAAACATGCCATACTTTTTCAATACATTGCACCCTGCCCTATGGGCTATTTAGAGCCAACCGTTGGGTGACTTATATGTATTACAATGCAGGGTTTAGGCCTAGCAAAAAGTTTATTTTACCAGGTTGAACAGTTTAAAACCAACCTTCAGGCAACAAAGACAGTCCTGAGACATGTTATAATTGGCCACTGTAGTGGGTGGCTCAATGAGTGCTACATGACCAATAGGAGTAGTTAATTTTAGGGGTGGGCGGAATGCTCTATTCTGCCCACAGAATATTACCCACTCCGCATTACTAAAACATGGAGTTCTAGACAAATTCCGTGGGGCTCAGTTATTCTCCCGCGAGGTTCCAGAGTATGTGAGCAGGCGAGAGCGATCAAGTTTTGGGGTCCCCAAGCACCATTTTCTAACGCGGGTGGTCACCGGTGTTTGTGGGCGGTTGCGGTCAGAGAACTGCTGTTCGAGTAGATTTGCTGTCACTCAAGTAGATTTTATACTCAAGCGGCAGCAAAATCAACTCTAATGGCAGTGCGCTCTTGCGTAATGCATGGTGCAATTTGCGCTGATTTTCAGCGTTGCTCGCACTACTGGCGCTAAATTGCAGCACAAACAGTGCTTGTTGCATAATTTCCACCCACTGGCTGAATTCTTCGATATCTGGCTGACTTTTTCTGTATCCCTGATTAATTTTGCAGAGTTCCGCCCACCTCTATTTAATTTGCATGCCCGGGGTATATGTAGTACCATATAGTAGGGACTTACAAAAATTAAATTAAATGTGGCAAACAGGTGTCTGCCACCTTTGCAATGTTTTAGGGAGAGAGCACAAGTGCTTTAGCACTGCTCAGCAGTGGTAAAGTGCACAGAGTCCTAATGGCAACAAAAACAAATTCAGAAAAACAGGAGGGGTGAAGGCAAAAGGTTTTGAGGTGACCCTGCAGAGAGTGCCAAGTCCAACATGCTCAACCATTACAGCTTCTTGGCTCTTTAGAAAAAGAGAGACTTTTGGCCAAAAGAGTGTATGCAAAACATTTAAACTACACCTGCTGTTTATCCTTTCCTTTCGATATGTTAGCCAGGTCGGGTTCTACCCTTTGATCTTCAGAGTTTATAGGCAAAAACTCAGTGCTAATGCCTTCCTTTTCCATCACCCAAACAGGAAGCTACCGGAGTTCAAAGCAGTTAAGTATGGACCACAATCAGATTATGAGGCCTGCCAGGAAGGAGTAGAACATTTTACAACATAATTTGCATTGTGATCGGTGGAGAGGTATGGACTCCCGTTGCTCGGTTGCTGAAAGTTTACTTAGTTGGTGTTTACTACAAATATATGGATTATGTATGTAGTGCAGCCTGATTGGGAGTCTGTGCAATGGCATGCTATAGGTTGAAGTGTACCCAAATTCTGGCAGGATATTAATGATCATCTTTTTCATGCAATGTAAGTCTTATGTTTTGGAAACACACTCATGGGCTGGCTAGAAGTTATGTCAATACTGCATGCAGAGCCTTCAGCAGAATCCATCATGGGCATATTTGAATGCTTTAAATTTTAAAGACAAGAGAATCGTTTATTGTGCACCATGATTACTTCATGTTTTTTTGTTTTTTTTAAATGGAAATTGGCAATGAAAGCTCTCATCTAAGGTATTTGTTGGGTTCACACAGGCAGCGTGCAGTTTTAAAAGTTCTGGACCTGATAAAGGTGCCCATACTGGACAACTGGTGGGAATGGTAGGCCCAATGGATTGAATTTTCTCTTTTTCCCAAAAATATTGGACTTCCAGTGATGTAGTGAGTAGGAACATGAGCCTGCTTTTTTCTTTAACAAATACCATTAATTAAGGCCCATGCTCATTTCAGATAAGACCTTTGGCACCACGGCATACATTAACTAAACTTTTAAACACCAGAGAAGATCTGCTTCGGGAAAATGATTTTACAGAATTCACTTCCATTTGGCTAGCAGTGGAGTATGATATTCAAGAATTGGGAGGTTACTGGTCACCATTACCATTATACTACTAACATGTCTAAACAAGAATTTACAGATCATCGCAGACCTGACTTACCTCATATTGTCGGGCTACAGAATCGGAAAAAGGGCAAAATGTGGATTGATGTTTGTGTTCCTGGAGATATATTAATGCAGGTTTTTTTATGCTCTGAACTCTCAATTGAAATCATAGCCCTCACCATTTGGTTTCACTTGGTTGAGACAAACCAAAACATTGACATCTTTAAAGCACATTTCTGTAGTGGAAACACTAATGCTAACACTAAATGACCTACCTGGGGCATAAGTACTTCCAGTAACATTGGATTTAGCTGGGAAAGAAAAGAAAAGAACAATCCGTAAGTGCATGATGTGGAACGTGCATGCCACACAGCAGTGAATGATTTGTAACTGTTACCTGTTGTTGATGCTGGGATGGCACCTGCAAGAAGAGAAAATGCAGAATTAGCACACAAGGTGACTGAACCATAGAGGCTCAAGATAAATTGGGTCATGTGGTTTAAACCTTTCACCTCTAGGGGCATAGTTCCATTCTTGCATCTGTTAGTGAATACTGAGAGTAAATAGGTGTGGTTAGTGATATCAGCCTGCTTGGGGGGGCCCACCATTATGGACGGCGGGGCTCCTTTGCTGCTGAATTTTGCAAAGCATGATAAGCGTCTGTGAAGCTGAGCAAAGGTCAGCCTGTAAGACACTCGTCATATCAGGGTCAGGCAGCCAGGGACTTTACACGTGCTACATGCGAAGGCACCTGACTGGCTGAGCCAAGCTTTGCTGTGCTGAAGGTTTCACAGACATGAGGGCGTAACCTCATCAGTAATTCATTTTGTAGCAGAAAATGTATGTTTAATCATGTTTACATTTACCAGAGCTAATGAAGGCTTTCATTTTTACAAGGCTACTGTTTTTTGCCATCTTGCTCTGTGACATATGAACATTGTATTTCTAGGTGAAGCTGGAGTTCTACCTAATGAGCATGATGGTTTGTTTTCTTTCTTTCCCGTGTGCAGAAATGTTTTCTTTTCTTTGTGATAATCATGGTATCTTTTAAAGAATAGCAAATTCAGTAGATGCCTGCTGGGCACAGACTTACTGCTGTACCTCATCTAGATACAGAGAATTTCAGTTTGAAAAAACACAGAAGGAAGCTTGTATTGTGGAAGGTCCTGAGATCCTAACAAGCATAAGATTGTAGCATCTTGCTTTAACCTGCTAAGAACGTCTCATGAGAACTGTGAATTGGTGTATCAAATGTTAGAGTAGTGTATTTTCAGCTAGTGGAATCAAGATTGGACTGAGTGTGTGAATTGGACTGATTTTCAATGCATCTTGGAAGAGGGCCGAGTAGTAGACCTCAAACTCCACTGTTAATCATCACTCTGCATACTAGGGAATTTGCTGCAGGCCCTACACACAACCTGTAGTTGGCAGGTTACCCCCACAGCATATGGCCTACAGCTATGTGAAGTAGGTATTGACTGCAGAGTCTGATCAATGGCATAATACAGTACCCTGTTCCCATATGGCCATTACCCTGTTAACGGAGGTTGTCCACTCAGACCCTGTTCCCAAATGGCCATTGGCCAGGCACTGCACCACAACTTCAAAGACATCTGGCACTCGCTGTGCCAGACCTTGAGCCATGCAAAGTGGGGATGGGCCACAGGGCCTGGCCTCTGTCCAGGTCCCACACTCCACTGCCCTCAGGTGTCCAAGCCCTGCTACGCTTGGAATTAAGTTGTGTACAGAGGGGTGTGTTATAGAGCCATGGAGTTAGCAAGGCCTACAACCCAAGGAACATGGGTGGGCAACTTGCCGCTTCATAACATCTTTAGCCTTGTGCAGCTCGTTGGGTTGCAGGACCCAGCCTACAGCTAGTTCATGCACACAACCCACAAATTATCTTCTTTTACATTTTTTGGGTGCTTTTTTATGCTTCTTACTCTTGAACTTTAAAAAAAAAAAGAAAAGTATTTCTTTTTTTATTAAACTTTTGGTTAAAAATCTTTCTGAGATTTTTTATACGGGCCTTTATTGCCAAGGAGATCCCTTTTTTGTTCATCTCTTCGAAACAGATGATTTTATTACAACAGGTACAGAACATGGAAAAAACTGAAGCGCTAACCATTGTCCTCTTTGACTTGTTATTGCACATATTGTGGAAGGGTCTATTCTTATTCCTCCTCATCCCTCCACTATCCATGCATAACCACCCAGGAGTCCTTCTTCTGATGCAATCCCCAGTGTTTTTTCTCATTCACTTGTCCGGAACTAGTAAACGACTGGAAGCCTATACTGTAGCTCATGGTCACAGAGTGCATGCAACTCTACAGGCATTACACTTCTTATCGCAAGTTGGGAGTGTGGAAAATTTCTACACCAAAATTCCCCCTTTTTATTTGATGAACAGCATGAGCCCTTGATGTAGAAAGCACCATCACAAAAACATCATCCTGATGAGCAGAAGATTGCCCTTCCTCTGCCATGGCTGCTGCCTGGCTTGCTCCAGTGGATCAGATGCCATGACGTTGAAGGAATCAATTTGTATGGCTGTCTCTTTGAAAAGATCAAGGCAAAATTGTGTCCTTCAAAGGATAGGTTCCCTTTCTCTGGAGGCTATATGGTTATTTTGCATATAGAGTGGATTGTTTAACCAATTAAAAGGCTCATTTCTCTTTGTCGGTGGCATCATTGTTTTAGAGGCTGGGGGCCTTTTCAGATAGTCTGGATTGTTTAACCAATCAGATGGCTCCCTTTTTTGTGCTGTTTGATTTACGTATCCTTGAAACTCCCATAGACACAATTCTACGGTGCTGCAACAGTCTCACACAATGTCCAGATATTAGCCATTTTTGGTGCCAGAAAGAGATACTCTAACTTGTGACATTTCCTGGGGGAAATGTGGAGGATTTGTGAATCCCTGGAGACAACTAGAAAGATTTCATTAAGTTTTTGTGACTGTTATATTCCACTGTCAAATAGTTCTTGTATGCATATTACAAATCACTACACTCTTGCCCCCCTTTGCCCCAGGCCCTCCGCTATTGGGCCTGGGGGGCACCTATGGTTCCACCCTAAACATCCCTGCACCAAGTTGCAGGAATGTTTTTAAAGTGTATATTTTCTATTGTGGCTTGTGCTGCAGCCTGCAGCACAAACAACAATAGAAATTATACAATTTGCGACTGCCGTGAAGGCGGTCGCATTATAATGAGGGCTGTGAGACCACCGACTCGTCAGGGGGTCCCTTTTCCGCTACTGTGCCGGTTGGACGAGAGTTCGACTGGCATCGTAATGATGCCCTAGGCTTTAAAATTCATTGAGCGTGAATGAAATTTAGGACAGCCGGGGTGAGCCGCAGAGCCCCGGGCATCAAAAACCCACAGAAGATGACCTCTGGCCTTGTGCAGCGGCACTAGGGCAGGCTCTGGTCTCCAGTTCGACCTAGCCCCCTATCAACCTCATGTCTGCAACCCCAGCACTGCACACTATTTAGCCATTCACTGAGTGGCTGGGACGCAGAACTTGCCATTAAGCAAGGCCCTGTGTCCACCCTCAATGGATGTCAAACCCCGGCTGCCATGCCAAACCAAATAAATGTGCACAAATATTTTTTTTTATTTGGAAAAGGTTTACTAATAAACATACTTTTACTCTGTTATTCATACAGTGCAAGGAAACCTATCTTTTAGTGGTCAAAGATTCCCTTCTAGAATCAGATGACGGGGCAAAGAACAAGGGGCCCAACATATAAAGCTTACTTATGGTGATTCTTTCTTGCTGCACAAATTAATCTCTTGTCCTAGTGATATGTTTTTATACCTTTGTCAATAACTACTGTGCATGGAAAAATAGCATAGCATATATGCAGTTGTGCAGAGAAAAATGTGCTATTTATTACTATGATTGAGGGAGTGGAGGGGTGTCATAACCCACTCAAGGCTTCACAACTCTTTTGTCATGACATCTTCCCACACTAAACAATGGTAATAGATAGCATATTACACTCTTCACATTATATATATATATATATATATATATATACACACACACACATACATATATGTGTGTGCGTGTGTGTGCGTGTGTGCATGTCTGTATATGAGAGCATGAGAAACATGGGACTTGGTCTAGGCCAACTCAAAAAGCGAAATCAATCTACTTAGATCTCTACTTTTATTCATTTACATATCATACAGTTCTCTTAGGGCCAGATGTACAACCGCTTTTGCGGTCGCAAAGGGGAGTTTGGCCCCTTTGCGACCGCAAAAAGTCTGCCCAATGTACTAACCCTATTTTGCGAGTTGCCAACCTATTAGCGTACTTGCAAAATATGGTTAGCAACTCGCTATTAGGAAGGGGCGTGCCGATGGCGTCCCTTCCTAATAGCGAGTCCATAACCTATGTATGATTGTTTTGCAACACAGTTTACCACCCTTCTCAGAAGGGTGGTATGCCACTCGCAAACGGGAAGGGGTCCCCAGGGGCCCCCTTCCCCTTTGTGAATGGGTGCGCAAATATTTTTTAAGAGCAGGCAGTGGTCCAATGGACCACTGCCTGCCCTCAAAAAATGAAACTGAAAAGTTTCATTTTTGTTTTTAAAATGCATCCCAATTTTCTTTAAGGAAAACGGGCTGCATTTTAAAAAAACTGCTTTATTTAAAAAGCAGTCACAGACATGGTGGTCTGCTGACCCCAGCAGGCCACCATCCCTGTGAGTGCGAGCCATTCCCAATGGGGTCGCAAATTGCGACAGACTCATTAATATTCATGAGGCATGCAATTTGCGACCCCATTGGGAATTGCAAACAGTGTCTGAGACACTGTTGTACATTAAGTTTAGCGAGCCCCAATTGTGCGCAATTTGCGACTCGCTAACCTTAATGGTCGTACAACTGGCCCTAAGACCCTTCACGCTTGCACAGAAAAAGACAGATGCTAATGTTGACTGCAAATATAAAACAGAATCAAGACAACATGACTATGGTGAGAAACATTTTGTCCTGATCACTGACATCAGAGAAGCAACATCTTTGGCTCCATGAAATGAATCCCTTACCTGAGCAGCTGACTCCAGCGTCCTCTAGGTGGACACAGTTGTGTCGCATCCACCCAATGTGACCACACTCCGACAGGGAGGACTCTGAACCCCTGCAGCTGACATCGTCAAGAAGAATGCTTCCATTGCCTTGACCAAAGTAGGCAGAGCCAGGAGCGGAAACTGCCCAGCCACAGCCAAGCTCTCTGCACACAACCTCTGCATCACTTAGGTCCCACAAGTCATCACACACCGTCCCCCAGGAGGAGTTGTAGTAGACCTCAACGCGGCCCGCGCATCTGCTGCCACCGTTCTGGAGTCGGATGGGGAAACGTACTGGAGGAAAAAGCACAGGGAACCAGAAGGTGATCATTTTGACTGTCCAAAAATCATCTCTAGAATACCAAAGATACCAAAGAGAACCTAAAGATTATAATTAAAGGTTATGTCTTTACATCGAAAGAGCCATTGAACGGGAGTAATATTGTACTAAACCACAGCCCCTAATTTTGAATCCAATTGAGGGTAAAAAAACTTGTTGCTAAAGCTACAAAATGCTGCAGAGCCTTAAAAACACAAACCTTTCACCTTAATTATCCTGTTGACAAAAATGTTAGCCAGCAAAAGCAGCTCTCTGTCAGTAACATCCCCAGGAGAGAAGCACGTTTATAATTCTTGAATTGTATACCACGGGTTCCTGGAGCTTTGTAATGTATATCTATTCCAATTCCCAAATAACACTGAGTAGAAGGCAGGTGAACTCACCAGTTGTAGAAAAACACACATTGTTACCAACCATACTTCCCTTTTGAAGCACAGGAAATTAAAATGTTCCTTACCTGTAACATGATTTCTCTAGCCTGGGTAACTTCCAAAATCAAAGGCTATGAAGAGTGTGGCACAGAGCCACGCAAACGACCCTGAAACATTTTTCCATCCCAGTTGTTGCACCAAAACTTCACTGGACAAAATTGTTTTAAAATGTACGTCCTAATGATGCTAAGAAGTGCATACAATACCCCTGTGACCTGTCACCACCGTACATTGCTTTTATGTTCATATTGTGAAATTTATACAGTGGACAAAGCCACATGGGTTTTACACGATCCAAAGAAATATAACAAATTTGCGTAAACATCAGAACAGGGAAGCATTATCCTTCAACATTAAGGTGGTGTTAAAACAGGTGAGTTTGTAGGGCCTTTCAGTAGGATAGGCAATTCTGAATGATTCTGAGTTCGTCTCTGAGGAGATTCTAGTTTCATTGGCTTTGGCTAAAAACCGGTTGCTTGTGACTTTTTGATTTATTGGTCACAGGAATTTCCAGCAAGACGCAGGACCTGCCTCCAGCGTTTCTTGGACCTCTAGTAGCCAGGGGGGTAACGCAGGCCCCTGCGGTGTAGGGAGGTGCAGGGAGTCCCCCAGAGGTCCCCAAATCTTCCAGTGGGGCCCCATTTTGCTCAAGGCCAATCGATATCTGTGAGATATGGGAGACTCGGGGGGGCCCTCCTCACATTCTGTGGGGGGAGGGATGGGCAGCATCATTTTGCATTACGCCACTGCTTGTAGAGTGGAGTATGTCTGTTGAGCATGTGGGAAAACTGACCTGAAGCATTTTATGTATGAGACATGACATTCTGACGCAAATTGTGATCTTGAGAAGAAATCTGTGGAAGTTTCTCTGCATAAGAGTTATGCGGTCTGGCTTTTCAGCACCTTTCACAAGGGGTGATGCTGTTTATAAAATACTTGAGAGATGCGAGAAAAAAGCCGAGGAGTCCAGTCAAAATAGCATCATCTGAGTCAAGGTGTGATAAAACCAGGACTTGAACCTCTGTCGCGAATCGAGAGAAGATTGTAGGTTTGAGTTTTCTTAGTATATGAATTCTTTTGCCATCATGGATAAGTACTGCATTTGGGAACTTTGGGGAACTTAAATGTTGTTGCTATTCTGATGGCCACTTGTGTGGCCTGGTACCACATTGGTAGATAAGGGTGGCCTATGCAGGAATAATATGGTGTGATGAGCAAGGTTCCTAGCAGTGCTGCGAATCAAGCACATTAAAACTGCTTGTAGGCAGAAGTATGAAATAGATAGAATAGTGCACTGATCCATGCCTTCTTCTGTTGCATTATTGTGAGAAACTGGGTTGTTGGTTGAGGTGGTGAAACAAAAGCAGTCAGGTTTAACTTAGAGGCAATTTTTTAAAGTATGTATGCAGCACTCAAACAGTAACAACGTGAAAACACAACACAAGAAAAATCCTATAGCAATTTAGAAAAATAAAATAAAATTGAATACATTATTTAACATCAAAACACCAAAAATCCAATCAGTAGAACTAGAGATATGTAATTTCCAAGGTTTAGTGTCTAAAAGCACAAAGCGCCACTCGTGGTTATCTGGTAATGCTACACTGGGGAAAAGTCACAAGTTCAACCTGACCGCAATGGAGCTCGGGCTGGATACAAGGAGCAGGTAAGTCATGCCGAAAACATTACCTTCTCAAAGTCCTGCACGAAGAGTCCAGTTTGTATTGCAGGAGGCCATGAACAGCAGTGAGAGCGTGGGGATGGTCGTCGCTGTAGCGCGAAGATCCTGTCAGGAGCTTCGGACGGTCATTGCTGGAGTTTCCTATTGGCAGTCATCATTCACTTTCAATGCTGTACCACGAAGTGCAGATCTCCCGTTGCCAGTCTTCGCTGGCAGTCGCTGTAGTGCGGAGAGTCAGGGTCACCGGAACTTGGTTTTGGTGGGTCAGCATGGGCGGCAAGATCTTGCCAAAAACTGGCCTGTTTGCGGTCACAAAGAGACCAAAACTTTAGGATTTCTCCTTTTTCCTCCAGTATGAGCTCAACTGATGGCAGGGTCCAGGACCTGGGAGGCTCCTCTTGTTGATCAGGAACTTACTCCAGCAGAGGTCTGCAAGCCTCAAGCAGGTTCAGTTGCAAGTCCAGGCACGTCCAGTGCAGCAAGTCAGCTGGGCAGTTGCAGGGAGGCCTCTGGAGGTTTTTTTTATGTCACTGTGGCTCTGAACAGGAGGTCAGTTAGTGGACCCTGGAAGTCACTTCAGGTAGCCCGGGATAAAGGGAGCAGGTCCAATCTTCCTTCTCAGACAGCAGGGAAGGCCTCCAGAAGCCGAACAATCCATCTTCTGTAGTATGCACATGTCCAGTAGTATACTGAAAATTTGGTCTGAGGGTCCAATATTTATACCTGGTGCCAGCTTTGAAGTTGGAGAAACTTCTAGACTTTCTCCCACATCTGGGTCTGGAATTTCCTTCATCCCTGCCCTGGTCCCAGGATGTCTGGAGTTACAAAAGGCTAGAGTGAAGTTATTTGTGTGTGTGTGCTGAGGCAGCTCCTTTAAAGTGAAAGTGTGGTAAGTGACAGCTCCACCCCTCCCATTAAGTCAGGGTGACCTATCCTGCCAACACCTAGTCCCTATATATAATACTGTCTAAGAGGAAGACACAAAGGCCAACTGCCAATTATGCCTTGTCATGTGACCCATGATACAGGCTGCGGGCACCAAATAGTTACGACAAGAAAATGCCAACTTTCTAAATGTCAAATAATAAAGAAGGCTGACAAGGTGATTATTCAAACCCTGACTAATGAAATGTAAATAGATTATATCAACAATATATGTTTACATAAAAATATCTCTTAGTACTGAACATCAAAGCAATAAAGAAAATAATTCAACACTCAAGTGCATACAAAAAAAACTAACGTTACTAAAGGTCAAACCAAAAACACAAACAAAAATAATGGGTTACACAAATTCCAGGATACAACAGACTAATGACCCAAAAGTGTTGCATCAATTCCATAGATAGGGCCAAAAGTACTGTTGATCCACTCTTATAAGAAGGCAGTTAGAACAGGACCGAACCTGTTGATAAAAAAAATTGGTTGTGTGTTGCCAAAAGTCGAACAAGTTTCAAAGAAGCAAGTAGTGGACAGGCGTTGATGTTTCGGTCTCTTGTAAAGTTAATATGAAAGACCATCCTTAGGACAATGCTTAGAAATAAAATACCCCTTAGATTTCACAGTTTAGTGTCAGCTTTTTGGAAACCTGCATCTAAATGCGCATAATAATTATAATTAGATTTATTTTAAACTTGAGTTCACCACAATAATTGGTGTTCTAGTATGAAAATTACGATTTTACTTTGTTGAAGGTTCTAATCAATTAGAACACAAAATGTGGTCCCGTGGCTAAAGTCCTGAGTACTGATAAAAATGGCCATTACAGCCAGTTGTATCTAGTATGTGCATTTTCCCGCAGGTTTGAAAGAAAGATGACACTAAACTGTGAAATTTGTGTGTGTGTTGGAGGCAGCCATTTGAAGTGTATGTCGGGCATACTACAGCTCCGCCCCAGCCATCCTGGCATGATGGCCCATCCTGCCAACATCTAGTCAACTTTTATCTAACTGTATTGGGGGTATACACAAACCCTAACAGATAAGATATTCACAGTCATATATCCCAGTACCCTGCCAGGGGGTACCAAATGGTTAGGACAAAAAGTGAACTTTCTAAAAGTAGCTTTTTACAAATGTGACTTCAAATCTGACTTTACCATTAAAAGAAGATTTTAAATTACAATTCATTTGAGTCCAAGCATAAGATATTTACCTGTTCCCAATCAAAGGTAAGCACTTATTAAATGTTATAGGGTAACCCAATGTTATCCTAAGGGAGAGGCAGTCCTTACAGTGGTGAAAATCAAATTTAGGAGTTTTTAACTACCAGGACATGTAAAAGTAAAACAATCACATGCCATAATTTTTCAATACATTGCACCCTGCCCTAAGGGCTATTTAGAGCCAACCATAGGGTGACTTATATGTATTACAAAGCAGGGTTTAGCCTTGGCAAAAAGTTTATTTTGCCAGGTTGAACAGTTTAAAACTACCCTTCAGGCAGGAAAGACAGTACTGAGACATGTTTTAAATGGCCACTGTAGTGGGTGGCTCAATGAGTGCTACAGGACCAATATCAGTATTTAATTTTAGGGGTGGGCGGAATGCTCCATTCTGCCCGCAGAATATTGCCCACTCCGCGTTACTGAAAAATGGAATTCTAGCCAAATTCTGTGTGGTCTCAGTTATTCTCCCGCGAGGTTCCAGAATATGTGAGGTGGCGGTCAAGATTTGGGGTCCCCTAGCACGATATTCTAACGCAGGCGGTCACCGTTATTTGTGGGCGGTTGCGGTCAGAGAACTGCTGTTTGAGTATATTTGCTGTCACTCAAGTAGATTTTGTACTCAAGCGGCAGCAAAATCAACTTTAATGGCTGCGCGCTCCTTCGTAATGCATGGTGCAGTTTGCGCTAATTTTCAGCGTTGCTTGCACTACTGGCGCTAAATTGCAGCACGAGCAGTGCTTGTTGCACATTTTCCACCCACTGCCTGAATTCTTCGAAATCTCGCTGACTTTTTCTGTATCCCTGATTAATTTTGCAGAGTTCCGCCCACCCCTATTTAATTTGCAGGCCCTGGGTATATGTAGTACCCTATAGTAGGGACTTATAAAAAGTAAATTAATTGCAATGTTTTAGGGAGAGAGCACAAGCACTTTAGCTCTGCTTAGCAGTGGTAAAGTGCACAGAGTCCTAATGCCAACAAAAACAAATTCCGAAAAACAGGAGGGGTGAAGGCAAAAGGGTTTGAGGGGACCCTGCAGAGAGTCCAACATGCTCAATCCTTACAGCTTCTTGGCTCTTTAGAAAATGAGATACTTTTGGCCAAAAGAGTGTATGCAAAACATTTAAACTACACCTGTTGTTTATCCTTTCCTCTCGATATGTTAGCCAGGTCGGGTTCTACCCTTTGATCTTCAGAGTTTATAGGAAGCAACTCAGTGCTAATGTCTTCTTTTACCGTCACCCAATCAGGAAACTACCGGAGTTCAAAGCAGTTAAAGTCGGACATCAATCAGATTCTGAGGCCTGACAGGAAGGAGTAGAACATTTTACAACATAATTTGCATTGTGATCGGTGGAGAGGTATGCACTCCCGTTACTTGGTTGCTGAAAGTTTACTTAGTTGGTGTTTACTACAAATATATAGATTATGTATGTAGTGCAGCCTGATTGGGAGTCTGTGCAATGGCATGCTATGGATTGAAGTGTACCCAAATTCTGGCAGGATATTAATGATCATCTTTTTCATGCAATGTAAGCCTTATGTTTTGGAAACACACTCATGGGCTGGCTAGACGTTATGCCAATACTGCATGCAGAGCCTTCAGCAGAATCCATCATGGGCATCTTGGAATGCTTTAAATTTTAAAGACAAGAGAATCATGTAATGTGCACCATGATTACTTCATGTTTTTTTTTTTTAAAGTAAATTGGCAATTAAAGCTCCAATCTAAGGGATTTGTTGGATTCACACAGGCAGCGTGCAGTTTTAAAAGTTCTGGACCTGATAAATGTGCCCATACTGGACAACTGGTGGGAATGGGAGGCCGAATGGATTGAATTGTGTCTTTTTCCCAAAAATATTGGACTTCCAGTGATGTAGTGAGTAGGAACATGAGCCTGCTTTTTTCTTTAACAAATACCATTAATTAAGGCCCATGCTCATTTCAGATGAGACCTTTGGCACCACGGCATACATTAACTAAACTTTTAAACACCAGAGAAGATCTGCTTCGGGAAAATGATTTTACAGAATTCACTTCCATTTGGCTAGCAATGGAGTATGATATTCAAGAATTGGGAGGTTATTGGTCACCATTACCATTATACTAATAACATGTCTAAACAAGAATTTACAGATCATCGCAGACCTGACTTACCTCATATTGTCGGGCTTCAGAATCGGAAAAAGGGCAAAATGTGGATTGATATTTGTGTTCCTGGAGATATATTAATGCAGGTTTTGCTGCTCTGAACTCACAATTGAAATCATAGACCTCGCCATTTGGTTTCACTTGGTTGAGACAAACCAAAACATTGACATCTTTAAAGCACATTTCTGTAGTGGAAACACTAATGCTAACACTAAATGACCTACCTGGGGCATAAGTACTTCCAGTAACATTGGATTTAGCTGGGAAAGAAAAGAACAATCCGTAAGTGCATGATGTGGAACGTGCATGCCACACAGCAGTGAATGATTTGTAACTGTTACCTGTTGTTGATGCTGGGATGGCACCTGTAAGAAGAGAAAATGCAGAATTAGCACACAAGGTGACTGAACCATAGAGGCTCAAGATAAATTGGGTCATGTGGTTTGAACCTTTCACCTCTAGGGGCACAGTTCCATTCTTGCATCTGTTAGTGAATACTGAGTGTAAATAAGTGTGGTTAGTGATATCAGCCTGCTTGGAGGGCCCACCATTATGGATGGCGGGGCTCCTCTGCTTCTGAATTTTGCAAAGCACGATAAGCGTCTGTGAGGCTGAGCAAAGGTCAGCCTGTAAGACACTCGCCATATCAGGGTCAGGCAGCCAGGGACTTTACACGTGCTACATGCGCAGGCACCTGACAGGCTGAGCCAAGCTTTGCTGGGCTGAAGATTTCACAGACATGAGGGCGTGACCTCATCAGTAATTCATTTTGTAGCAGAAAATGTATGTTTAATTACGTTTACATTTACCAGAGCTAATGAAGGCCTACATTTTTACAAGGCTACTGTTTTTTGCCATCTTGCTGTGTGACATATGAACAATTTATTTCTAGGTGAAGCTGGAGTTTTACCTAATGAACATGATGGTTTGTTTTCTTTCTTTCCCATGTGAAGAAATATATATTTTTTCTTTGTGATAATTATGGTATCTTTTAAATAATAGCAAATTCAGTAGATGCCTGCCGGGCACAGACTTACTGCTGTACCTCATCTAGATACAGAGAATTTCAGTTTGAAGGACGCAGAAGGAAGTCTGTATTGTGGAAGGTCCTGAGATCCTAACAAGCATAAGATTGTAGCATCTTGCTTTAACCTGCTAAGAACGTCTCATGAGAACTGTGTATAGGTGTTTCAAATGTTAGAGTAGTGTATTTTCAGCTAGTGGAATCAAGATTGGACTGTGTGTGTGAATTGGACTGATTTTCAATGCATCTTGGAAGAGGGCCGAGTAGAAGACCTCAAACTCCACTGTTAATCATCACTCTGCATACTAGAGAATTTGCTGCAGGCCCTACACACAACCTGTAGTTGGCAGGTTACCCCCTCAGCATATGGCCTTTAGCTATGTGAAGTAGGTATTGACTGCAGAGTCTGACCTATGGTATAACACAGTACCCTCTTCCCATATGGCCATTACCCTGTTAACGGAGGTTGTCCGCTCAGACCCTGTTCCCAAATGGCTGTTGGCCAGGCACTGTGCTACAGCTTCAAAGACATCTGACACTCGCTGTGCCAGACCTTGAGCCATGCAAAGTGGGGATGGGCCACAGGGCCTGGCCTCTGTCCAGCTCCCACACTCCTCTGCCCTCGGGTGTCCAAGCCCTGCTACGCTTGGAATTTGGTTGTGCACAGAGGGGTGGGCTATAGAGCCATGGAGCTAGCAAGGCCTACAACCCAAGGAACATGGGTGGGCAACTTGCCGCTTCATAACAACTTCAGCCTTGTGCAGTTCGTGTGGTTGCAGGGCCCAGCCTACAGCTAGTTCATGCTCCCAACCCACAAATTATCTTCTTTTACATTTTTTGGGTGTTTTTTTATGCTTCTTACTTTTGAACTTTAAAAAAAAAGTAATTTCTATATTTTACATTAAACTTTCGTTAAAAATCTTCCTGACATTATTTTATGGACCTTTATTGCCAAGGAGATCCCTTTTTTGTTCATCTCTTCGAAACAGATGATTTTATTACACCAGATACATGACATGGAAAAAACTGGGGGCGCTAATCATTGTCCTCTTTGACTTGTTATTGCACATATTATGGCAGGGTCTATTCTTATTCCTGCTCATCCCTCCACTTTCTGTGCATAACCACCCAGGAGTACTTCTCTGGATGCAATCCCCTATGTTTTCTCTCATTCACTTGTCCGGAAGAAGTACACGACTGGAAGCCTATACTGTAGTTCATGGTCACAGAGTGCATGCGACTCTACAGGAATTACTCTTCTTATCGCAAGTTGGGTGTGTGGAAAACTTCCACACCAAAATTCTCACATTTGTTTGATGAGCAGCATGAGCCGTTGATGTAGAAAGCACCATCACAAAATCATCATCCTGCTGAGCAGAAGATTGCCCTTCCTGTGCCATGGCTGCTGCCTGGCTTGTCCAGTGGATCAGATGCCATGACGTTGAAAGAATCAATTTGTATGGCTGTCTCTTTGAAAAAATCAAGGCAAAATTGTGTCCTTCGAAGGATAGGTTCCTTTTCTCTGGAGGCTATGTGGTTATTTTGCATGTAGAGTGGATTGTTTAACCAATCAGAAGGATAATCTCTCTTTTTCGGTGGCATCATTGTTTCCAGGGGCTGGGGGACTTTTCAGATAGTCTGGATTGTTTAACCAATCAGATGGCTCCCTTTTTTGTGTTGTTTGATTTACGGATCCTTGAAGCTCCCAGAGGAAGCTGCACAGGATACCACCTTACATCAGACCAAATAGATCAGGTCTCCACCAGAGTCTATCATGTGGCAATTCTCTACCACCCATGCTGGAGGCAAAAAGTTATCTTCAAAATATGTCACATGTACGTTACTAGAAAAGCAACTCAGCCCAGGAAGATATGGGAAATACTCATTGGAACATTACTGATGCACAAGCATGTTAATGTTCGGGATTAAGGGCAATTTATTGTAGCCAGAAAGAAGAGGGACTATCAAGACGTTGCATTTACATCTGCCAACTCATTAGAGCAAGCCTTCTGTTCTGGCAACACACCACGAAAGGACATCCTGCAGCAGGAGAAGGTTGAGGGTGACCCATGCTTCACCCCTGTTGGCTTGCACTGCCTTGGCTGCATGACGGTGAAATTCATAAGAGAACAAAGTGCAAGAGCACAAAGAAATTGTGCCCTGTCACACCACAAAAATGCAAATATATATATTTTTTATCCATTTTGCAATTCCACTGTTGTTGTATTTTGTTGTTAAAACCCCAAAACTTAAAAGTACAAAAAACCAAATAAAGTTCTTCTTGAAACCAACTTTTATATTAAAAAAACAGATCAGGAGGCCATCGATGCGGTCAGACCGCAATCTGCTGCTGGGGTCCGACCGACGCATTACAATGCTTGTGGTCAGAGGCAGCAGGGGGAGGGACAGTCTGGTGCTTTCCGATGGGCTCAAGGAGCCCGCCGGACAGTCGGAGAGTCAGTAATCCCTACATTAGGGATTACAATGTCTCTTTTTGCCTGCCCTTTCATGGCGGTTCTTCCGCCATACAAAGGCGGGCGGAAAGTGACTTTGGGGGCCCCTAGCGGGCCCTCCTTCGCCCCAGGCCCTCCGCTATTGGGCCTGGAGGCACCTATGGTTCCTCCCTAAACATCCCTGCACCAGGTTGCAGGAATGTTTTTAAAGTGTATATTTTCTATTGTGGCTTGGGCGGCAGCCCGCAGCACAAACAACAATAGAAAATATACAATTTGCGACTGCCGTGAAGGCGGTCGCATTATAATGAGGGCTGTGGGACCGCCGACTCCTTGTCGGGAGGTCCCTTTTCCGCTACTGTTCCAGTGGGATGAGAGTTCGACTGGCATCGTAATGATGCCCTAGGCTTTAAAAGTCATTGAGCATGAATGAAATTTAGGACAGCCGGGGTGAGCCGCAGAGCCCCGGGTCTCAAAAACACACAGAACATGACCTCTGGCCTTGTGCAGCGGCACTAGGGCAGGCCCAGGTCTCCAGTTCGACCTAGCCCCCTATCAACCTCATGTCTGCAACCCCAGCACTGCACACCATTTGGCCATTCACTGAGTGGCTGGGACGCAGAACTTGCCATTAAGCAAGGCCCTGTGTCCACCCTCAATGGATGTCAAACCCCGGCTGCCATGCCAAACCAAATAAATGTGCACAAATATTTTTTTTTATTTGGAAAAGGTTTACTAATAAACATACTTTTACTCTGTTATTCATACAGTGCAAGGAAACCTATCTTTTAGTGGTCAAAGATTCCCTTCTAGAATCAGATGACGGGGCAAAGAACAAGGGGCCCAACATATAAAGCTTACTTATGGTGATTCTTTCTTGCTGCACAAATTAATCTCTTGTCCTAGTGATATGTTTTTATACCTTTGTCAATAACTACTGTGCATGGAAAAATAGCATAGCATATATGCAGTTGTGCAGAGAAAAATGTGCTATTTATTACTATGATTGAGGGAGTGGAGGGGTGTCATAACCCACTCAAGGCTTCACAACTCTTTTGTCATGACATCTTCCCACACTAAACAATGGTAATAGATAGCATATTACACTCTTCACATTATATATATATATATATATATATATATACACACACACACATACATATATGTGTGTGCGCGTGTGTGTGCGTGTGTGCATGTCTGTATATGAGAGCATGAGAAACATGGGACTTGGTCTAGGCCAACTCAAAAAGCGAAATCAATCTACTTAGATCTCTACTTTTTATTCATTTACATATCATACAGTTCTCTTAGGGCCAGATGTACAACCGTTTTTTGCGGTCGCAAAGGGGAGTTTGGCCCCTTTGCGACCGCAAAAAAAGTCTGCCCAATGTACTAACCCTATTTTGCGAGTTGCCAACCTATTAGCGACTTGCAAAATATGGTTAGCAACTCGCTATTAGGAAGGGGCGTGCCGATGGCGTCCCTTCCTAATAGCGAGTCCATAACCTATGTATGATTGTTTTGCAACACAGTTTACCACCCTTCTCAGAAGGGTGGTATGCCACTCGCAAACGGGAAGGGGTCCCCAGGGGCCCCCTTCCCCTTTGTGAATGGGTGCGCAAATATTTTTTAAGAGCAGGCAGTGGTCCAATGGACCACTGCCTGCCCTCAAAAAATGAAACTGAAAAGTTTCATTCTTGTTTTTTAAATGCATCCCGATTTTCTTTAAGGAAAACGGGCTGCATTTTAAAAAAACTGCTTTATTTAAAAAGCAGTCACAGACATGGTGGTCTGCTGACCCCAGCAGGCAACCATCCCTGTGAGTGCGAGCCATTCCCAATGGGGTCGCAAATTGCGACAGCCTCATTAATATTCATGAGGCATGCAATATGCAACCCCATTGGGAATCTCAAACAGTGTCTCAGACACTGTTGTACATTAAGTATAGCGAGTCCCAATTGGGCGCAATTTGCGACTCGCTAAACTTAATGGTGGTACAACTGGCCCTAAGACCCTTCACGCTTGCACAGGAAAAGACAGATGCTAATGTTGACTGCAAATAGAAAACAGAATGCAGACAACATGACTATGGTGAGAAACATTTTGTCCTGAGCACTGACATCAGAGAAGCAACACCTTTGGCTCCATGAAATAAATCCCTTACCTGAGCAGCTGACTCCAGCATCCTCCAGGTGGACACAGTTGTGTCGCATCCACCCAATGTGACCACACTCCGACAGGGAGGACTCTGAACCCCTGCAGCTGACATCGTCAAGAAGAATGCTTCCATTGCCTTGACCAAAGTAGGCAGAGCCAGGAGCGGAAACTGCCCAGCCACAGCCAAGCTCTCTGCACACAACCTCTGCATCACTTAGGTCCCACAAGTCATCACAAACCGTCCCCCAGGAGGAGTTGTAGTAGACCTCAACGCGGCCCGCGCATCTGCTGCCACCGTTCTGGAGTCGGATGGGGAAACGCACTGGAGGAAAAAGCACAGGGAACCAGAAGGTGATCATTTTGACTGTCCAAAAATCATCTCTAGAATACCAAAGATACCAAAGAGAAACTAAAGATTATAAGTAAAGGTTATGTCTTTACATCTAAAGAGCCTTTGAACGGAAGTAATATGTACTAAACCACAGCCCCTAATTTTGAATCCAATTAAGGGTAAAAAAACTTGTTGCTAAAGCTACAAAATGCTGCAGAGCCCTAAAAACACAAACCTTTCACCTTAATTATCCTGTTGACAAAAATGTTAGCCAGCAAAAGCAGCTCTCTGTCAATTCCCAATTAACACTGAGTAGAAGGCAGGTAAACCCACCAGTTGTAGAAAAACAATGTTACCAACCATACTTCCCTTTTGAAGCACAGGAAATTAAAATGTTCCTTACCTGTAACATGATTTCTCTAGCCTGAGTAACTTCCAAAATCAAAGGCTATGAAGAGTGTGGCACAGAGCTACGCAAACGACCCTGAAACATTTTTCCATCCCAGTTGTTCCACCAAAACTTCACGGGACAAAAATGTTTTAAAATGTACTTCCTAATGATGCTAAGAAGTGCATACAATACCCCTGTGACCTGTCACCACCGTCGATTGCTTTTATGTTCATATTGTGAAATTTATACAGTGGACAAAGCCACATGAGTTTACACGATCCGAAGAAATTTAACAAATTTGCGTAAACATCAGAACAGGGAAGCATTATCCTTCAACCTTAAGGTGGCGTTAAAACAGGTGAGTTTGTAGGACCTTTCAGTAGGATAGGCAATTCTGAATAAGTCTGAGTTCTTCTCTGAGGAGATTCTAGTTTCATTGGGCTTGGCTAAAAACCGGTTGCTTGTGACTTTTTGATTTATTGGTCACAGGAATTTCCAGCAAGAGGCAGGACCTGCCTCCAGCGTTTATTGGACCTCTAGTTGCCAGGGGGGTAACACAGGCCCCTGCGGTGTAGGGAGGTGTGGGCACTCCCCCAGAGGTCCCCAAATCTTCCAGTGGGCCCCATTTTGCTCAAGGCCAATCAATATCTGTGAGATATGGGAGACTCGGGGGGCCCTCCTCACATTCTATGGGTGGAGGGATGGGCAGCATCATTTTGCATTACGCCACTGCTTGTAGAGTGGAGTATGTCTGTTGAGCATGTGGGAAAAATGACCTGAAGCATTTTATGTATGAGACATGACATTCTGACGCAAATTGTGATGTTGAGAAGAAATCTGTGGAAGTTTCTCAGAATAAGAGTGATGCGGTCTGGCTTTTCGGCACCTTTCACAAGGCGTGATGCTGTTTATAAAATACTTGAGTGATGCGAGGAAAGAGCTGAGGAGTCCAGTCAAAATAGCATCATCTCAGTCAAGGTGTGATAAAACCAGGACTTGAACCTCTGTCGTGAATAGAGAGAGCAGATTGTTGGCTTGAGTTTTCTTAGTATATCAATTCTTTTGTCATCATGGATAAGTACTGCATTTGGGAACTTTGGGGAACTTAAATGTTGTTGCTATTGTTATTGTCACTTGAAATTTGCAAAGCATTCTGATGGCCACTTGTGTGGCCTGGTACCACATTGGTAGATAAGGGGTGGCCTATGCAGGAATAATATGGTGTGATGAGCAAGGTTCCTAACAGTGCTGCGAATCAAGCACATTAAAACTGCTTGTAGGCAGATGTATGAAATAGATAGAATAGTGCACTGATCCATGCCTTCTTCTGTTGAATTATTGTGAGAAACTGTGTTGTTGGTTGAGGTGGTGAAAAAAAAGCAGTCAGGTGTAACTTAGAGGCAATGTTTTAAAGTATGTATGCAGCACTCAAACCGTAACAACGTGAAAACACAACACAAGAAAGATCCTATAGTAATTTAGAAAAATAGAAGAAAATTGAATACATTATTTAACATCAAAACAACAAAAATCCAATCAGTAGAACTAGAGATATGTCATTTCAAAGGATTACTGTCTAAAAGCACAAAGTGTCACTCGTGATTATCTGGTAATGCTACACTGGGGAAAAGTCACAAGTTCAATATGACCGCAATGGAGCTCGGGCTGGATACAAGGAGCAGTTAAGTCATGCCGAAAACATTACCTTCTCAATCTCCTGCGCGAAGAGTCCAGTTTGTGTTGCAGGAGGCCACGAAGAGCAGTGAGAGCGTGGGGATGGTCGTCGCTGAAGCACGAAGATCCTGTCAGGTGCTCCGGATGGCCATTACTGGAGCTTCCTATTGGCAGTCATCACTGACTGTCAATGCTGTAGCACGAAGTGCAGATCTCGCGTTGCCAGTCTTCTCTGGCAGTCGCTGTAGTGCGAAGAGTCAGGGTCACCGGAACTTGGTGTTGGCGGTCAGCAAGATCTTGTCAAAAACGGGCCTGTTTGCCCGACATACACTTCAAAAGGCGCAAAGAGACCAAAACTTCAGGATTTCTCCTTTTTCCTCCAGTATGAGCTCAACTGATGGCAGGGTTCAGGACCTGGGAGGCTCCTCTTGTTGATCAGGAACTTACTCCAGCAGAAGTCTGCAAGCCTCAGGCAGGTTCAGTTGCAAGTCCAGGCACGTCCAGTGCAGCAAGTCAGCTGGGCAGGTGCAGGGAGGCCTCTGGAGGTTTTTTTATGTCACTGTGGCTCTGAAGGTCAGTCAGTGGACCATGGGAGTCACTTCAGGTAGCCTGGGATAAAGGGAGCAGGTCCAATCTTCCTTCTCAGACAGCAGGGAAGGCCTCCAGCAGCAGAGCAGTCCTCGGGCAGCAGGACAATCCATCTTCTGTAGTATGCACATGTCCAGTAGTGTACTGAAAATTTGGTCTGAAGGTCGAATATTTATACCTGGTGCCAGCTTTGAAGTTGGAGAAACTTCTAGACTTTCTCCCACATCTGGGTCTGGAATTTCCTTCATCACTGCCCTGGTCCCAGGATGTCTGGAGTTACAAAAGGCTAGAGTGAAGTTCTTTGTGTGTGTGTACTGAGGCAGTTCCTTTAAAGTGCAAGTGTGGTAAGTGACAGCTCCGCCCCTCCCATTAGGTCAGGGTGACCTATCCTGCCAACACCTAGTCCCTGTATATAATACTGTCTAAGAGGAAGACAGAAAGGCCAACTGCCAATTATGCCTAGTCATGTGACCCATGATACAGGCTGCGGGCACCAAATAGTTACGACAAGGAAATGCCAACTTTCTAAATGTCAAATAATAAAGAAGGCTGACAAGGTGATTATTCAAACCCTGACTAATGAAATGTAAATAGATTATATCAACAATATATGCTTTCATAAAAATATCTCTTAGTACTGAACATCAAAGTGATGAAGAAAATAATTCTACACTCAAGTGCATACAAAAAAAACTAACGTTACTAAAGGTCAAACCAAAAACACAAACAAAAATAATGGGTTACACAAATTCCAGGATACAACAGACTAATGACCCAAAAGTGTTGCATCAATTCCATAGATAGGGCCAAAAGTATTGTTGATCCACTCTTATAAGAAGGCAGTTAGAACGGGACCGAACCTGTTGATAAAAAAATGAGTTGTGTGTTGCCAAAAGTCGAACTGGTTTCAAAGAAGCAAGTAGAGGACAGACGTTGACGTTTCGGTCTTTTATATAGTTAATATGCAAGACCATCCTTAGGACAATGCTTAGAAATAAAATACCCCTTAGATTTCACAGTTTAGTGTCAGCTTTCTAGGCAACTTGCATCAAAATGCGCATAATAATTATAATTAGATTCATTTTAAACTTGATTTCACCACAATACTTGGTGTTGTACTATGAAAAATTACGATTTTACTTTGTTGAAGGTTCTAATCAATTAGAACACAAAATGTGGTCCCGTGGCTAAAGTCCTGAGTACTGATAAAAATGGCCATTAAATCCAGTTGAAACTAGTATGTGCATTTTCCCGCAGGTTTCAAAGAAAGATGACACTAATACGTGAAATTTGTGTGTATGTTGGAGGCAGCCTTTTGAAGTGTATGTCGGGCATACAACAGCTCTGCCCCAGCCATCCTGGCATGATGGCCCATCCTGCCAACATCTAGTCAACTTTTATCTAACTGTATAGGGGGAATACACAAACCCTAACAAGTAAAGCTATTCACAGTCATATATCCCAGTAACCTGCCAGGGGGTACCAAATAGTTAGGACAAAAAGTGAACTTTCTAAAAGTAGCTTTTTTACAAATGTGACTTCAAATCTGACTTTACCATTAAAGAAGATTTTAAATTACAATTCATTTGAGTCCAAGCATAATATATTTACCTGTTCCCAATCAAAGGTAAGCACTTATTAAATGTTATAGGGTAACCCAATGTTAACCTAAGGGAGAGGCAGTCCTTACAGTGGTGAAAATCAAATTTAGGAGTTTTTCACTACCAGGACATGTAAAAGTAAAAAACCCACATGCCATAATTTTTCAATACATTGCACCCTGCCCTACGGGCTATTTAGAGCCAACCATAGAGTGACTTATATGTATTACAAAGCAGGGTTTAGCCTTGGCAAAAAGTTTATTTTGCCAGGTTGAACAGTTTAAAACTACCCTTCAGGCAGCAAAGACTGTACTGAGACATGTTTTAAACGGCCATTGTAGTGGGTGGCTCAATGAGTGCTACAGGACCAATATCAGTATTTAATTTTAGGGGTGGGCGGAATGCTCCATTCTACCCGCAGAATATTGCCCACTCCACGTTACTGAAACATGGAGTTCTAGCCAAATTCTGTGTGGTCTCAGTTATTCTCCCGCCAGGTTCCAGAGTATGTGAGGTGGCGAGCGCGATCAAGATTTGGGGTCCCCTAGCACGATATTCTAACGCAGGCGGTCACCGTTGTTTGTGGGCGGTTGCGGTCAGAGACCTGCCGTTTGAGTAGATTTGCTGTCACTCAAGTAGATTTTGTACTCAAGCAGCAGCACAATCAACTTTAATGGCTGTGCGCTCCTGCGTAATGCATGGTGCAGTTTGCGCTGATTTTCAGCGTTGCTTGCACTACTGGCGCAAAATTGCTGCACGAGCAGTGCTTGGTGCACATTTTCCACCCACTGGCTGAATTCTTTGAAATCTCGCTGACTTTTTCTGTATCCCTGATTAATTTTGGAGAGTTCCACCCACCCCTATTTAGGGGGTCATTACGATGGCAAAACGGTGAATGGGACCGTCCGCCATAGGAGTGGCGGTCCGCCGTGGGCATTAGGATGCCACCACCACGGTAGCGGTGGCATCCTACATATATTGAATTGCAGCGGGCGGTGCTGTAAGCAGCACCCGCCACAATGCAATATATGCATGTTGTGCATTTGCATGCACAACGTGACAGGCACCGCGCGGTGCCTGCCACCTTGTGCATGCAAAGGCAGGGGGGTACCATAGGTACCCCCCATGTGCACCCCCCACCCCCCAAACACTGTATGCCTTTCCATGGCGGCAACGCCGCCATGGAAAGGCTGCTCACCGCCGCCATCCTAATATGGATGGCGGTGTCTTGCAGACACCGCCACCGTATTAGGGTCCTTTACCGCCCGGTCCCCTGTCGGACCGGCGGACGGTCTTTCCGTCCGCCGGGGTCCCCCCCGCCATCGTAATATGGCGGGGGGAAATGGCATGTGGGCGGTGGGAAATGGCGGGCGGATCGCCACCGCTATACTGGCGGTGGCGATCCACCCGTCATTATAATGACCCCCTTAATTTGCAGGCCCTGGGTATATGTAGTACCCTATAGTAGGGACTTATAAAAAGTAAATTAAGTGTGGCAAACAGTTGTATGCCACCTTTGCAATGTTTTAGGGAGAGAGCACAAGCACTTTAGCACTGCTCAGCAGTGGTAAAGTGCACAGAGCCCTAATGCCAACAAAAACAGACCCTGCAGAGAGTGCCAAGTCCAACATGCTCAATCCTTACAGCTTCTTGGCTCTTTAGAAAAAGAGATACTTTTGGACAAAAGAGTGTATGCAAAACATTTCAACTACACCTGTTGTTTATCCTTTCCTTTCGATATGTTAGCTAGGTCGGGTTCTACCCTTTGATCTTCAGAGTTTATAGGAAGCAACTCAGTGCTAATGTCTTCTTTTACCGTCACCCAATCAGGAAACTACCGGAGTTCAAAGCAGTTAAGGTCGGACATCAATCAGATTCTGAGGCCTGTCAGGAAGGAGTAGAACATTTTACAACATAATTCGCATTGTGATCGGTGGAGAGGTATGGACTCCCGTTGCTTGGTTGCTGAAAGTTTACTTAGTTGGTGTTTACTACAAATATATGGATTATGTATGTAGTGCAGCCTGATTGGGAGTCTGTGCAATGGCATGCTATGGATTGAAGTGTACCCAAATTCTGGCAGGATATTAATGATCATCTTTTTCATGCAATGTAAGCCTTATGTTTTGGAAACACACTCATGGGCTGGCTAGACGTTATGCCAATACGGCATGCAGAGCCTTCAGCAGAATCCATCATGGGCATCTTGGAATGCTTTACATTTTAAAGACAAGAGAATCATGTAATGTGCACCATGATTACTTCATGTTTTTTTTAAGTAAATTGGCAATGAAAGCTCCATTCTAAGGGATTTGTTGGATTCACACAGGCAGCGTGCAGTTTTAAAAGTTCTGGATCTGATAAAGGTGCCCATACTAGACAACTGGTGGGAATGGGAGGCCGAATGGATTGAATTGTGTCTTTTTCCCAAAAACTTTGGACTTCCAGTGAAGTAGTGAGTAGGAACATGAGCCTGCTTTTTCTTTAACAAATATCATTAATTAAGGCCCATGCTCATTTCAGATGAGACCTTTCCACCACGGCATACATTAACTAAACTTTTAAACACCAGAGAAGATCTGCTTCGGGAAAATGATTTTACAGAATTCACTTCCATTTGGCCAGCAGTGGAGTATGATATTCAAGAATTGGGAGGTTACTGGTCACCATTACCATTATACTACTAACATGTCTAAACAAGAATTTACAGATCATCGCAGACCTGACTTACCTCATATTGTCGGGCTACAGAATCGGAAAAAGGGCAAAATGTGGATTGATATTTGTGTTCCTGGAGATATATTAATGCAGGTTTTGCTGCTCTGAACTCACAATTGAAATCATAGACCTCGCCATTTGGTTTCACTTGGTTGAGACAAACCAAAACATTGACATCTTTAAAGCACATTTCTGTAGTGGAAACACTAATGCTAACACTAAATGACCTACCTGGGGCATACGTACTTCCAGTAACATTGGATTTAGCTGGGAGAGAAAAGAAAAGAACAATCCGTAAGTGCTCAAGGTGGACCGTGCATGCCACACAACAGTGAATGATTTGTAACTGTTACCTGTTGTTGATGCTGGGATGGCATCTGCAAGAAGAGAAAATGCAGAATTAGCACACAAGGTGCCTGAACCATAGAGGCTCAAGATAAATTGGGTCATGTGGTTTGAACCTTTCACCTCTAGGGGCATAGTTCCATTCTTGCATCTGTTAGTGAATACTGAGTGTAAATAAGTGTGGTTAGTGATATCAGCCTGCTTGGGGGGCCCACCATTATGGATGGCGGGGCTCCTCCGCTTCTGAATTTTGCAAAGCATGATAAGCGCCTGTGAGGCTGAGCAAAGGTCAGCCTGTAAGACACTCGCCATATCAGGGTCAGGCAGCCAGGGACTTTACACGTGCTACATGCGCAGGCACCTGACAGGCTGAGCCAAGCTTTGCTGGGCTGAAGGTTTCACAGACATGAGGGCGTGACCTCATCAGTAATTCAGTTTGTAGCAGAAAATGTATGTTTAATTACGTTTACATTTACCAGAGCTAATGAAGGCCTACATTTTTACAAGGCTACTGTTTTTTGCCATCTTGCTCTGTGACATATGAACATTTTATTTCTAGGTGAAGCTGGAGTTTTACCTAATGACCATGATGGTTTATTTTCTTTCTTTCCCATGTGAAGAAATATGTTCTTTTCTTTGTAATAATCTTGGTATCTTTTAAATAATAGCAAATTCAGTAGATGCCTGCCGGGCACAGACTTACTGCTGTACCTCATCTAGATACAGAGAATTTCAGTTTGAAGGACGCAGAAGGAAGTCTGTATTGTGGAAGGTCCTAACGAGCATAAGATTGTAGCATCTTGCTTTAACCTGCTAAGAACGTCTCATGAGAACTGTGTATAGGTGTATCAAATGTTACAGTTGTGTATTTTCAGCTAGTGCAATGAGGATTGGACTGAGTGCGTGAATTGGACTGATTTTCAATGCATCTTGGAAGAGGGCCGAGTAGTGGACCTCAAACTCCACTGTTAATCATCACTGTGCATACTAGGGAATTTGCTGCAGGCCCTACACACAACCTGTAGTTGGCAGGTTACCCCCACAGCATATGGCCTTTAGCTATGTGAAGTAGGTATTGACTGCAGAGTCTGACCTATGGTATAACACAGTAACCTGTTCCCATATGGCCATTACCCTGTTAACGGAGGTTGTCCACTCAGACCCTGTTCCCAAATGGCTGTTGGCCAGGCACTGTGCCACAGCTTCAAAGACATCTGGCACTCGCTGTGCCAGACCTTGAGCCATGCAAAGTGGGGATGGGCCACAGGGCCTGGCCTCTGTCCAGCTCCCACACTCCACTGCCTTCGGGTGTCCAAGCCCTGCTACGCTTGGAATTAAGTTGTGCACAGAGGCGTGGGCTATAGAGCCATGAGGCTAGCAAGGCCTACAACCCAAGGAACATGGGTGGGCAACGTGCCGCTGCATAACAACTTCAGCCTTGTGCAGTTCGTTGGGTTGCAGGGCCCAGCCTACAGCTAGTTCATGATCCCAACCCACAAATTATCTTTTACATTTTTTGGTTGCTTTTTTATGCTTCTTACTTTTGAACTTTAAAAAAAAAAGTTATTTCTTTATTTTATATTAAACTTTGGTAAAAAATTCTTTCTGACATTTTTTATATGGACCTTTATTGCCAAGGAGATCCCTTTTTTGTTCATCTCTTCGAAACAGATAATTTTATTACACCAGATACATGACATGGAAAAAACTGGGGGCGCTAATCATTGTCCTCTTTGACTTGTTATTGCACATATTGTGACAGGGTCTATTCTTATTCCTGCTCATCCCTCCACTATCCGTGAATAACCACCCAGGAGTACACTCTCTGGATGCAATCCCCCACGTTTTCTCTGATTCACTTGTCCGGAAGAAGTAAACGACTGGAAGACTATACTGTAGTTCATGGTCACAGAGTGCATGCGACTCTACAGGCATTACCCTTCTTATTGCAAGTTGGGTGTGTGGAAAACTTCCACACCAAAATTCTCACTTTTGTTTGATGAGCAGCATGAGCCGTTGATGTAGAAAGCACCATCACAAAATTATCATCCTGCTGAGCAGAAGATTGCCCTTCCTGTGCCATGGCTGCTGCCTGGCTTGTCCAGTGGTTCAGATGCCATGACGTTGAAGGAATCAATTTGTCAATCAATATGGCTGTCTCTTTGAAAAGATCAAGGCAAAATTGTGTCCTTCAAAGGATATGTTCCTTTTCTCTGGAGGCTATGTGGTTATTTTGCATATAGAGTGTATTGTTTAACCAATCAGAAGGCTAATCTCTCTTTTTCGGTGGCATCATTGTTTCCAGGGGCTGGGGGCCTTTTCAGATAGTCTGGATTGTTTAACCAATCAAATGGCTCCCTTTTTTGTGTTGTTTGATTTACGGATCCTTGAAGCTCCCAGAGGAAGCTGCACAGGATACCACTTTAGATCAGACCAAATAGATCAGGTCTCCACCCGAGTCTATCATGTGGCAATTCTCTACCACACATGCTGGAGGCAAAAAGTTATCTTCAAAATATGTCACATGTACGTTACTAGAAAAGCAACTCAGCCCAGGAAGATATGGGAAATACTCATTGGAACATTACTGATGCACAAGCATGTTAATGTTCGGGATTAAGGGCAATTTATTGGAGCCAGAAAGAAGAGGGACTATCAAGACGTTGCATTTACATCTGCCAACTCATTAGAGCAAGCCTTCTGTTCTGGCAACACACCACGAAAGGACATCCTGCAGCAGGAGAAGGTTGAGGGTGACCCATGCTTCACCCCTGTTGGCTTGCACTGCCTTGGCTGCATGACGGTGGTCTTCATAAGAGAACAAAGTGCAAGTGCACAAAGAAATTGTGCCCTGTCACACCACAAAAATGCAAATATATATATTTTTTATCCATTTTGCAATTCTACTGTTGTTGTATTTTGTTGTTAAACCCCCAAAAATTAAAAGTACAAAAAACTAAATAAAGTTCTTCTTGAAACCAACTTTTATAGTTAAGAAAAAGATCAGGGGGGCCATCAGATGCTGTCTGACCGCAAACTGCTGCTGCAGTCCGACCAATGCATTACAATGCTTGTGGTCAGAGGCAGCAGGGGGAGGGACAGTCTGACGCTTTCCAATGGGCTCAAGGAGCCCGCCGGACAGTCGGAGAGTCAGTAACCCCTACATTAGGGATTACAATCTCTCTTTCCACCTGCCCTTTTATGGCGGTTCTCCCGCCATACAAAGGCGTGCGGAAAGTGACTTTGGGGGCCCCTAGCGGGACCCCTTCGCGCCAGGCCCTCCGCTATTGGGCCTGGAGGCACCTATGGTTCCCCCCTAAACATCCCTGCACCAGGTTGCAGGAGTGTTTTTAAAGTGTATATTTTATATTGGGGCTTGTGCTGCAGCCCGCAGCACAAACAACAATAGAAAATATACAATTTGCGACTGCCGTGAAGGTGGTCACATTATAATGAGGGCTGTGGGACCGCCGACTCCTTGTCGGGAGGTCCCTTTTCCGCTACTGTTCCAGTGGGATGAGAGTTCGACTGGCATCGTAATGATGCCCTAGGCTTTAAAAGTCATTGAGCATGAATGAAATTTAGGACAGCCGGGGTGAGCCGCAGAGCCCCGGGTCTCAAAAACACACAGAACATGACCTCTGGCCTTGTGCAGCGGCACTAGGGCAGGCCCAGGTCTCCAGTTCGACCTAGCCCCCTATCAACCTCATGTCTGCAACCCCAGCACTGCACACCATTTGGCCATTCACTGAGTGGCTGGGACGCAGAACTTGCCATTAAGCAAGGCCCTGTGTCCACCCTCAATGGATGTCAAACCCCGGCTGCCATGCCAAACCAAATAAATGTGCACAAATATTTTTTTTATTTGGAAAAGGTTTACTAATAAACATACTTTTACTCTGTTATTCATACAGTGCAAGGAAACCTATCTTTTAGTGGTCAAAGATTCCCTTCTAGAATCAGATGACGGGGCAAAGAACAAGGGGCCCAACATATAAAGCTTACTTATGGTGATTCTTTCTTGCTGCACAAATTAATCTCTTGTCCTAGTGATATGTTTTTATACCTTTGTCAATAACTACTGTGCATGGAAAAATAGCATAGCATATATGCAGTTGTGCAGAGAAAAATGTGCTATTTATTACTATGATTGAGGGAGTGGAGGGGTGTCATAACCCACTCAAGGCTTCACAACTCTTTTGTCATGACATCTTCCCACACTAAACAATGGATGCAGGCAGTCCCCCAGGGGTCCCCATATTTTACAGTGGGGTCCGGTTTCGCTCAAGGCCACTCAATATCTGTGAGATATGGGAGACTCGGGGGGGCCCTCCTCACATTCTACGGGGGGAGGGAGGGGCAGCATCATTTTGCATTACGCCACTGCTTGTAGAGTCGAGTATGTCTGTCGAGCATGTGGGAAAACTGACCTGAAGCATTTTATGTATGAGACATGACATTCTGAACCAAATTGTGATCTTGCAAAGAAATCTGTGGAAGTTTCTCAGAATAAGAGTTATGCAGTGTGGCTTTTGGCACCTTTCACAAGGTGTGATGCTGTTTATAAAATACTTGAGAGATGCCAGGAAAGAGCCGAGGAGTCCAGTCAAAATAGCATCGCCTCAGTCAAGGTGTGATAAAACCAGGAATTAAACCTCTCTCGTGAATAGAGAGAGAAGATTGTAGGCTTGAGTTTTCTTAGTATATGAATCCTTTTGTCATCATGGACAAGTACTACATTTGGGAGCTTTGGGGAACTTAGATGTTGTTGCTATTGTTCTTGTCACTTGAAATGTGCAAAGCATTCTGATGGCCACTTTTGTGGCCTGGTACCACAAGGGTAGATAAGGGGTGGCCTATGTAGGAACAATTTGGTGTGATGAGCAAGGTTCCTAGCAGTGCTGCGAATCAAGTACATTAAATCTGCTTGTAGGCAGAAGTATGAAATAAATAGAATAGTGCACTGATACATGCCTTCATCTGTTGCATTATTGTGAGAAACTGGGTTGTTGGTTGAGGGGTGAAACAAAAGCAGTCAGGTTTAACTTAGAGGCAATGTTTTAAAGTATGTATGCAGCACTCAAACAGTAACAATGTGAAAACACAACACAATCCTATAACTATTTAGAAAAATAAAATAAAATTGAATACATTATTTAACATCAAAACAACAAAAATCCAATCCGTAGAACTACAGATATGTCATTTCAAAGGTTTAGTGTCTAAAAGCACAAAGCGCCACTCGTGGTTGTCTGGTCATGCTACACTGGGGAAAAGTCACAAGTTCAACCTGACGGCAATGGAGCGCGGGCTGGATACAAGGAGCAGGTAAGTCAGGCCGAAAACATTACCTTCTATAAGTCCGGCGCGAAGAGTCCAGTTTGTAGTGCAGAAGGCCGCGAAGAGCAGTGAGAGCGTGGGGATGGTCGTCGCTGTAGCGCGAAGATCCTTTCAGGTGCTTCAGGCGGTCATTGCTGGAGCTTCCTATTGGCAGTCATCACTGACTGTCAATGCTGTAGCACAAAGTGCAGATCTCGCCTTGCCAGTCTTCGCTGGTAGTCGCTGTAGTGCGAAGAGTAGGGTCACCGGAACTTCGTGTTGGAGGTCAGCATGGGCGGCAAGATCTTGCCAAAAATGGACCTGTTTGCGGTCACAAAGAGACCAAAACATCAGGATTTCTCCTCTTTCCTCCAGTATGAGCTCAACTGATGGCAGGGTCCAGGACCTGGGAGGCTCCTCTTGTTGATCAGGAACTTACTCCATCACAGGTCTGCAAGCTTCAGGCAGGCCCAGTTGCAAGTCCAGTGCAGCAAATCAGCTGGGCAGTTGCAGGGAGGCCTCTGGAGGTTTTTTTTATGTCACTGTGGCTCTGAACAGGAGGTCAGTCAGTGGACCCTGGGAGTCACTTCAGGTAGCCTGGGATAAAGGGAGCAGGTCCAATCTTCCTTCTCAGACAGCAGGGAAGGCCTCCATCAGCAGAGCAGTCCTCGGGCAGCAGGACAATCCGTCTTCTGTAGTATCCACATGTCCAGTAGTGTACTGAAAATGTGGTCTTAGGGTCCAATATTTATACCTGGTGCCAGCTTTGAAGTTGGAGAAACTTCTAGACTTTCTCCCACATCTTGGTCTGGAATTTCCTTCATCCCTGCCCTGGTCCCAGGATGTGTGGAGTTGCAAAAGGCTAGAGTGAAGTTCTTTGTGTGTGTGTGCTGAGGCAGCTCCTTTAAAGTGCAAGTGTGGTAAGTGAAAGCTCCGCCTCTCCCATTAGGTCAGGTTGACCTATTCTGCCAACACCCAGACCCTGTATATAATACTGTCTAAGAGGAAGACACAAAGGCCAACTGCCAATTATGCCTAGTCATGTGACCCATTATACAGGCTGCGGGCACCAAATAGTTACAACAAGGAAATGCCAACTTTCTAAATGTCAAATAATAAAGAAGGCTGACAAGGTGATTATTCAAACCCTAACTCATGAAATATAAATAGATTATATCAACAATATATGTTTACATAAAAATATCTCTTAGTACTGAACATATAAGTGATAAAGAAAATAATTCAACGCTCGACTCAATACAAAAAAAACTAACGGTACTTAAGGTCAAACCAAAAACACAAACAAAAATAATGGGTTACACAAATTCCAGCATCCAACGGACTAATGACCCAAAAGTGTTGCATCATTTCCATAGGTAGGGCCAAAAGTACTTTTGATCCACTTTTTTAAGAAGGCAGTTAGAACAGGACCGAACCTGTTGATTAAAAAATTAGTTGTGTGTTGCCAAAAATCGAACTGGTTTCAAAGAAGCAAGTAGTGGACAGACGTTGACGTTTCGGTCTCTTATATAGTTAATATGCAAGACCATCCTTAGGACAATACTTAGAAATAAAATACCCCTTAGATTTCACAGTTTAGTGTCAGCTTTCTTTGAAACCTGCATCAAAATGTGCATAATAATCATAATTAGATTTATTTTAAACTTGAGTTCACCACAGTACTTGGTGTTGTAGTAGGAAAAATTGCAATTTTCCTTTGTTGAATGTTCTAACCAATTAGAACACAAAATGTGGTCCCGTGGCTATAGTCCTGAGTACCAATATAAATTGCTATTAAATGCAGTTGTAACTAGTATGTGCATTGTCCCGCAGGTTTCAAAGAAAGATTACACTAATACGTGAAATTTGTGTGTATGTTGGAGGCAGCCTTTTGAAGTGTATGTCGGGCATACAACAGCTCTGCCACAGCCATCCTGGCATGATGGCCCATCCTGCCAACATCTAGTTAACTTTTATCTAACTGTATAGGGGGAATACACAAACCCTAACCGATAAGCTATTCACAGTCACATGACCCAGTACACTGCCAGGGGGTACCAAATGGTTAGGACAAAAAAGTCAACTTTCTAAAAGTAGCTTTTTCACAAATGTGACTTCAAATCTGACGTTACCATTACAATTCATTTGAGTCCAAGCATGACATATTTACCTGTTCCCAATCAAAGGTAAGCACTTATTAAATGTTATTGGATAACCCAATGTTACACTAAGGGAGAGGCAGTCCTTACAGTGGTGAAAATCAAATTTAGGAGTTTTTCACTACCAGGACATGTAAAAGGAAAAAAACAACATGCCATAATTTCTCAAAACATTGCACCCTGCCCTCCGGGCTATACAGAGCCAACCGGAGGGTGACTTATATGTATTACAAAGCAGGCTTGGAAAAAAGTTTATTTTGCCAGGTTGAACAGTTTAAAACTATCCTTCAGGAAGCAAAGACAGTCCTGAGGCATGTTTAAAATGGCCACTGTAGTGGGTGGCTCAATGAATGCTACAGGACCAATATCAGTATTTAATTTTAGGGGTGGACGGAATGCTCCATTCTGCCCGCAGAATATTGGCCACTCCGCGTTACTGACACATGGAGTTCTAGCCAAATTGAGTGTCGCTCAGTTATTCTCCCGCGAGGTTCCAGAGTATGTGAGCTGGCGAGCGCGATCAAGATTTGGGGTCCCCTAGCACGATTTTCTAACGCAGGCGGTCACCGGTGTTTGTGGGCGGTTGCGGTCAGAGAACTGTCGTTCGAGTAGATTTGCTGTCACTTAAGTAGATTGTGTACTCAAGCGGCAGCAAAATCAACTCTAATGGCTGTGCGCTCTTGCACAATGCATGGTGCAGTTTGCGCTGATTTTCAGCGTTGCTCGCACTACTGGTGCTAAATTGCAGCACGAGCAGTGCTTGTTGCATATTTTCCACCCACTGGCTGAATTCTTCGAAATCTCGCTGGCTTTTTCTGTATCCCTGATTAATTTTGCAGAGTTCCACCCACCCCTATTTAATTTGCAGGCCCTGGGTATATGTAGTACCATATAGTAGGGACTTATAAAAAGTAAATTAAATGTGGCAAACAGGTGTATACCACCTTTGCAATGTTTTAGGGAGAGAGCACAAGCACTTTAGCACTGCTCAGCAGTGGTAAAGTGCACAGAGTCCTAATGCCAACAAAAACAAATTCAGAAAAACAGGAGGGGTGAAGGCAAAAGGTTTTGAGGTGACCCTGCAGAGAGTGCCAAGTCCAACATGCTCAATCCTTACAGCTTCTTGGCTCTTTAGAAAAAGTGAAACTTTTTGCCAAAAGAGTGTATGCAAAACATTTAAACTACACCTGTTTATCCTTTCCTCTCGATATGTTAACCAGGTCGGGTTCTACCCTTTGATCTTCAGAGTTTATAGGCAACAACTCAGTGCTAATGCCTTCCTTTTCCATCACCCAATCAGGAAACTACCGGAGTTCAAAACAGTTAAGTGCGGACATCAACCAGATTCTGAGGCCTGACAGGAAGGAGTAGAACATTTTACAAAATAATTTGCATTGTGATCGATGGAGAGGTATGGACTCCTGTTGCTTGGTTGCTGAAAGTTTACTTAGTTGGTGTTCACTACAAATATATAGATTATGTATGTAGTGCAGCCTGATTGGGAGTCTGTGCAATGGTATGCTATAGATTGAAGTGTACCCAAATTCTGGCAGGATATTAATGATCATCTTTTTCATGCAATGTAAGCCTTATGTTTTGGAAACACACTCATGGGCTGGCTAGAAGTTATGCCAATACGGCATGCAGAGCCTTCAGCAGAATCCATCATGGGCATCTTGGAATGCTTTAAATTTTAAAGACAAGAGAATCATGTATTGTGCACCATGATTACTTCATGATTTTTTTAAAGTAAATTGGCAATTGAAGCTCCAATCTAAGGGATTTGTTGGATTCACACAGGCAGCGTGCAGTTTTAAAAGTTCTGGACCTGATAAAGGTGCCCATACTGGACAACTGGTGGGAATGGTAGGCCCAATGGATTGAATTGTGTCTTTTTCCCAAAAATATGGGACTTCCAGTGATGTAGTGAGTAGGAACATGAGCCTGCTTTTTTCTTTAACAAATACCATTAATTAAGGCCCATGCTCATTTCAGATGAGACCTTTGGCACCACAGCATACATTAACTAAACTTTTAAACAGCAGAGAAGATCTGCTTCAGGAAAATAGTTTTACAGAATTCACTTCCATTTGGCTGGCAGTGGAGTATGATATTCAAGTATTGGGAGGTTATTGGTCACCATTACCATTATACTACTAACATGTCTAAACAAGAATTTACAGATCGTCGCAGACCTGACTTCCCTCATATTGTCGGGCTACAGAATCGGAAAAAGGGAAAATTGAAATGATGTTTTTGTTCCTGAGGATATATTAATGGAGGTTTTGCTGCTCTGAACTCACAATTGAAATCATAGACCTTGCCATTTGGTTTCCCTTGGTTGAGACAAACCAAAACATTGACATCTTTAAAGTACATTTCTGTAGTGGAAAAACTAATGCTAACACCAAATGTCCTACCTGGGGCATATGTACTTCCAGAAACATTGGATTTAGCTGGGAAAGAAAAGAAAAGAACAATCCATAAGTGCTTGAGGTGGACAGTGCATGCCACACAGCAGTGAATGATTTGTAACTGTTACCTGTTGTTGATGCTGGGATGGCACCTGCAAGAAGAGAAAATGCAGAATTAGCACACAAGGTGACTGAACCATAGAGGCTCAAGATAAATTGGATCATGTGGTTTGAATCTTTCACCTCTAGGGGCACAGTTCCATTCTTGCATCTGTTAGTGAATACTGTGTGTAAATAAGTGTGGTTAGTGATATCTGCCTGCTTGGGGGCCCACCATTATGGACGGCGGGGCTCCTCCGCTTCTGAAGTTTGTAAAGCATGATAAGCGTCTGTGAGGCTGAGCAAAGGTCAGCCTTTAAGACACTCGTCATATCAGGGTCACGCAGCCAGGGACTTTACACGTGCTACATGCACAGGCACCTGACAGGCTGAGCCAAGCTTTGCTGGGCTGAAGATTTCACAGACATGAGGGCGTAACCTCATCAGTAATTCATTTTGTAGCAGAAAATGTATGTTTAATTACGTTTACAATTACCAGAGTTAATGTAGGCCTGCATTTTTAAAAGGCTACTGTTTTTTGCCATCTTGCTCTGTGACATATGAACATTTTATTTCTAGGTGAAGCTGGCGTTCTACCTAATGAATATGATGGTTTGTTTTCTTAAGTCAAGTCAGGGTATTGTTTTGACTTATACTGGGTGCTCCCTTGTGTCTGGACAAAGCTATACCTGTCTGAAGAGCTCTAAGTAGAGCTAAACACTGTGTCAGGGGTGGCTTCTGCTCATTTCGGGTTGGCTTGGTTGGTATTTTGCCAATTCGAAGGCTGTGGTACTGCGCCTGGAGTGATGGAGGGTTTTGGTGTTTTGCAGCTCGGCATGGACAGCACTGTGCTAGTCCTATGCTTAGGGACTTTGCTGTAGAAATGGCAAAAGACTTTGTCCCTTTCTATCTCTGCGTGGATAGCACTGTGCTAATCCTATGCTTAAAGACTTTGATAGAAAAGCAGATATTTGAGGTGAGCAGATCCAGAGTGTCGCTGGTGTTTTGGGTGCTCTATACAGGAGCTGCTTTCCACCTAAACTTGAGAACTACACAGAGTTCTCTGCTTCTTTTTTGCATAATTTATGCGTCACTCTATGACTGAAAGGTTATTGCTTTGACTTATACTGGGTGCTCCCTTGTGTCTGGACAAAGCTATACCTCTCTGAAGAGCTCTAAGTAGAGCGAAACACTGTGTCAGGGGTTGCTTTTGCTAATTTCGGGTTGGATTGGTTGGTATTTTGCCAATTCGAGGCTGTGGTACTGTGCTTGGAGTAATGGATGGCTTTTGCCATTTTGTAGCTCGGCATGGACAGCACTGTGCTAGTTCTATGCTTAAAGACTTTGCTGTAGAAATGGCAAAAGAATTTGTCCCTTTCTATCTTGGCGTCGATGGCACAGTGCTAATCCTATGCTTAAAGACTTTGATAGAAAAGCAGACATTTGAGGTGAGCAGATCCAGATTGTCGCTGGTGTTGTGGGTGCTCTATACAGGAGCTGCTTTCCACCTAAACTTGAGAACTACCCAGAATTCTCTGCTTCTTTTTTTGCATAATTTAGGCGTCACTCTATGACTGAAAGGGTATTGTTTTGACTTATACTGGGTGCTCCCTTGTGTCTGGACAAAGCTATACCTCTCTGAAGAGCTCTAAGTAGAGCGAAACACTGTGTCAGGGTTTGCTTTTGTTCATTTCGGGTTGGCTTGGTTGGTATTTTGCCAATTCGAGGCTGTTATGCCTGGAGTGATGGATGGCTTTTGTCATTTTGCAGCTCGGCATGGACAGCACTGTGCTAGCCCTATGCTTAAAGACTTTGCTGTAGAAATGGCAAAAGACTTTGTCCCTTTCTATCTCGGCGTGGATAGCACTGTGCTAATCCTATGCTTAAAGACTTTGATAGAAAAGCAGACATTTGAGGTGAGCAGATCTAGAGTGTCGCTGGTGTTGAGGGTGCTCTATACAGGAGCTGCTTTCCACCTAAACTTATGAACTACCCTGAGTTCTCTGCTTCTTTTTTGCATAATTTAGGCGTCACTCTATGACTGAAAGGGTATTGTTTTGACTTATACTGGGTGCTCCCTTGTGTCTGGACAAAGCTATATCTCTCTGAAGAGCTCTAAGTAGAGCGAAACACTGTGTCAGAGGTTGCTTTTGCTCATTTCGGGTTGGCTTGGTTGGCATTTTGCCAATTCGAGGCTGTGGTACTGTGCCTGGAGTGATGGATGGCTTTTGTCATTTTGCAGCTCGGCATGGACAGCTTTGTGCTAGTACTATGCTTAAAGACTTTGCTGTAGAAATGGCAAAAGACTTTGTCCCTTTCTATCTTGGCGTGGATGGCACTGTGCTAATCCTATGCTTAAAGACTTTGATAGAAAAGCAGACATTTGAGGTGAGCAGATCTAGAATGTCACTGGTGTTGAGGGTGCTCTATACAGGAGCTGCTTTCCACCTAAACTTGAGAACTACCCAGAGTTCTCTGCTTCTTTTTTGCATAATTTATGCGTCACTCTATGCCTGAAAGGGTATTGTTATCTATCTATCTATCTATCTATCTATCTATCTATCTATCTATCTATCTATCTATCTATCTATCTATCTATTCCCACACCATCCGGATAGAGAGCACGCACACAAAGCTGATGGACTTAAAGCTTCTTTATTTCATTCTGCCTGTCACAGCCCGGGAAGCACAGAGAGACGTGCGTTTCGGCTGTCGCAGCAGCCTTCGTCAATCTCATTTTTGGCGCCATCTTTGATTCATAATATATGCTTTAAATGAATCATAGACATAGAAGAAACATTTGGTCCTGAATTTTAAATAAAATAAAATAAGAATGCAGTTTGTGTGTGTATATGTGTGTGCATGTATGTATTTGAAAGCATGAGAAACATGAGACTTTGTCTAGGCCAACTCAAAAAGCGAAATCGATCTACTAAGATCTCTACTTTTTATTCATTTAAATATCACACAGTTCTTTTAGACCCTTCATGCTTGCACAGGAAAATACTGGTGCTAATGCTGACTGCAAATAGAAAACAGAATGCTGACAACATGACTATAGTGAGAAACAATTTGTCCTGAGCACTGACATCAGAGAAGCAACACTTTGGGCTCCACGAAATGAATCCCTTACCTGAGCAGGTGACTCCAGCGTCCTCTTGGTGGACACAGTTGTGTCGCATCCACCCAAAGTGACCACACTCTGACAAGGAGGACTCTGAGCCCCTGCAGCTGACATCGTCAAGAAGAATGCTTCCATTGCCTTGACCATAGTAGGCAGAGCCAGGAGCAGAAACTGCCCAGCCACAGCCAAGCTCTCTGCACACAACCTCTGCATCACTTAGGTCCCACAAGTCATCACACACTGTCCCCCAGGAGGAGTTGTAGTAGACCGGAGAATTCCAATAGAAGCCCATGTTGACACCAGAACATGGACTTCTATTGGAATTCTCAAGGGCATATTATCAAGCCCATTATCGCCGCTTTAGCGGCAGTTTTCTGCCGCTAAAGCGGCGATAATTTTAATGCCGTTCTTGATAATATGCCCCACAGACCTTTCACCTTAATTATCCTGTTGACGAAAATGTTAGCCAGCAAAAGCAGCTCTGTCAGTAACATCCCCAGGAGAGAAGCACATTTATAATTTTTGAATTGTATCCCACGGGTTCCTGGAGCTTTGCAATTTACATCTATTCCAATTCCCAATTAACACTGAGTAGAAGGCAGGTGAACGCATCAGTTCTAGAAAAACATGCAATGTTACCAACCATGCTTTCCTTTTGAAGCACAGGAAATTAAAATGTTCCTTCCCTGTAACATGATTTCTCTAGCCTGAGTAACCTCCAAAATCAAAGGCTATGTAGAGTGTCCTGTGAGTTTCAAAGACAGATGACACTAAATAGTGAAATCTATGAGGTATTTTGTTTCTAAGCATTGTCCTTAGGATTGTCTCACATATTAACTATATAAGAGACAAAAACATCAATGCTTCTTTGAAACCAGTTCGACACGAACAATTTTGTTATCAATGGATTCTGTCCCGTTTTAACTATCTTCTTGTAAGAGTGGATCAACAGTACTTTTGGCCATATCTATGGACTTGATGGGACAATTGTGAGTCACTGGTCTGTTGGATGCTGGAATTTGTGTAACCCATTGTTTATGTTTATGTTTTAGGTTTGACCTTAGTAAAAGATATTTGTTTTTTTGTATGCACCCGAATATTTAATTATTTTCTATATCATTTTGATGTTTGATATTTTTATGTATGCATATAATGTTGATCTAATTTATTTATCTTTTATGATTCAGTGTTTGAATGATTCCCTCATCAGCCTTTTTCGTTATTTTGTCTGTATTTACCCAAGATCTCAAGGGGTTACGTGGTTGTCCATGTTTATTGTAACTTTTTAAAGGTGGCATTTTCAGAATTGTGACTTAAAGTCCAACTTTAACATTAAAGAGGGTCTTAAATTACAATTCATTAGAGACCAAACATGGCACTTCTACTTATTTCCAAACAAATGTTATCTCCTATTAAAAATAAGAAGGTAACCAAATATTATCCTTTGGGAGACGGAAATCTTACAGTAGTGAAAAACAAATATAAGAGTGTTTCACAACCAAGACAAGCAAAACTTAAAAGTACATGTGCAACATTTTAAATACAGTGCACCTTGCCCTATGGGCATGAGTTATATGTATTAAAAAGGAAGGTTTAGGCTTGGAAAAAGGTTTGTTTTGCTAAGTTGAATTGGCAGTTTAAAATGCACACAGGTTGAAATGGCACGCCTGAGTCATGTTTAACAAGGCTACTTAAGTGGGTGGCACAATAGGTGCTGCAGGCCCACTAGTCATTGCTTAATTTGAAAAAAACGAAGTTCTAGATTCCTTCTCAGGGGGCCACTACAACTTGTACCACACATTGCCCCAGCCATCACTGCCAATGACAGTACCAGCACAACTGCTAACCATCACACTCCAACAACTGCGATAATTTAGACTATTCCAGGCCACTTAATGCTATAAGAATGATATGGGCGGCAGGTATTTTTAATTTTTAATGTGTATTGAAATATTAAACACTGTGTTGTGGTCATGTCAAAATTAGGCACCATGTGAAGGACTGTCATAGGTTGCAATGTTGAGAATGAAGTGCCAGGTCCGAGCACCGGAAACCACCGGCTCAAATTACACACTGCCACTAATAACATTTAATTTACAGGCCCTTGGAACATATAGTACCACTTTACTAGGGATGTATAAGTACATTTTCCATGTTTAGAGGAGGGAGCACAAGCACTTTAGCACTGGTCAGCAGGGGTTAAGTGCAAAGAGTCCTAAAAGCCAACAAAAACAGGTTCAGAAAACAGGAGGGATGAAGGCAAAACATTTGGGGGTGACCTTGTTGAGATGGCCACGTCCAACAATGATGTAGGCCTCTACATTGTGGTACTATTTCTGGTTTCTGTCCGTTGGACATTCTTTGAATGTTCTGTGCCAGAGGAAATGGAGCCCGGGCTCCAGTCAGTAAAAGTTGAAACAAGTTGAGTTAACTAGAAAATTCCCAAATCTGCTCAGACCTGAGCATTGTTCCAAAGGTACATGCATAGGATGCAGATAGAGTGGTTCCTAGAAGGCCAAAGATGGAGGTAGGATGGTCATATGCAGTAATGGTGACATTGTTGAAAGACCTTTCAAGTGTACCACTGTCTCCTGCCCCGTACATACCTTCATAAGGTATGTACTGGTCAGTAGAAGTTCCTTGGACCAGTATATGGAAGAATAGTGTACATTTGTGGGTGATGCAAGGTTGGGTGATTGCCTTTGAATCTTGAGTGGGTCACAAATAGGAGCGGGCAAAGTATTCTTTAAACAATATAATCTATTTCTCAAAGCCTGGAGGTTTGCCCTTTAGTCCTTGATCATGACTGCCTTTTAAAATTGTGACTGCTGCCCACACCCCTGTTTGGTCAGTGGTTGCAGTTATGAGTTGTGAGGCTTTAATCACACCCATTACTTACCTGAAATGCTAAGCAAGTAGGGAATCAGACCATCTCAAAGTAAATGTGTTTAAGGCCTTTGAAGAGGAGTGATGTGATTAATTTACAGGACAAGGAAATGGGTGCCATAAATGTGTTATGACTCGCTCTTCACCCTCCAGAATCTGATAAGGAACAGAAGATGTTGATGATAATTACTTCTGAGTCTGAGAATGTCGGTCAGAAAAACATCCACTTTGTTTGTATAAGTGGCTGGCTGGAAGGGTGGAATCCTTGGATGACAGTGCAGCCCCCAGATGAGACACCTTGGTTCCCCAGTGCAACCACACAGCATCACCAGGTGGAAACTCAACAGGGTGACCTGCAGGTGGAAGCTACTCTCCTTCCCAGTGCAAATTTCCAAAGCCACTGGAATAGAGGCAACCCAGTTTCCCTGAAACAAAACCTGAAAGTGAGGAGTGCAGCACCTCTTGTTGCAAAATTCCAGTGCTAATAACTATAAAGGGAAAGTGACACCTGATGCCAGAGCGCAGCATCTGACTGAGTCCTCCATGCTTAGATGGGAAGCCAACCTGACCATGCAACAGCATCTGAGGAGTTCAGGATCGTGTGGTACACATAGAACTTTCTCCTCTTGGGTGGTATGTGCTCTTCACCTCGACCAAGAAAACTGAATTCAGATGCCCGTGGGAACTGGTTGTTCATTTTGTCCATCCACTAGGAAAGGGGAGAATAAGATGCTGATGCCTCACTTTCCCTTCGACAGAAGAGTTTCTCAATATTGAGCCATGTTTTCTATGCATTTGTGTAAACCTTGCTCCTATTATGCTCTAATCAGATGTACAGATATCTCATTCTAATACACCAAGAATACATGTATATGAGTTGCTGCAAACGTCGGCCCAATCTATTACCTGCTTAGTATCTGCAAGGTGACTGAAGCCCCAGTATGAAAACAGTGTCAGAACTGGATTGAAATGTCAGTTTTGGCCCAACCAGCAGTTGAGAATGACCCATTGCATTGGTACTGCAAGACCTACGTAAAACAATCCTTGAAGAGCTGGATCAAGATCAGCCAGTTGTCCCCATGCCACTTTAACTATCTGCGGCCTTTATCACAGTGGATCATTTACCTGTTCTCTACAGACTCAGAGAATTTGCCACAATCTCTGGTGGGGGCCCTCTTTGTTGCCCTGAAAGGACCACATTAGCTGCCTTTGTGAGCAAGAACTGAATTGAAACCTCAGTGCATCACTCAGAAGGTCCTTTAAGACAACGGTCCTTCCTATCTCCGCCTCATTATCACCACGCTTACATTACACTGGCATGTCAGATCATCCAATACCACCTTCCTAGTTCCAAGATGCCATCAAACAAGAAAGGGCAGTTGAAATATGTCACATATGGCCCCTACTGTTTTGCGCTCCGAACGTATACTCTGATATACACTCATAAGGTCAGCTTCAGAAAAAAACCTCTCTAGCTTCCAATTCAACTAATACTCTATCCCTACACTCTCCTTCACTATTCTTAATCACTGTGCCCCCCCCCAGCGTTTCCAAACACACTTTGACGCATTTGTGTCTAACTGCTTCAGTGTGTTGTGAATGATCAATAAATAAGTACATTTATTCAGGCACTTGATTAGAGCGAGATTGCTTAAACTCAGATGAAGAGAAGGTTTAGAAAACTATGGATTAAACTCTTGGAGTGTCTGTATTTAAGATGAATGATTCAAATGTACAAGACCCATAACTATCTGTTTCTATTTTATTCCTATTTTTTGTTGATAAATATGGTATTGACTTTACAACCTTCATTCTATGTTGTGTAATACATTCATTTTCTGAAAGTCAGTAAAAATAGTTTTTCATGAGTTTGGTTTGGACTGCACTTCCTTTTTTTTGCTGAGTTGGTTGCTTGATTGTTGAGATTTGTACCTGATCGGGCTTCCATCATAGTAGCTCTTGACATTGGCCCATTCTGCCAGAGGGTAAGGCAAGCATTCTTTGAAGAGTCTTTGGTTTGCCTTTTTGAGATTCCCCCTTAAGGGGTGTTATGAAAACCTAGATATAATACATATAAAAGCCTTAGGTTAACCATCCTCAGGAATCCTCTTCTCAGAAGATTCTTTTGTTGGGAGCCGAAGTGGATAGGCCAGTCAGGGAAGATCTAGGACTTCTTGATCTTTTAACCACTGGAGTTAGTTTTGCTGGCCACTGGAACGAAGTTAATTCTCTACAGCATCCCTATCACCATTGCTCTTAGAAGCCTTCTCTATTTTCCATTAGGAGTGCAAGATAATCTGTCTTCGAGGTGCCTTTATTACGCCATTGGGGTGCCCCTCATTCCGCTCACTTATCGCATCTTTCTGCCTTCATCTGCTTCAACTGTAAGGCTTCATGTCTGCTCAGAAAGCACAACAGATCCTTTGGACCAAAAGAGTGTATGCTACATGGCTACCTATGCTTTCGGTATGGTAGCCAGGTCAAGTCCTGTCTTTTGATCTCCAGAGGTCATAGAGCAACCAGGCAATGCTAATGCCTTCCTTCTCCGTCACCCAAATAGAAAACTACTGGAGTTTGAAGCAGTTAAGTGTGGATATTGATGAGATTCTGAGGCCCGACAGAAAAGAGAGAGGACACATGGCAAAAGCAGAACATTTCACAACATAATTCGTATTACAATAGGTGGAGAGGTATGGACTCCCGCTACCTGGTTGCTGAACATTTATTAAGTTTGTGTGTACTACAATTATATGGATTATGTATGTAGTGCAGCGTAACTGGCAGTCAATTAAATGGCATGCTCTGGACTGATATGTTGAGATATCTTGTCAGGATGTCAATGATCAAATTTTTCATGCTCATGGGCTGGATAGAAGTCATTACAAGACTACCTGCGGAGCCTTCAGCAGGATCCTGCATTGTGATCGTCAAATGCTATCAATTTGAAAGAAAAGAGAATCATTTCTTGCACATCATGATTATTTCATGTCTTTTTCTTTTAACCCTTTCGCTGCTAGGCCTTTTCCCTCCGTGTGCTTAGTTTTTTTTTAGCTATTTGGGGTAGTTTGCTCTTAGGCCCCTGTACCTTTTGGTTTACATAAGGTATCCACCTCAAATTTGCGATCTTTTTTTCCAACACCCTGAGGATTCTAAAGGAACCCAGGGTTTGTGGATTCCCCTGGAGGGGACCCAGAAATTAGGTATCATTTTTATCGGGAGACCAAGGGGGACGCTGTGTGGTAGGACATTTGTGCCGGCACAGTGATCCCACACAGAAATGTGAGGAAAATGTGATGTTTTCAGCTAAATTGGAGGTTTGCAGGGAATTCTGGGTAGGAAAACATTGGGGGATCCACACAAGCCACACATCCCTGGACTCCTCCGAGTGACTAGTTTTCAGAAATATGTGGGTTTGGTAGGTTTCCCTAGAAGGCCGCCGAGCCCAGGACCAAAAACGAAGGTGGCCCCCTTGCAAAACGAGGTTGTGTTATAATTGGTAATTTTGATGTCTCCAAAATATGTTTTGGGCCCTTCCCTGCCATGGGTTCTTGGCCCACCCACACAAGTGAGGTACCATTTTTATGGAAACACCTGGGGGGACGCTGGGTGGTAGGAAATTTGTGACAGCCCAGTGATCCTACAACTTTCCTACACAGAAACGTGAGAAAAATGTGATTTTTGAGGTTTACAGGGGATTCTGCGCAGGAAAACGTTGGGGGGCCGCGCAAGCCATACCTCCCTGGACTCTCCCAGGAGTCTAGTTTTCAGAAATGTCTGGGTTTGGTAGGTTTCCCTAGATGGCCACCGAGCCCGGGGCCAAAAACCCAGGTGACCCCCCTTGCAAAACCAGGTAATTTTGTGATAGGTAATTTTGATGTCTCCACAATACATTTTGGGCCCATGCCTGTTGCAGGTACTTGGCCCACCCACACAAGTGAAGTTCCATTTTTATCGGGAGACCTGGGGGAATGCTGGGTGGTAGGAAATTTGTGTCAGCCCGGTGATCCCTCAACTTTCCTACACAGAAACGTGAGAATAATGTGTTTTTTTCAGCCAAATTCTAGGTTTACAGGGGATTCTGGGTCAATCAATCAATCAGCGTTTGTTAAGCGCGACTACTCACCCATAAGGGTCTCAAGGCGCTGGGAGGGGGTGGTGCAGGTTCCACTCCATCAAGGAGGGGGTCTGTCGAAGAGCCAGGTTTTGAGGTTTCTCGCGAAGATGGGGAGCGATGTTGTCTGTCTGAGGTGGAGCGGAAGGGCGCTCCAGGCTCTGGCTGCAAGGAAGGAGAAGGAGCGGCCTCCCGATCTGGTCTTTCTGGTGCTGGGGACCACGGCGTAGGAGAGCTGGGCTGATTGTAGGGTCCTTCGAGGTGCGTGGAATTTGAGTTGGTTGTTCAGGTATGCTGGTCCGGTGTCGTGGAGGGCCTTGTGTGCGTGGGTGAGTATCTTGAAAGTGATTCTGGCCTCGATGGGGAGCCTCAATGGGGAGCCAGTGGAGCTGGGAGATGTGGCAGTGTCTTGCCAGGTTGAGGACCAGTCTTGCGGCGGCGTTCTGGATGTTTTGTAGCTTGCGGGTGAGGTTTTTGTTTATTGCGGCGTAGAGTGCGTTGCCGTAGTCGAGTCTGCTGGGTGACGAGGGCGTGAGTGACGGTCTTTCTGTGCTCAAGGGGGATCCATTTGAAGGTCTTACGTAGGAGGCGGAGGGTGTGGAAGCAGGAGAATGCGAGGGAGTTGATCTGGCGGTCCATTTTGAGCTCTGAGTCCAGGATGATTCCAAGGTTGCGTGCGTGGTCCGTGGGGGTGGGTGGGCTTCCGAGGGCGGGGGGCCACCAGGTGTCATTCCAGGCATCGGGGTTTGGGCCCATGATGAGTACTTCTGTTTTGTCGGTGTTGAGTTGTAGGCAGCTGCTTTTTATACATTTGGCGACGGCTTCCATGCCTTCTTGAAAGTTGTGTCTTGCGGTGTTGGGTTCGTTGGATAAGGAGAGAATGAGTTGGGTGTCGTCTGCGTATGACACAATGTGGAGTCCGTAGGTTCTGACGATGGGGGCGAGCAGAGCCATGTAGACGTTGAAGAGCGTGGGGCTGAGGGAGGACCCCTGGGGGACTCCGCAGGTGGTTGGTGTAGGGGCCGAGAAGAAAGGGGGAGTCTGACCCGCTGCGTTCTGCCGGAGAGGAAGGAGTGGATCCAGTCAAGGGCCTTGTCCCGGATCCCTGCGTCGTGGAGTCTGCGTATTAGGGTGCGGTGAGAGACTGTGTTGAACGCCGCTGAGAGGTCGAGGAGGATGAGGGCTACTGTTTCTCCTCTGTCCAGTAGGGAGCGGATGTCGTCTGTTGCGGCGAGGAGGGCGGTTTCTGTGCTGTGGTTTTTTCTGAAGCCGGATTGGGAGGAGTCGAGGATGTTATGCTCTTCGATGAAGGTGGCGAGTTGGCTGTTGATGGCTTTCTCAATTACTTTTGCTGGGAATGGGAGCAGGGAGATGGGTCTTTACATCTTGAGGTCGGTGGGGTCTGCCAAGGGCTTCTTCAGGAGGGGGTTGATCTTGGCATTTTTCCAGTCATCGGGGAATGAGGCATTCGTCAGGGAGCGGTTGATGGTGTGGCGGAGCATGGGTGCGATGGTGACGGCGGCTCTGTTGAAGATGTGGTGGGGGCAGGGGTCCGTGGGGGCCCCGGAGTGGATTGACTTCATTGTCTTCAGTGTGTCTTCGGTGGTGAGGGCTGTCCAGTTGTCAATCGTTGGCTTCAGGGTGTAGTGTAGCTCCTATTTCCCTAATAGGCTCTGCGCATTGGAATAATATATCCTATAGGTTTGACATAGGACTAAGGTCAGTATGTCCCTATCGAGTATATTAAACTTAATTACTTGTGCCAGCTAGCTCAGAGGCCACTAGAAACTCCTTGACAACAAGAAGGGAGTAGTTTCTGGCAGCCGCAAAACATGACCACTGTGTTTCCCTTTAGAATCAGAACGTGTCCCAGAGTCGTGGAAACAATAGATAACTATTTCACTCAGCTCAGTCGTGCATGCTTAGTTTTCTCCAAGTTACACAGAAAGAAATAGACGGGCGTTTCAATAAAAGATTTATTGAACAGTCTTGTTTCTGGTGTAAGTAAAATGTGCTGTTATGATCACAAGACAGTATGCGAGATAAATAATGTACAGTGTGAGCAGTAGAAATAAATAATACTGCGAGAGCATTATCTTTTAGTACATATGCTGTTACATAAATAACACAGACTAAAAATGCGAGTACTCATACGATGCGTTTCTAATCTAGTTCTACCCCAATGTACCTAACCTAACCTCGGTGTTGGACGAGGTATGAAGTAGGTGAAGTATTCCTTACTATAGTATACTAAGAGTACGCTAACCCCAGTATGCCTAGTATGCCAAGAGTCCCTCTAGGTTCTAGTCTGCTCCATACCTGAAGAATGAGAGAGGTAGGAATCTCTTTGTCAGACTCGAACTCCAACACCCCGCAAGGGAAGTCAGATCACTGGAAGCTGGACTCTCTGCGTGCAGGGATGACAGCGTCTTCTCAGTGCGTCAGGCCGGGAAACGGGCTCCTCTGAAGTCGAGGTCTCCTCTGATTTACAGGGGCTAGGGAATGTATATTTATACCTGAGAAGCACCTAAGAATGTTAGTATTGACGTGAGTCGGACAGCGAAAGACGTCATGAATGAACCCCTAAGGAATAATGGTTCATGCATAATATATGAGTCCTTGAAGAAATCAATAGTCCTGGACTAGGGAAACTCCCGCAGCCTAAGGGTCTGTTCTTCAAGAACTCGTTGTGATGTTAGGGTGGACGGATGTCAGAGACCATGCCTGTATTTGGAGTGCACGGTTAATGCCTAAATAAGGGCTGGGATTTTATGCCTATATAAGGGCAGGGCGAATTGTGCCTATATAAGGACATGATACTGGAAAGCCCGTTTATGGACACCCTAAGAGGAATACAATACCCACTCCACTTTCGTGTGTACGATAATACTAAAATGCTAAACATTTAAAATGCTAAACATAAAATGGAGTACCGCATATTTAAAAAATATATATTTTTTAAAAGCATTTAAAAAACATAAGAAAAAATGCAAAAGGTACTGTACATTTGAAGCATTGCTTTTCATTTCAGGCATATATTTAAAATAAAATGCAATATGAATGAAAGAAGCAGTAATATTTACATGTGACAAAAAAATGATCGATAAGTTTCTTAAAAATCAAAGTCATTTCATGTCATGAAAATTTATGAACTGTTTTAGACACACAAGATGACTAAGTGTCCGTGGAAGTAACTTGAAGTCTGTATTATAAGGCTAGTTCTACTTTAAGCAGATTGTAGTGCCATTTTCGTTCGAAAAATGGGAAAAAGTTCAATTTTGGTAGAGTTCCAAGTTGTTTTGAAAAGATGAAGGCCAAATTGTTATTGCATCTCCGGAACACTGTATGCTGAATCAGAGTCAGTTTACGGGTCTGGTGTAAACATGAGATCATCTACTTCTATAGACAAAACATCGTCCACTGTAGTTGGTGTCAGTTGGAACACCTCGTGTAGCAGATTAATTGCACAGAGATGTGAAGCTTCGCTTCCAGCATAGGGTGCCGCAGCAAAGTTCGCGTCCGTTGTTACCTGTGTGCCTGTAGATCCTTCTCGTACCTCAGCAGCAGCCGGAAGCGTCTGTGAGATCTCAATGAATGCTGACATCAGGATTGGTAGCCTCTGGGGACAACACAGAGCATGGGCCGTTATCGGGTCCAGCAGAGTATCGACATCCGTTGGCGTAGCTGATGGAAATGTTAGACAGGTGTCCAACACGCATTCTTCACCGCATAGCAGGCATCGTAGAACAGGTAAGATGCAATCTTGCCAGATTGGTCTGAATGACAGGAACCAAGTTGTATTAAGGTCCCGTAGACGAGTCATGCCCAATAGCTGTACTATTCGCTCACGGCACTTTCGTTCAAGGAGAGCTTTCTCCATTTCGCTCGGAGTGATGTCTGCGAATAGGCTGGCCATAGCACAATAGCAGGAAGAGAAATAGAATTCCGGCAACAAGTGCTAGAATTAATGGTATGCCACCAAACACCGAATGTGCAAAGTTCGGGATGATTCCGAGTATTGCCTGGAAAGGTGCTAACAGACTGGAACAGATGCTCTTAAATACATGTATAATTCCACTTGTATCAGACATGTTGAAGATACGTGATATCATTTCTACGAAATGTATAGGGCAGTTCGTACGTATTAAAGTCTGCATCTCAGCCGAAGTCCTTGCTACTTGTAGATCATAGGTTTCCTTGGCCGAGGTCAAAGGCACTGTTTGCTGTAAAAGCATGGCTTTCATTCTGCTCAAAGTATCAAATCTTATAAAAGAGACGTTCAGCGAAGGCCATAGAGGCGACTCCCTGACTGTGTCTATTGGGGCAAACAATACTTGCATACAGCAAGTGACCCTGGAGTTGACCGTTACTAGATATGGGATGCCTGACAACATGCCGCAGCAACTCTGATCATTCAACATGAGGTAACTCCCAATAGAAAGTTGTCCAAACGTTGGATTAATCACAGCAGCTGGTGTACCCTGCTGATGGCAAGACAAATTTGCCACAGAACCATTACAAGCCCCGTGTAAAGAAATGTCCTGACATATAAGCGAACCGCTGAGTGCAAGTCTACAGTTTGTACCGCTCAAAAACACTTCACGATCCCCACTCCAACATCTAAATGTATACGGTAAATCCCAAGATGTCTTAATGTATTCCTTACCCAACCTTTCATATTTGCCTGCTTGCATTTGTCTGAGGCAATACTGAAACTGAAAAGTACTCACAGTTAATGTTATTTTGCCATGAATAAGTCATTCTGTAGCTGGTTTTTCTGCCACTGTGAATGGTAACTTTTCCAGTTTTTCAATGCTCAGCACTGTATACCTTGCTCCTCTTTGTGCCAGTTCGATCTGTTTATCAGTTAGATTGTATTCTGCAAACAGAGCCGTTGTGTTGATAAAACGCCAAGGCACATAGCCCGCTCGCAAAGATTGCAGCGTCCAGCTTAATAACATAATAGAACGTAATTGAGACTGGCCTTGCTGTAACATCGCCAAATCTTGTTCTAGTATGTCGATAGCAGAGGATACAATGCCATCCAATGAATATATTCTGGAGGACAAAGTTGTTAACCCATTGTCGACCACAGAGAGTGTTTTCTCTAAATTAATACGATCAAGTTCACGTATTCGTTCTGCGGCCTCCATCTGTGATACTTTCCATTCTTCATTATAAGCAGCATAAATGCCGGCATATATGAAACGTTTTTGACACGGTTTTCTTGGTCCAAGCAAGAATTCCCTACGGTCTGCGTCCTTTTAAGTGTTGTTTCACATCCTGTAGTGTAGACTTATGCAGCCAATCGAGGCATAATTTTCCTACACTGTATGTTGTTACTATCCCCGGATTTTGTCTTTGGACGTAGCTTGGGTCTGGCCTATTAATAGTAAAGCCCTGAGTTTTATTCAGGAATCTTTCCTGACAGTTATTCGTGTCTGTGGGCCAGATCAACCATTTTTTCCAATCAGGATTCGATCTGTTGAGTTGTAGTATATTGTCAACTGTCACCACTGCCTGTGTATCGTTATCTCTGGCAGGTGTTGGTACAGAAGGTGTGTTCATCTCTTTGATCTTGTCTAATCCAAGACAAGACGTTTGTTGGATGATTTCATTCAAAAACATTATTTGTTCAGGGATGATGCAGGCTCTAAATAAAGCTTCTATCCCCTGCACTTGCCAATCTTTAGTACCCCAGACTGTTTTGGTGTCTATTGTGTCTTTCCAAAAGTCGAAACCCTGTCTAGACAGTTGGGCATTAAATAACGCAGAGTAAATCTGTTTTGTATTTGTTAACATAATTTTCAGCCCTGTCTTGTTTACATTTTTATAGTAAAACATTTCTGGTTCAGATGTATTGTATCCTGAAAAATATGGAAACTTACTAGCAAATGTTTTTGAACTATCTTTAGGTGGTGTAGGACAATGTTCCCATTGGTTAAAAATAAACACATTTCTTGGATATGCAGATTTATGCAAATAATGATGACCATAGTGGTTATAACAATACATTTGTTCATAGTCTGATGAACCCTCTAAATATTCATGTTTAGAAAATGCAGCAGATTTTCCTAGGTCAAACATTATATCATTGACAGTCTCAAAGTCCCAATCATCTGAATAGGTACTGGACGTAATTAGATCACTTAGTGAAATTTTAAACAAATGTGGAATGTTCAATTGTTCCGTCGGACCGAAGATTTCAAATTCTGTTTTGTCCCACACTATACCATCCTGTATAGGAACAGCTGTGATGTTCACTGATGACAAGTCTCTTGCTTCACGATGGGAAGATTTATGAGGTTTCAAAAGTACGTTCACGTCTTTTCCTTCAGTATACACATGGATGTATCTGTCACTTATAAGCACGCTCACAGTTGTTACCAAAGCTTGCCAGAGCAGGAAAACAAAAAGTCCAGATGTAATCCAGAGTTCAATCCATGGAGAAACCAAATAAGTCTTTTTCAGAAAGTGAAGAAAGTCTTGTACTTGCTGCTTGAATTTCAATGATGCTGGCGTCGTTTCAGGTTCACTCGGATCTTCTGAGAACGTATCAAAGTTAATGAAATAGCCAGAAGCAGTTCTGTCAATTGTTGGAATTGCATCAGGATTTGTAGAAATCACTGGAACCAGTTCATCACTTGCTACATTGGTGTAGACAGGTGTATTTGGACAAACTGTTATTTGGTGTTCAAGAGGGATGAGTTCCATAGCATTGTTGCTTAGTCCTCCATCTGTTACAGCTGAATTCTCGATTGTTATCAGTCTTCCAGTCTGAACCTCTTGGATAGTAGCGAGAGGAGTGCGTCTGCTACTAGGTCGGAGTCCACGAGGCCTACTATTTAGTATTGGCCACATACTGTGGTTTGATGAGGTCGATGGACACAAATCTTTTCTCCTTTCTTCCAGGAAGGGGCGGCAGAAGTACTGTTCTTGTTCCTTGAACTGCTAGAACAGGTACTGGTTGTCTGTAAGAAGGTCCAAATTCCTTCTTGTCCGCAATCTTTTCTCTGACTAGATCCCCAACTTTTGGAATCCAGACAGGCCTTGCTGTGACAGCCGGTTGATCCCCAGTGGTGGTTGGCTGTAGGAATACGTTGCTTTGTTTCGTTCTTAACTTGTTTAGTTCCTGTAAAACAGCCAAACGATCTTTGATATCAAAGGGTTTATTTTCCACCACTGTGCCTACGTGTTCCAGGTCTGGTACCCACATTCTTGTCCCAAATAGGACCTCATATGGAGTGACCCCCTAGAGAACTTCTTGGCAGATTATTCAATGAGCGTTGAACCCCACTAAGGTATTTGACCCACCCATCACCCGAACCTAATACCCTAGCTGTTATAGACTGCTTTATGTCCCGGTTTTTCCTTTCCACAACAGAATTTCCCTCAGGATGGAATGGAGAGGAGTACCGCAATGCAACGCCCAGACTGGCCATGGCTTCTTTGTAAGCCCTAGAGCTAAACGCAGGACCCTGGTCAGAATGTAGCGTGCCTATTGCGTAGGTGCCGATAAAGACTCGCAAATCTTTTATAACAGTTCGAGCGTCAGCCGAGCGCTGAGGCCATAACCATAGGAACCTAGATTCAGTATTTGTGGGAATGCCTTTGTCCAGTAGGACGCAGGCGCGTAGATAGTCTAAGGCTGTCTAACAGTGGTGTCTGTACTGGGTTGCCGCATTCGCAGCATGGTGTCTGGTGGCTCTCTCGCTGTAATTTACAGTCGAGGCAGTTGTTGATGAATATGTGAATTTCTGTATTCATTCCAGGCCACCAGTACATCTCTTTTAACGTCAAAATTGTTTTAGAGATCCCTTGATGTGACAGACCCTCCCCCAAATGTGTTTCATAAATCAAGGCTGCTCTACGTTCGATGTTTGGAATTACCCTATCCCCCACTCCAGGGATTCGAGCAAAAGGAACGTTGTTTGCATCAATTACATAAGAGTACTTGAGTGGAAACTTTTTGGTAACGCTGCACTGCTGCCTTTGCTTGAAGCATTGACAGCCAACATTATCTCACTGTCTATTTTTGTTTTTGAACGAGTGATCGCAGCTACAGAAGCCGTTTGCACAGCCCCCTTTGCGGCTTCGTCAGCCAATGAATTCCCTGCAACGTGAACGCCATCACGTTGATGACTCAGTGTGTGGATCACGTGATCCTTTGGTAGTTCGTTTTTCAACTGAACTACTTGTTCCCAAAGCATTTTATGCTTTATTGTGCCACCTTTCGCATCTTTGAAACCATTTTCAAGCCAGTTTTGTATATAGTCATTATACGACTGAACACAGTAAAAGGAATCGCACACTATCAGTGTGGGGAATTCTCGATCTGTACTTTCAAGTGCCAGTTTGAATGCTTGTAGTTCAGCTCGCTGAGCTGTACAATCTCCTAGAGACTGAGTTTTTGTGACCATAGGTCTGAAGATGCCATTTCGCATGCGACCTTTAACAATTGCACACGCTGCACTGTAAGCTTGCTTACTCCCTGTTGCGGGTTGTGCGAATCCGTCAGTGTAAATTATGAATTTGTACTGATCGAGAGGCAGAATTTCAGTAGGCAGAGGACATTCATGTTCGTATTGCAGGAATGCTTGTGTTTTTAAATCTGGATCAAAAACATATTCAACATCTGTTGCAGCAAGAGAATTAACCCATTGTATCCATCTTGGATGTAATGCTTTAGCATTTGGAATGCTAGCTTTTGTTACCGCTTCTAAAGCTGGTACCGGGGTTACGACAATAATGCGTTTCCCTTGGGCTAAGGCTCTTTCTTTTGCTACAGCGGTTTGAACTGCTGTTAGAATTTTTTCAGTTGAACTGAAGCGCATTTCCGCTTGTGTGTACAAATGGGATTTGTAAGTAGGTGAATCCACATTGACCTAAAATTATTCGGATCACCAAATTGCGTTGACTTACGCGTGTTTGTAAGTGATTTGTTGCTAACATGTTAGCCTGGAGTGAACGCAAGATTTCTGTGTGTTCTTGTGTCCAGTTTCTGATCGAAAAATCAGGTTTGATTAAGGCGTAGAGAGGTTTAACCCTTTCTGCGTAATTTAGAATGTATGTTCTTCCAAAATTTAGGAAACCCAGGATGGATTGTAAGTTTTTTAGCGTTTTTGGAGGTTGGAGCAGCGCACATTTCTCTAGAAAGTTAGCTGCCAAGCTCTTGCCTTCACTTGAAAGCTCATATCCTAGAAATAGGACATTGAGATGGGCAATACTGGACTTTTTAAAGTTGAACTTGTAGCCCTCAGAGGCGAAACCCAGTATAATGGTGCTCACCCTGTTCAAGTGTTTTTCCAGGTCATCGTCTGTCAGATAGATGTCATCGACATAGGACAATGCCTCATTGTCATAAATTTGTAGTAACTCCGTTACCCTCGCTGAGAATAAACCTGGGCTGTTCTTGAACCCTTGTGGGAGTCGACAAAAGTGACGCTGGGTCCCCATTATGGAGAATGCTGTTAAGTACCTGCTTTCAGGTGCTATGTTTTGACAAAAGAAACCATTTGAGATGTCTAATGTTGTTTTATATTTTTACGCACAATGTTATTCATTAATGCTGTGCTATGTGCATTTTGCACTGCAAAAGTTTTAGAACAAGTGTTTAAGTGTCTGTAATCCAAAACTAGACGATATGTATTGTCTGGTTTGGAGACAGGAAACAAAGGATTGTTCATTGAGGAGGTGCATGTTTCAATCACCCCTTGATATTCAAGTTGATCTAAGATCTCCCTGACCTGTTTTTTAGCTTCTTGCTTTATTGGGTACTGCCGTTGTGCAGTTGGTTCATGTTTCAGATGTATTTTATGGTGAGGTGAATCCTCATCCCATCCTACATGATTTTTATATAATGCTGGGGCCTGGGCCACTGCCCATTTCCTGGCATATGTATATCTCAGATGCATTGGTATATGGTTGGAGAAGGCAGGCATAATTATGTCCTCGCCATGTGGGCACTCCCTGACAAATTGTGGTGGCAAGTCCTTTTCTGCTAGAAGTATGTCATAGCCCTTTGATTGTCTTTCCCAAAAAAGTGCTTTCACCTGTCTAGGTTTGTCTCCCTCCATCCGGAGTGTTATGTCATATAACTTTTGTGGAGTACTAACCCTGGTGTCTACAGTCTCAACTGTGATGTACTCATTCAAGTCCACTATCTCCAGAAGTTCCTTCAGGTTCTGGCGAACTATTGTGACTTCTGCTGCACTATCCAGCATTGTCTGAGCCCATTCTCCGTTCTTGAGTTGTGTTCTCAGTATTCTCGGCATGTCTGATCTTTAGACCTGCTACTTTCTTTTTGGAGAATTGAGGTTTTGCTTTAGTTTTTGGAGCGTGTTTGTCGTCTTTCGATTTCACGCGTTCTTCTCTATGTTCTGATCGTCCTCTTCTTTCCGAAGTCTGTGATGAGATCTGAAAGGGACGAGAGGAACGTGTATCAGTATCTTGAAACCTGTCAGGCTTTCTCAAATTATCCCTATTCCTGAGGTTATACCTCCTTTCAGAGGGCTCCTTTTGAGGAGACCTACCTCGGGATTGAGAACGTTTCTCGTTTGATTTTTGTTTATTAGACTCCCACTTCTTTTTAGAAGATGTAGGAGTTTGTTTAATTGAGTCCTTCTCAGGACTTTCAGATAGCTTAGGTTTCACTGGTCTTCCACCCAAACTATCTCTGCCTAATTCTGCATAAGATTGTTCTATAATTCTGGGTAGCTCTGTTTGATGTTCTGTAACATCAAATTCCCTTAATTTTTGGCGGATCGCCACTGCTGCTGCCTACCCTTTAATATTAGATAATATTATTGTTGAGACCTGGTCGAAATTTTTCAGTAATTTCATACCTAAATTTAGAGCAGGCTCTGCCCCGTATTCGTTTTGAATTTGCTTCAGGACATCAGGTATTACCGCAATTGACGGAATGCCATGTGTTTTAGTATAGATGGCAGCAAAGACTGAGCCCCAAGTGTTGCAGTCTTCCAGTTGTGGTGGGATCCCCATTGGTAAACTGATTGTCAGTATTCTGTGTTTCTCATACGGGCTAGTATTTGGAAATACTGCTTCGATTTGAGTAATTTTTTGAGCTATCCAGAATGGAATTTGCTCACGTTTTGTGGGCATTTTACCCATGACTGTGTATATAGTCTGTGGTGTAATTTTTAGTGTATTCCCCTGTTGGGGAGTTGGATTTGGAAGTGTTAATGTTTGCTGGACTGTAAAAGGCCGCATGACATATTGGACCAATTGTCTGTAGTTTTTTATTAATTCTTGTATCTGAACAAGTAAGTCCTCATCTGACATTATATCTAGTTCAGGATGAGGTGTGTAGCCGGCTAGAATCGGCCATGTTGCTCCTGGTCTACCTAGTGGACCGAGCCTGGTAATGTTTCTGTGATGTTTTAGGGCGCCTTTAAACCAGAGCTGATGCTCCTGGTATGTTAATGGAATTTCTATATCCTCGAAAGGAATGTATTCCTCTGGTGGTTCATCTTCTTTGTAGAAGTGAAACGTGTGTGTTACTGAATTGGATTCAGGAAATATTACCCATGAATAGAATACCTCTGTCTGAAAGGATTCGTGTGCCTCTATCACGAAAACTGCTCTACTGCCTCTTGGTGGTAGGACATGTTTTATAAGTTTTAGAGTGATGGCTCTTCTTAAGTTTGGAGCGATGTTTATGACACCCTCCTCGGTTTCATTTAAACCGGTAATGTTAAAAACTACTGCTTGGGCTGGATCAGCCGCAGCTCCACCGTTTCCGGTCTCAGTGTCGGAGCTAGGCATTTTGTTGTTTGAAAAATGTAAAACAAGTTTCAAGGAAACAAAGCGTAGGTGGACAATATTTTGGAACACTGTATCCTTCAACGTTGAGCAAACCAAACAGCTAATATATAGGGTACTGCCCTATGTAGCCGTGGCGGATACTAAACCCTGCCCACTCCAGACGTCTTTTGGAGTATATTGGTAGGGGTCTTGAGAGAAAAAGCACGGCTGAGTTACTCAGTATCTAACGTTGAATTACTGCCTTACCAAACCGTTGGGCGCCATGTAGTGTAGCTCCAATTTCCCTAATAGGCTCTGCGCATTGGAATAATATATCCTATAGGTTTGACATAGGACTAAGGTCAGTATGTCCCTATCGAGTATATTAAACTTAATTAATTGTGCCAGCTAGCTCAGAGGCCACTAGAAACTCCTTGACAACAAGAAGGGAGTAGTTTCTGGCAGCCGCAAAACATGACCACTGTGTTTCCCTTTAGAATCAGAACGTGTCCCAGAGTCGTGGAAACAATAGATAACTATTTCACTCAGCTCAGTCGTGCATGCTTAGTTTTCTCCAAGTTACACAGAAAGAAATAGATGGGCGTTTCAATAAAAGATTTATTGAACAGTCTTGTTTCTGGTGTAAGTAAAATGTGCTGTTACGATCACAAGACAGTATGCGAGATAAATAATGTACAGTGTGAGCAGTAGAAATAAATAATACTGCGAGAGCATTATCTTTTAGTACATATGCTGTTACATAAATAACACAGACTAAAAATGCGAGTACTCATACGATGCGTTTCTAATCTAGTTCTACCCCAATGTACCTAACCTAACCTAGGTGTAGAACGAGGTATGAAGTAGGTGAAGTATTCCTTACTATAGTATACTAAGAGTACGCTAACCCCAGTATGCCTAGTATGCCAAGAGTCCCTCTAGGTTCTAGTCTGCTCCATACCTGAAGAATGAGAGAGGTAGGAATCTCTTTGCCAGACTCGAACTCCAACACCCCGCAAGGGAAGTCAGATCACTGGAAGCTGGACTCTCTGCGTGCAGGGATGACAGCGTCTTCTCAGTGCATCAGGCCGGGAAACGGGCTCCTCTGAAGTCGAGGTCTCCTCTGATTTACAGGGGCTAGGGAAGGTATATTTATACCTGAGAAGCACCTAAGAATGTTAGTATTGACGTGAGTCGGACAGCGAAAGACGCCATGAATGAACCCCTAAGGAATAATGGTTCATGCATAATATATGAGTCCTTGAAGAAATCAATAGTCCTGGACTAGGGAAACTCCCGCAGCCTAAGGGTCTGTTCTTCAAGAACTCGTTGTGACGTTAGGGTGGGCGGATGTCAGAGACCATGCCTGTATTTGGAGTGCACGGTTAATGCCTAAATAAGGGCTGGGATTTTATGCCTATATAAGGGCAGGGCGAATTGTGCCTATATAAGGACATGATACTGGAAAGCCCGTTTATGGACACCCTAAGAGGAATACAACAAGCGTGTCGGGGTGGCTGGTGAGGGTTCACTGTGTTGGTTGTCTTCGTCGAAGTTGTCGTAGATTTTCTTGATTTTGAGGTGGAAGAAGGTGCTGAGTTTGTTGCAGAGGTCTTGTGAGGGAGGGATGTCCGTAGACTCGCTGGTGGGTTGGGCGAACTCCTTGATGATGCTGAAGAGTTCTTTGCTGTTGTGCGGGTGTGTGGAGATCCTGTCTTCAATTGCTTTTTTCTCGTTTTTCTGATGAGTTGGTGGTGGGCTTTGGTGGCGGCTCTGAAGTCGTTGAGGGCCTCTGTCGATTTGGAGTTCCTCCAGGCCTTTTCGAGGCGGCGGCACGTGCGTCTGGATTCTCGAAGTTCGGTGGTGAACCATCTGGCTTTCTTGGCGTGAGTTTTGTTGTTTTTCTTGAGGGGGACTATGGTGTTGGCGCTGTCGGAGATCCATCTGTGCAGGGTTCGGGCTGCGGTGTTGGGGTCGTCGTCTTCCGCGATGGTTGGGGTGGAGTTGCTGAGTGAGGAGGTGAGCTGGAGCGTTTGTTAAGCGCGACTACTCACCCGTAAGGGTCTCAAGGCGCTGGGGGGGTGCAGGTTCCAGTCCATCAAGGAGGGGGTCTGTCGAAGAGCCAGGTTTTGAGGTTTCTCGCGAAGATGGGGAGCGATGTTGTCTGTCTGAGGTGGAGCGGAAGGGCGCTCCAGGCTCTGGCTGCAAGGAAGGAGAAGGAGCGGCCTCCCGATCTGGTCTTTATGGTGCGGGGGACCATGGCGTAGGAGAGCTGGGCTGATCGTAGGGTCCTTCGAGGTGCGTGGAATTTGAGTCGGTTGTTCAGGTATGCTGGTCCGGTGTCGTGGAGGGCCTTGTGTGCATGGGTGAGTATCTTGAAAGTGATTCTGGCCTCGATGGGGAGCCAGTGGAGTGTGCGCAGGTGCTGGGAGATGTGGCAGTGTCTTGGCAGGTTGAGGACCAGTCTTGCGGCGGCGTTCTGGATGTTTTGTAGCTTGCGGGTGAGGTTTTTGTTTATTGCGGCGTAGAGTGCGTTGCCGTAGTCGAGTCTGCTGGTGACGAGGGCGTGAGTGACGGTCTTTCTGTGCTCAAGGGGGATCCATTTGAAGGTCTTACGTAGGAGGCGGAGGGTGTGGAAGCAGGAGAATGCGAGGGAGTTGATCTGGCGGTCCATTTTGAGCTCTGAGTCCAGGATGATTCCAAGGTTGCGTGCGTGGTCCGTGGGGGTGGGTGGGCTTCCGAGGGCGGGGGGCCACCAGGTGTCATTCCAGGCATCGGGGTTTGGGCCCATGATGAGTACTTCTGTTTTGTCGGTGTTGAGTTGTAGGCAGCTGCTTTTTATACATTTGGCGACGGCTTCCATGCCTTCTTGAAAGTTGTGTCTTGCGGTGTTGGGTTCGTTGGATAAGGAGAGAATGAGTTGGGTGTCGTCTGCGTATGACACAATGTGGAGTCCGTAGGTTCTGACGATGGGGGCGAGCAGAGCCATGTAGACGTTGAAGAGCGTGGGGCTGAGGGAGGACCCCTGGGGGACTCCGCAGGTGGTTGGTGTAGGGGCCGAGAAGAAAGGGGGAGTCTGACCCGCTGCGTTCTGCCGGAGAGGAAGGAGTGGATCCAGTCAAGGGCCTTGTCCCGGATCCCTGCGTCGTGGAGTCTGCGTATTAGGGTGCGGTGAGAGACTGTGTTGAACGCCGCTGAGAGGTCGAGGAGGATGAGGGCTACTGTTTCTCCTCTGTCCAGTAGGGAGCGGATGTCGTCTGTTGCGGCGAGGAGGGCGGTTTCTGTGCTGTGGTTTTTTCTGAAGCCGGATTGGGAGGAGTCGAGGATGTTATGCTCTTCGATGAAGGTGGCGAGTTGGCTGTTGATGGCTTTCTCAATTACTTTTGCTGGGAATGGGAGCAGGGAGATGGGTCTTTACATCTTGAGGTCGGTGGGGTCTGCCAAGGGCTTCTTCAGGAGGGGGTTGATCTTGGCATTTTTCCAGTCATCGGGGAATGAGGCATTCGTCAGGGAGCGGTTGATGGTGTGGCGGAGCATGGGTGCGATGGTGACGGCGGCTCTGTTGAAGATGTGGTGGGGGCAGGGGTCCGTGGGGGCCCCGGAGTGGATTGACTTCATTGTCTTCAGTGTGTCTTCGGTGGTGAGGGCTGTCCAGTTGTCAATCGTTGGCTTCAGGGTGTAGTGTAGCTCCTATTTCCCTAATAGGCTCTGCGCATTGGAATAATATATCCTATAGGTTTGACATAGGACTAAGGTCAGTATGTCCCTATCGAGTATATTAAACTTAATTACTTGTGCCAGCTAGCTCAGAGGCCACTAGAAACTCCTTGACAACAAGAAGGGAGTAGTTTCTGGCAGCCGCAAAACATGACCACTGTGTTTCCCTTTAGAATCAGAACGTGTCCCAGAGTCGTGGAAACAATAGATAACTATTTCACTCAGCTCAGTCGTGCATGCTTAGTTTTCTCCAAGTTACACAGAAAGAAATAGACGGGCGTTTCAATAAAAGATTTATTGAACAGTCTTGTTTCTGGTGTAAGTAAAATGTGCTGTTATGATCACAAGACAGTATGCGAGATAAATAATGTACAGTGTGAGCAGTAGAAATAAATAATACTGCGAGAGCATTATCTTTTAGTACATATGCTGTTACATAAATAACACAGACTAAAAATGCGAGTACTCATACGATGCGTTTCTAATCTAGTTCTACCCCAATGTACCTAACCTAACCTCGGTGTTGGACGAGGTATGAAGTAGGTGAAGTATTCCTTACTATAGTATACTAAGAGTACGCTAACCCCAGTATGCCTAGTATGCCAAGAGTCCCTCTAGGTTCTAGTCTGCTCCATACCTGAAGAATGAGAGAGGTAGGAATCTCTTTGTCAGACTCGAACTCCAACACCCCGCAAGGGAAGTCAGATCACTGGAAGCTGGACTCTCTGCGTGCAGGGATGACAGCGTCTTCTCAGTGCGTCAGGCCGGGAAACGGGCTCCTCTGAAGTCGAGGTCTCCTCTGATTTACAGGGGCTAGGGAATGTATATTTATACCTGAGAAGCACCTAAGAATGTTAGTATTGACGTGAGTCGGACAGCGAAAGACGTCATGAATGAACCCCTAAGGAATAATGGTTCATGCATAATATATGAGTCCTTGAAGAAATCAATAGTCCTGGACTAGGGAAACTCCCGCAGCCTAAGGGTCTGTTCTTCAAGAACTCGTTGTGATGTTAGGGTGGACGGATGTCAGAGACCATGCCTGTATTTGGAGTGCACGGTTAATGCCTAAATAAGGGCTGGGATTTTATGCCTATATAAGGGCAGGGCGAATTGTGCCTATATAAGGACATGATACTGGAAAGCCCGTTTATGGACACCCTAAGAGGAATACAATACCCACTCCACTTTCGTGTGTACGATAATACTAAAATGCTAAACATTTAAAATGCTAAACATAAAATGGAGTACCGCATATTTTAAAAAATATATATTTTTAAAAGCATTTAAAAACATAAGAAAAAATGCAAAAGGTACTGTACATTTGAAGCATTGCTTTTCATTTCAGGCATATATTTAAAATAAAATGCAATATGAATGAAAGAAGCAGTAATATTTACATGTGACAAAAAAATGATCGATAAGTTTCTTAAAAATCAAAGTCATTTCATGTCATGAAAATTTATGAACTGTTTTAGACACACAAGATGACTAAGTGTCCGTGGAAGTAACTTGAAGTCTGTATTATAAGGCTAGTTCTACTTTAAGCAGATTGTAGTGCCATTTTCGTTCGAAAAATGGGAAAAAGTTCAATTTTGGTAGAGTTCCAAGTTGTTTTGAAAAGATGAAGGCCAAATTGTTATTGCATCTCCGGAACACTGTATGCTGAATCAGAGTCAGTTTACGGGTCTGGTGTAAACATGAGATCATCTACTTCTATAGACAAAACATCGTCCACTGTAGTTGGTGTCAGTTGGAACACCTCGTGTAGCAGATTAATTGCACAGAGATGTGAAGCTTCGCTTCCAGCATAGGGTGCCGCAGCAAAGTTCGCGTCCGTTGTTACCTGTGTGCCTGTAGATCCTTCTCGTACCTCAGCAGCAGCCGGAAGCGTCTGTGAGATCTCAATGAATGCTGACATCAGGATTGGTAGCCTCTGGGGACAACACAGAGCATGGGCCGTTATCGGGTCCAGCAGAGTATCGACATCCGTTGGCGTAGCTGATGGAAATGTTAGACAGGTGTCCAACACGCATTCTTCACCGCATAGCAGGCATCGTAGAACAGGTAAGATGCAATCTTGCCAGATTGGTCTGAATGACAGGAACCAAGTTGTATTAAGGTCCCGTAGACGAGTCATGCCCAATAGCTGTACTATTCGCTCACGGCACTTTCGTTCAAGGAGAGCTTTCTCCATTTCGCTCGGAGTGATGTCTGCGAATAGGCTGGCCATAGCACAATAGCAGGAAGAGAAATAGAATTCCGGCAACAAGTGCTAGAATTAATGGTATGCCACCAAACACCGAATGTGCAAAGTTCGGGATGATTCCGAGTATTGCCTGGAAAGGTGCTAACAGACTGGAACAGATGCTCTTAAATACATGTATAATTCCACTTGTATCAGACATGTTGAAGATACGTGATATCATTTCTACGAAATGTATAGGGCAGTTCGTACGTATTAAAGTCTGCATCTCAGCCGAAGTCCTTGCTACTTGTAGATCATAGGTTTCCTTGGCCGAGGTCAAAGGCACTGTTTGCTGTAAAAGCATGGCTTTCATTCTGCTCAAAGTATCAAATCTTATAAAAGAGACGTTCAGCGAAGGCCATAGAGGCGACTCCCTGACTGTGTCTATTGGGGCAAACAATACTTGCATACAGCAAGTGACCCTGGAGTTGACCGTTACTAGATATGGGATGCCTGACAACATGCCGCAGCAACTCTGATCATTCAACATGAGGTAACTCCCAATAGAAAGTTGTCCAAACGTTGGATTAATCACAGCAGCTGGTGTACCCTGCTGATGGCAAGACAAATTTGCCACAGAACCATTACAAGCCCCGTGTAAAGAAATGTCCTGACATATAAGCGAACCGCTGAGTGCAAGTCTACAGTTTGTACCGCTCAAAAACACTTCACGATCCCCACTCCAACATCTAAATGTATACGGTAAATCCCAAGATGTCTTAATGTATTCCTTACCCAACCTTTCATATTTGCCTGCTTGCATTTGTCTGAGGCAATACTGAAACTGAAAAGTACTCACAGTTAATGTTATTTTGCCATGAATAAGTCATTCTGTAGCTGGTTTTTCTGCCACTGTGAATGGTAACTTTTCCAGTTTTTCAATGCTCAGCACTGTATACCTTGCTCCTCTTTGTGCCAGTTCGATCTGTTTATCAGTTAGATTGTATTCTGCAAACAGAGCCGTTGTGTTGATAAAACGCCAAGGCACATAGCCCGCTCGCAAAGATTGCAGCGTCCAGCTTAATAACATAATAGAACGTAATTGAGACTGGCCTTGCTGTAACATCGCCAAATCTTGTTCTAGTATGTCGATAGCAGAGGATACAATGCCATCCAATGAATATATTCTGGAGGACAAAGTTGTTAACCCATTGTCGACCACAGAGAGTGTTTTCTCTAAATTAATACGATCAAGTTCACGTATTCGTTCTGCGGCCTCCATCTGTGATACTTTCCATTCTTCATTATAAGCAGCATAAATGCCGGCATATATGAAACGTTTTTGACACGGTTTTCTTGGTCCAAGCAAGAATTCCCTACGGTCTGCGTCCTTTTAAGTGTTGTTTCACATCCTGTAGTGTAGACTTATGCAGCCAATCGAGGCATAATTTTCCTACACTGTATGTTGTTACTATCCCCGGATTTTGTCTTTGGACGTAGCTTGGGTCTGGCCTATTAATAGTAAAGCCCTGAGTTTTATTCAGGAATCTTTCCTGACAGTTATTCGTGTCTGTGGGCCAGATCAACCATTTTTTCCAATCAGGATTCGATCTGTTGAGTTGTAGTATATTGTCAACTGTCACCACTGCCTGTGTATCGTTATCTCTGGCAGGTGTTGGTACAGAAGGTGTGTTCATCTCTTTGATCTTGTCTAATCCAAGACAAGACGTTTGTTGGATGATTTCATTCAAAAACATTATTTGTTCAGGGATGATGCAGGCTCTAAATAAAGCTTCTATCCCCTGCACTTGCCAATCTTTAGTACCCCAGACTGTTTTGGTGTCTATTGTGTCTTTCCAAAAGTCGAAACCCTGTCTAGACAGTTGGGCATTAAATAACGCAGAGTAAATCTGTTTTGTATTTGTTAACATAATTTTCAGCCCTGTCTTGTTTACATTTTTATAGTAAAACATTTCTGGTTCAGATGTATTGTATCCTGAAAAATATGGAAACTTACTAGCAAATGTTTTTGAACTATCTTTAGGTGGTGTAGGACAATGTTCCCATTGGTTAAAAATAAACACATTTCTTGGATATGCAGATTTATGCAAATAATGATGACCATAGTGGTTATAACAATACATTTGTTCATAGTCTGATGAACCCTCTAAATATTCATGTTTAGAAAATGCAGCAGATTTTCCTAGGTCAAACATTATATCATTGACAGTCTCAAAGTCCCAATCATCTGAATAGGTACTGGACGTAATTAGATCACTTAGTGAAATTTTAAACAAATGTGGAATGTTCAATTGTTCCGTCGGACCGAAGATTTCAAATTCTGTTTTGTCCCACACTATACCATCCTGTATAGGAACAGCTGTGATGTTCACTGATGACAAGTCTCTTGCTTCACGATGGGAAGATTTATGAGGTTTCAAAAGTACGTTCACGTCTTTTCCTTCAGTATACACATGGATGTATCTGTCACTTATAAGCACGCTCACAGTTGTTACCAAAGCTTGCCAGAGCAGGAAAACAAAAAGTCCAGATGTAATCCAGAGTTCAATCCATGGAGAAACCAAATAAGTCTTTTTCAGAAAGTGAAGAAAGTCTTGTACTTGCTGCTTGAATTTCAATGATGCTGGCGTCGTTTCAGGTTCACTCGGATCTTCTGAGAACGTATCAAAGTTAATGAAATAGCCAGAAGCAGTTCTGTCAATTGTTGGAATTGCATCAGGATTTGTAGAAATCACTGGAACCAGTTCATCACTTGCTACATTGGTGTAGACAGGTGTATTTGGACAAACTGTTATTTGGTGTTCAAGAGGGATGAGTTCCATAGCGTTGTTGCTTAGTCCTCCATCTGTTACAGCTGAATTCTCGATTGTTATCAGTCTTCCAGTCTGAACCTCTTGGATAGTAGCGAGAGGAGTGCGTCTGCTACTAGGTCGGAGTCCACGAGGCCTACTATTTAGTATTGGCCACATACTGTGGTTTGATGAGGTCGATGGACACAAATCTTTTCTCCTTTCTTCCAGGAAGGGGCGGCAGAAGTACTGTTCTTGTTCCTTGAACTGCTAGAACAGGTACTGGTTGTCTGTAAGAAGGTCCAAATTCCTTCTTGTCCGCAATCTTTTCTCTGACTAGATCCCCAACTTTTGGAATCCAGACAGGCCTTGCTGTGACAGCCGGTTGATCCCCAGTGGTGGTTGGCTGTAGGAATACGTTGCTTTGTTTCGTTCTTAACTTGTTTAGTTCCTGTAAAACAGCCAAACGATCTTTGATATCAAAGGGTTTATTTTCCACCACTGTGCCTACGTGTTCCAGGTCTGGTACCCACATTCTTGTCCCAAATAGGACCTCATATGGAGTGACCCCCTAGAGAACTTCTTGGCAGATTATTCAATGAGCGTTGAACCCCACTAAGGTATTTGACCCACCCATCACCCGAACCTAATACCCTAGCTGTTATAGACTGCTTTATGTCCCGGTTTTTCCTTTCCACAACAGAATTTCCCTCAGGATGGAATGGAGAGGAGTACCGCAATGCAACGCCCAGACTGGCCATGGCTTCTTTGTAAGCCCTAGAGCTAAACGCAGGACCCTGGTCAGAATGTAGCGTGCCTATTGCGTAGGTGCCGATAAAGACTCGCAAATCTTTTATAACAGTTCGAGCGTCAGCCGAGCGCTGAGGCCATAACCATAGGAACCTAGATTCAGTATTTGTGGGAATGCCTTTGTCCAGTAGGACGCAGGCGCGTAGATAGTCTAAGGCTGTCTAACAGTGGTGTCTGTACTGGGTTGCCGCATTCGCAGCATGGTGTCTGGTGGCTCTCTCGCTGTAATTTACAGTCGAGGCAGTTGTTGATGAATATGTGAATTTCTGTATTCATTCCAGGCCACCAGTACATCTCTTTTAACGTCAAAATTGTTTTAGAGATCCCTTGATGTGACAGACCCTCCCCCAAATGTGTTTCATAAATCAAGGCTGCTCTACGTTCGATGTTTGGAATTACCCTATCCCCCACTCCAGGGATTCGAGCAAAAGGAACGTTGTTTGCATCAATTACATAAGAGTACTTGAGTGGAAACTTTTTTGGTAACGCTGCACTGCTGCCTTTGCTTGAAGCATTGACAGCCAACATTATCTCACTGTCTATTTTTGTTTTTGAACGAGTGATCGCAGCTACAGAAGCCGTTTGCACAGCCCCCTTTGCGGCTTCGTCAGCCAATGAATTCCCTGCAACGTGAACGCCATCACGTTGATGACTCAGTGTGTGGATCACGTGATCCTTTGGTAGTTCGTTTTTCAACTGAACTACTTGTTCCCAAAGCATTTTATGCTTTATTGTGCCACCTTTCGCATCTTTGAAACCATTTTCAAGCCAGTTTTGTATATAGTCATTATACGACTGAACACAGTAAAAGGAATCGCACACTATCAGTGTGGGGAATTCTCGATCTGTACTTTCAAGTGCCAGTTTGAATGCTTGTAGTTCAGCTCGCTGAGCTGTACAATCTCCTAGAGACTGAGTTTTTGTGACCATAGGTCTGAAGATGCCATTTCGCATGCGACCTTTAACAATTGCACACGCTGCACTGTAAGCTTGCTTACTCCCTGTTGCGGGTTGTGCGAATCCGTCAGTGTAAATTATGAATTTGTACTGATCGAGAGGCAGAATTTCAGTAGGCAGAGGACATTCATGTTCGTATTGCAGGAATGCTTGTGTTTTTAAATCTGGATCAAAAACATATTCAACATCTGTTGCAGCAAGAGAATTAACCCATTGTATCCATCTTGGATGTAATGCTTTAGCATTTGGAATGCTAGCTTTTGTTACCGCTTCTAAAGCTGGTACCGGGGTTACGACAATAATGCGTTTCCCTTGGGCTAAGGCTCTTTCTTTTGCTACAGCGGTTTGAACTGCTGTTAGAATTTTTCAGTTGAACTGAAGCGCATTTCCGCTTGTGTGTACAAATGGGATTTGTAAGTAGGTGAATCCACATTGACCTAAAATTATTCGGATCACCAAATTGCGTTGACTTACGCGTGTTTGTAAGTGATTTGTTGCTAACATGTTAGCCTGGAGTGAACGCAAGATTTCTGTGTGTTCTTGTGTCCAGTTTCTGATCGAAAAATCAGGTTTGATTAAGGCGTAGAGAGGTTTAACCCTTTCTGCGTAATTTAGAATGTATGTTCTTCCAAAATTTAGGAAACCCAGGATGGATTGTAAGTTTTTAGCGTTTTTGGAGGTTGGAGCAGCGCACATTTCTCTAGAAAGTTAGCTGCCAAGCTCTTGCCTTCACTTGAAAGCTCATATCCTAGAAATAGGACATTGAGATGGGCAATACTGGACTTTTTAAAGTTGAACTTGTAGCCCTCAGAGGCGAAACCCAGTATAATGGTGCTCACCCTGTTCAAGTGTTTTTCCAGGTCATCGTCTGTCAGATAGATGTCATCGACATAGGACAATGCCTCATTGTCATAAATTTGTAGTAACTCCGTTACCCTCGCTGAGAATAAACCTGGGCTGTTCTTGAACCCTTGTGGGAGTCGACAAAAGTGACGCTGGGTCCCCATTATGGAGAATGCTGTTAAGTACCTGCTTTCAGGTGCTATGTTTTGACAAAAGAAACCATTTGAGATGTCTAATGTTGTTTTATATTTTTACGCACAATGTTATTCATTAATGCTGTGCTATGTGCATTTTGCACTGCAAAAGTTTTAGAACAAGTGTTTAAGTGTCTGTAATCCAAAACTAGACGATATGTATTGTCTGGTTTGGAGACAGGAAACAAAGGATTGTTCATTGAGGAGGTGCATGTTTCAATCACCCCTTGATATTCAAGTTGATCTAAGATCTCCCTGACCTGTTTTTTAGCTTCTTGCTTTATTGGGTACTGCCGTTGTGCAGTTGGTTCATGTTTCAGATGTATTTTATGGTGAGGTGAATCCTCATCCCATCCTACATGATTTTTATATAATGCTGGGGCCTGGGCCACTGCCCATTTCCTGGCATATGTATATCTCAGATGCATTGGTATATGGTTGGAGAAGGCAGGCATAATTATGTCCTCGCCATGTGGGCACTCCCTGACAAATTGTGGTGGCAAGTCCTTTTCTGCTAGAAGTATGTCATAGCCCTTTGATTGTCTTTCCCAAAAAGTGCTTTCACCTGTCTAGGTTTGTCTCCCTCCATCCGGAGTGTTATGTCATATAACTTTTGTGGAGTACTAACCCTGGTGTCTACAGTCTCAACTGTGATGTACTCATTCAAGTCCACTATCTCCAGAAGTTCCTTCAGGTTCTGGCGAACTATTGTGACTTCTGCTGCACTATCCAGCATTGTCTGAGCCCATTCTCCGTTCTTGAGTTGTGTTCTCAGTATTCTCGGCATGTCTGATCTTTAGACCTGCTACTTTCTTTTGGAGAATTGAGGTTTTGCTTTAGTTTTTGGAGCGTGTTTGTCGTCTTTCGATTTCACGCGTTCTTCTCTATGTTCTGATCGTCCTCTTCTTTCCGAAGTCTGTGATGAGATCTGAAAGGGACGAGAGGAACGTGTATCAGTATCTTGAAACCTGTCAGGCTTTCTCAAATTATCCCTATTCCTGAGGTTATACCTCCTTTCAGAGGGCTCCTTTTGAGGAGACCTACCTCGGGATTGAGAACGTTTCTCGTTTGATTTTTGTTTATTAGACTCCCACTTCTTTTTAGAAGATGTAGGAGTTTGTTTAATTGAGTCCTTCTCAGGACTTTCAGATAGCTTAGGTTTCACTGGTCTTCCACCCAAACTATCTCTGCCTAATTCTGCATAAGATTGTTCTATAATTCTGGGTAGCTCTGTTTGATGTTCTGTAACATCAAATTCCCTTAATTTTTGGCGGATCGCCACTGCTGCTGCCTACCCTTTAATATTAGATAATATTATTGTTGAGACCTGGTCGAAATTTTTCAGTAATTTCATACCTAAATTTAGAGCAGGCTCTGCCCCGTATTCGTTTTGAATTTGCTTCAGGACATCAGGTATTACCGCAATTGACGGAATGCCATGTGTTTTAGTATAGATGGCAGCAAAGACTGAGCCCCAAGTGTTGCAGTCTTCCAGTTGTGGTGGGATCCCCATTGGTAAACTGATTGTCAGTATTCTGTGTTTCTCATACGGGCTAGTATTTGGAAATACTGCTTCGATTTGAGTAATTTTTTGAGCTATCCAGAATGGAATTTGCTCACGTTTTGTGGGCATTTTACCCATGACTGTGTATATAGTCTGTGGTGTAATTTTTAGTGTATTCCCCTGTTGGGGAGTTGGATTTGGAAGTGTTAATGTTTGCTGGACTGTAAAAGGCCGCATGACATATTGGACCAATTGTCTGTAGTTTTTTATTAATTCTTGTATCTGAACAAGTAAGTCCTCATCTGACATTATATCTAGTTCAGGATGAGGTGTGTAGCCGGCTAGAATCGGCCATGTTGCTCCTGGTCTACCTAGTGGACCGAGCCTGGTAATGTTTCTGTGATGTTTTAGGGCGCCTTTAAACCAGAGCTGATGCTCCTGGTATGTTAATGGAATTTCTATATCCTCGAAAGGAATGTATTCCTCTGGTGGTTCATCTTCTTTGTAGAAGTGAAACGTGTGTGTTACTGAATTGGATTCAGGAAATATTACCCATGAATAGAATACCTCTGTCTGAAAGGATTCGTGTGCCTCTATCACGAAAACTGCTCTACTGCCTCTTGGTGGTAGGACATGTTTTATAAGTTTTAGAGTGATGGCTCTTCTTAAGTTTGGAGCGATGTTTATGACACCCTCCTCGGTTTCATTTAAACCGGTAATGTTAAAAACTACTGCTTGGGCTGGATCAGCCGCAGCTCCACCGTTTCCGGTCTCAGTGTCGGAGCTAGGCATTTTGTTGTTTGAAAAATGTAAAACAAGTTTCAAGGAAACAAAGCGTAGGTGGACAATATTTTGGAACACTGTATCCTTCAACGTTGAGCAAACCAAACAGCTAATATATAGGGTACTGCCCTATGTAGCCGTGGCGGATACTAAACCCTGCCCACTCCAGACGTCTTTTGGAGTATATTGGTAGGGGTCTTGAGAGAAAAAGCACGGCTGAGTTACTCAGTATCTAACGTTGAATTACTGCCTTACCAAACCGTTGGGCGCCATGTAGTGTAGCTCCAATTTCCCTAATAGGCTCTGCGCATTGGAATAATATATCCTATAGGTTTGACATAGGACTAAGGTCAGTATGTCCCTATCGAGTATATTAAACTTAATTAATTGTGCCAGCTAGCTCAGAGGCCACTAGAAACTCCTTGACAACAAGAAGGGAGTAGTTTCTGGCAGCCGCAAAACATGACCACTGTGTTTCCCTTTAGAATCAGAACGTGTCCCAGAGTCGTGGAAACAATAGATAACTATTTCACTCAGCTCAGTCGTGCATGCTTAGTTTTCTCCAAGTTACACAGAAAGAAATAGATGGGCGTTTCAATAAAAGATTTATTGAACAGTCTTGTTTCTGGTGTAAGTAAAATGTGCTGTTACGATCACAAGACAGTATGCGAGATAAATAATGTACAGTGTGAGCAGTAGAAATAAATAATACTGCGAGAGCATTATCTTTTAGTACATATGCTGTTACATAAATAACACAGACTAAAAATGCGAGTACTCATACGATGCGTTTCTAATCTAGTTCTACCCCAATGTACCTAACCTAACCTAGGTGTAGAACGAGGTATGAAGTAGGTGAAGTATTCCTTACTATAGTATACTAAGAGTACGCTAACCCCAGTATGCCTAGTATGCCAAGAGTCCCTCTAGGTTCTAGTCTGCTCCATACCTGAAGAATGAGAGAGGTAGGAATCTCTTTGCCAGACTCGAACTCCAACACCCCGCAAGGGAAGTCAGATCACTGGAAGCTGGACTCTCTGCGTGCAGGGATGACAGCGTCTTCTCAGTGCATCAGGCCGGGAAACGGGCTCCTCTGAAGTCGAGGTCTCCTCTGATTTACAGGGGCTAGGGAAGGTATATTTATACCTGAGAAGCACCTAAGAATGTTAGTATTGACGTGAGTCGGACAGCGAAAGACGTCATGAATGAACCCCTAAGGAATAATGGTTCATGCATAATATATGAGTCCTTGAAGAAATCAATAGTCCTGGACTAGGGAAACTCCCGCAGCCTAAGGGTCTGTTCTTCAAGAACTCGTTGTGACGTTAGGGTGGGCGGATGTCAGAGACCATGCCTGTATTTGGAGTGCACGGTTAATGCCTAAATAAGGGCTGGGATTTTATGCCTATATAAGGGCAGGGCGAATTGTGCCTATATAAGGACATGATACTGGAAAGCCCGTTTATGGACACCCTAAGAGGAATACAACAAGCGTGTCGGGGTGGCTGGTGAGGGTTCACTGTGTTGGTTGTCTTCGTCGAAGTTGTCGTAGATTTTCTTGATTTTGAGGTGGAAGAAGGTGCTGAGTTTGTTGCAGAGGTCTTGTGAGGGAGGGATGTCCGTAGACTCGCTGGTGGGTTGGGCGAACTCCTTGATGATGCTGAAGAGTTCTTTGCTGTTGTGCGGGTGTGTGGAGATCCTGTCTTCAATTGCTTTTTTCTCGTTTTTCTGATGAGTTGGTGGTGGGCTTTGGTGGCGGCTCTGAAGTCGTTGAGGGCCTCTGTCGATTTGGAGTTCCTCCAGGCCTTTTCGAGGCGGCGGCACGTGCGTCTGGATTCTCGAGTTCGGTGGTGAACCATCTGGCTTTCTTGGCGTGAGTTTTGTTGTTTTTCTTGAGGGGGACTATGGTGTTGGCGCTGTCGGAGATCCATCTGTGCAGGGTTCGGGCTGCGGTGTTGGGGTCGTCGTCTTCCGCGATGGTTGGGGTGGAGTTGCTGAGTGAGGAGGTGAGCTGGAGCGTTTGTTAAGCGCGACTACTCACCCGTAAGGGTCTCAAGGCGCTGGGGGGGGTGCAGGTTCCAGTCCATCAAGGAGGGGGTCTGTCGAAGAGCCAGGTTTTGAGGTTTCTCGCGAAGATGGGGAGCGATGTTGTCTGTCTGAGGTGGAGCGGAAGGGCGCTCCAGGCTCTGGCTGCAAGGAAGGAGAAGGAGCGGCCTCCCGATCTGGTCTTTATGGTGCGGGGGACCATGGCGTAGGAGAGCTGGGCTGATCGTAGGGTCCTTCGAGGTGCGTGGAATTTGAGTCGGTTGTTCAGGTATGCTGGTCCGGTGTCGTGGAGGGCCTTGTGTGCATGGGTGAGTATCTTGAAAGTGATTCTGGCCTCGATGGGGAGCCAGTGGAGTGTGCGCAGGTGCTGGGAGATGTGGCAGTGTCTTGGCAGGTTGAGGACCAGTCTTGCGGCGGCGTTCTGGATGTTTTGTAGCTTGCGGGTGAGGTTTTTGTTTATTGCGGCGTAGAGTGCGTTGCCGTAGTCGAGTCTGCTGGTGACGAGGGCGTGAGTGACGGTCTTTCTGTGCTCAAGGGGGATCCATTTGAAGGTCTTACGTAGGAGGCGGAGGGTGTGGAAGCAGGAGAATGCGAGGGAGTTGATCTGGCGGTCCATTTTGAGCTCTGAGTCCAGGATGATTCCAAGGTTGCGTGCGTGGTCCGTGGGGGTGGGTGGGCTTCCGAGGGCGGGGGGCCACCAGGTGTCATTCCAGGCATCGGGGTTTGGGCCCATGATGAGTACTTCTGTTTTGTCGGTGTTGAGTTGTAGGCAGCTGCTTTTTATACATTTGGCGACGGCTTCCATGCCTTCTTGAAAGTTGTGTCTTGCGGTGTTGGGTTCGTTGGATAAGGAGAGAATGAGTTGGGTGTCGTCTGCGTATGACACAATGTGGAGTCCGTAGGTTCTGACGATGGGGGCGAGCAGAGCCATGTAGACGTTGAAGAGCGTGGGGCTGAGGGAGGACCCCTGGGGGACTCCGCAGGTGGTTGGTGTAGGGGCCGAGAAGAAAGGGGGAGTCTGACCCGCTGCGTTCTGCCGGAGAGGAAGGAGTGGATCCAGTCAAGGGCCTTGTCCCGGATCCCTGCGTCGTGGAGTCTGCGTATTAGGGTGCGGTGAGAGACTGTGTTGAACGCCGCTGAGAGGTCGAGGAGGATGAGGGCTACTGTTTCTCCTCTGTCCAGTAGGGAGCGGATGTCGTCTGTTGCGGCGAGGAGGGCGGTTTCTGTGCTGTGGTTTTTTCTGAAGCCGGATTGGGAGGAGTCGAGGATGTTATGCTCTTCGATGAAGGTGGCGAGTTGGCTGTTGATGGCTTTCTCAATTACTTTTGCTGGGAATGGGAGCAGGGAGATGGGTCTTTACATCTTGAGGTCGGTGGGGTCTGCCAAGGGCTTCTTCAGGAGGGGGTTGATCTTGGCATTTTTCCAGTCATCGGGGAATGAGGCATTCGTCAGGGAGCGGTTGATGGTGTGGCGGAGCATGGGTGCGATGGTGACGGCGGCTCTGTTGAAGATGTGGTGGGGGCAGGGGTCCGTGGGGGCCCCGGAGTGGATTGACTTCATTGTCTTCAGTGTGTCTTCGGTGGTGAGGGCTGTCCAGTTGTCAATCGTTGGCTTCAGGGTGTAGTGTAGCTCCTATTTCCCTAATAGGCTCTGCGCATTGGAATAATATATCCTATAGGTTTGACATAGGACTAAGGTCAGTATGTCCCTATCGAGTATATTAAACTTAATTACTTGTGCCAGCTAGCTCAGAGGCCACTAGAAACTCCTTGACAACAAGAAGGGAGTAGTTTCTGGCAGCCGCAAAACATGACCACTGTGTTTCCCTTTAGAATCAGAACGTGTCCCAGAGTCGTGGAAACAATAGATAACTATTTCACTCAGCTCAGTCGTGCATGCTTAGTTTTCTCCAAGTTACACAGAAAGAAATAGACGGGCGTTTCAATAAAAGATTTATTGAACAGTCTTGTTTCTGGTGTAAGTAAAATGTGCTGTTATGATCACAAGACAGTATGCGAGATAAATAATGTACAGTGTGAGCAGTAGAAATAAATAATACTGCGAGAGCATTATCTTTTAGTACATATGCTGTTACATAAATAACACAGACTAAAAATGCGAGTACTCATACGATGCGTTTCTAATCTAGTTCTACCCCAATGTACCTAACCTAACCTCGGTGTTGGACGAGGTATGAAGTAGGTGAAGTATTCCTTACTATAGTATACTAAGAGTACGCTAACCCCAGTATGCCTAGTATGCCAAGAGTCCCTCTAGGTTCTAGTCTGCTCCATACCTGAAGAATGAGAGAGGTAGGAATCTCTTTGTCAGACTCGAACTCCAACACCCCGCAAGGGAAGTCAGATCACTGGAAGCTGGACTCTCTGCGTGCAGGGATGACAGCGTCTTCTCAGTGCGTCAGGCCGGGAAACGGGCTCCTCTGAAGTCGAGGTCTCCTCTGATTTACAGGGGCTAGGGAATGTATATTTATACCTGAGAAGCACCTAAGAATGTTAGTATTGACGTGAGTCGGACAGCGAAAGACGTCATGAATGAACCCCTAAGGAATAATGGTTCATGCATAATATATGAGTCCTTGAAGAAATCAATAGTCCTGGACTAGGGAAACTCCCGCAGCCTAAGGGTCTGTTCTTCAAGAACTCGTTGTGATGTTAGGGTGGACGGATGTCAGAGACCATGCCTGTATTTGGAGTGCACGGTTAATGCCTAAATAAGGGCTGGGATTTTATGCCTATATAAGGGCAGGGCGAATTGTGCCTATATAAGGACATGATACTGGAAAGCCCGTTTATGGACACCCTAAGAGGAATACAATACCCACTCCACTTTCGTGTGTACGATAATACTAAAATGCTAAACATTTAAAATGCTAAACATAAAATGGAGTACCGCATATTTTAAAAAAATATATTTTTTAAAAGCATTTAAAAAACATAAGAAAAAATGCAAAAGGTACTGTACATTTGAAGCATTGCTTTTCATTTCAGGCATATATTTAAAATAAAATGCAATATGAATGAAAGAAGCAGTAATATTTACATGTGACAAAAAAATGATCGATAAGTTTCTTAAAAATCAAAGTCATTTCATGTCATGAAAATTTATGAACTGTTTTAGACACACAAGATGACTAAGTGTCCGTGGAAGTAACTTGAAGTCTGTATTATAAGGCTAGTTCTACTTTAAGCAGATTGTAGTGCCATTTTCGTTCGAAAAATGGGAAAAAGTTCAATTTTGGTAGAGTTCCAAGTTGTTTTGAAAAGATGAAGGCCAAATTGTTATTGCATCTCCGGAACACTGTATGCTGAATCAGAGTCAGTTTACGGGTCTGGTGTAAACATGAGATCATCTACTTCTATAGACAAAACATCGTCCACTGTAGTTGGTGTCAGTTGGAACACCTCGTGTAGCAGATTAATTGCACAGAGATGTGAAGCTTCGCTTCCAGCATAGGGTGCCGCAGCAAAGTTCGCGTCCGTTGTTACCTGTGTGCCTGTAGATCCTTCTCGTACCTCAGCAGCAGCCGGAAGCGTCTGTGAGATCTCAATGAATGCTGACATCAGGATTGGTAGCCTCTGGGGACAACACAGAGCATGGGCCGTTATCGGGTCCAGCAGAGTATCGACATCCGTTGGCGTAGCTGATGGAAATGTTAGACAGGTGTCCAACACGCATTCTTCACCGCATAGCAGGCATCGTAGAACAGGTAAGATGCAATCTTGCCAGATTGGTCTGAATGACAGGAACCAAGTTGTATTAAGGTCCCGTAGACGAGTCATGCCCAATAGCTGTACTATTCGCTCACGGCACTTTCGTTCAAGGAGAGCTTTCTCCATTTCGCTCGGAGTGATGTCTGCGAATAGGCTGGCCATAGCACAATAGCAGGAAGAGAAATAGAATTCCGGCAACAAGTGCTAGAATTAATGGTATGCCACCAAACACCGAATGTGCAAAGTTCGGGATGATTCCGAGTATTGCCTGGAAAGGTGCTAACAGACTGGAACAGATGCTCTTAAATACATGTATAATTCCACTTGTATCAGACATGTTGAAGATACGTGATATCATTTCTACGAAATGTATAGGGCAGTTCGTACGTATTAAAGTCTGCATCTCAGCCGAAGTCCTTGCTACTTGTAGATCATAGGTTTCCTTGGCCGAGGTCAAAGGCACTGTTTGCTGTAAAAGCATGGCTTTCATTCTGCTCAAAGTATCAAATCTTATAAAAGAGACGTTCAGCGAAGGCCATAGAGGCGACTCCCTGACTGTGTCTATTGGGGCAAACAATACTTGCATACAGCAAGTGACCCTGGAGTTGACCGTTACTAGATATGGGATGCCTGACAACATGCCGCAGCAACTCTGATCATTCAACATGAGGTAACTCCCAATAGAAAGTTGTCCAAACGTTGGATTAATCACAGCAGCTGGTGTACCCTGCTGATGGCAAGACAAATTTGCCACAGAACCATTACAAGCCCCGTGTAAAGAAATGTCCTGACATATAAGCGAACCGCTGAGTGCAAGTCTACAGTTTGTACCGCTCAAAAACACTTCACGATCCCCACTCCAACATCTAAATGTATACGGTAAATCCCAAGATGTCTTAATGTATTCCTTACCCAACCTTTCATATTTGCCTGCTTGCATTTGTCTGAGGCAATACTGAAACTGAAAAGTACTCACAGTTAATGTTATTTTGCCATGAATAAGTCATTCTGTAGCTGGTTTTTCTGCCACTGTGAATGGTAACTTTTCCAGTTTTTCAATGCTCAGCACTGTATACCTTGCTCCTCTTTGTGCCAGTTCGATCTGTTTATCAGTTAGATTGTATTCTGCAAACAGAGCCGTTGTGTTGATAAAACGCCAAGGCACATAGCCCGCTCGCAAAGATTGCAGCGTCCAGCTTAATAACATAATAGAACGTAATTGAGACTGGCCTTGCTGTAACATCGCCAAATCTTGTTCTAGTATGTCGATAGCAGAGGATACAATGCCATCCAATGAATATATTCTGGAGGACAAAGTTGTTAACCCATTGTCGACCACAGAGAGTGTTTTCTCTAAATTAATACGATCAAGTTCACGTATTCGTTCTGCGGCCTCCATCTGTGATACTTTCCATTCTTCATTATAAGCAGCATAAATGCCGGCATATATGAAACGTTTTTGACACGGTTTTCTTGGTCCAAGCAAGAATTCCCTACGGTCTGCGTCCTTTTTAAGTGTTGTTTCACATCCTGTAGTGTAGACTTATGCAGCCAATCGAGGCATAATTTTCCTACACTGTATGTTGTTACTATCCCCGGATTTTGTCTTTGGACGTAGCTTGGGTCTGGCCTATTAATAGTAAAGCCCTGAGTTTTATTCAGGAATCTTTCCTGACAGTTATTCGTGTCTGTGGGCCAGATCAACCATTTTTTCCAATCAGGATTCGATCTGTTGAGTTGTAGTATATTGTCAACTGTCACCACTGCCTGTGTATCGTTATCTCTGGCAGGTGTTGGTACAGAAGGTGTGTTCATCTCTTTGATCTTGTCTAATCCAAGACAAGACGTTTGTTGGATGATTTCATTCAAAAACATTATTTGTTCAGGGATGATGCAGGCTCTAAATAAAGCTTCTATCCCCTGCACTTGCCAATCTTTAGTACCCCAGACTGTTTTGGTGTCTATTGTGTCTTTCCAAAAGTCGAAACCCTGTCTAGACAGTTGGGCATTAAATAACGCAGAGTAAATCTGTTTTGTATTTGTTAACATAATTTTCAGCCCTGTCTTGTTTACATTTTTATAGTAAAACATTTCTGGTTCAGATGTATTGTATCCTGAAAAATATGGAAACTTACTAGCAAATGTTTTTGAACTATCTTTAGGTGGTGTAGGACAATGTTCCCATTGGTTAAAAATAAACACATTTCTTGGATATGCAGATTTATGCAAATAATGATGACCATAGTGGTTATAACAATACATTTGTTCATAGTCTGATGAACCCTCTAAATATTCATGTTTAGAAAATGCAGCAGATTTTCCTAGGTCAAACATTATATCATTGACAGTCTCAAAGTCCCAATCATCTGAATAGGTACTGGACGTAATTAGATCACTTAGTGAAATTTTAAACAAATGTGGAATGTTCAATTGTTCCGTCGGACCGAAGATTTCAAATTCTGTTTTGTCCCACACTATACCATCCTGTATAGGAACAGCTGTGATGTTCACTGATGACAAGTCTCTTGCTTCACGATGGGAAGATTTATGAGGTTTCAAAAGTACGTTCACGTCTTTTCCTTCAGTATACACATGGATGTATCTGTCACTTATAAGCACGCTCACAGTTGTTACCAAAGCTTGCCAGAGCAGGAAAACAAAAAGTCCAGATGTAATCCAGAGTTCAATCCATGGAGAAACCAAATAAGTCTTTTTCAGAAAGTGAAGAAAGTCTTGTACTTGCTGCTTGAATTTCAATGATGCTGGCGTCGTTTCAGGTTCACTCGGATCTTCTGAGAACGTATCAAAGTTAATGAAATAGCCAGAAGCAGTTCTGTCAATTGTTGGAATTGCATCAGGATTTGTAGAAATCACTGGAACCAGTTCATCACTTGCTACATTGGTGTAGACAGGTGTATTTGGACAAACTGTTATTTGGTGTTCAAGAGGGATGAGTTCCATAGCGTTGTTGCTTAGTCCTCCATCTGTTACAGCTGAATTCTCGATTGTTATCAGTCTTCCAGTCTGAACCTCTTGGATAGTAGCGAGAGGAGTGCGTCTGCTACTAGGTCGGAGTCCACGAGGCCTACTATTTAGTATTGGCCACATACTGTGGTTTGATGAGGTCGATGGACACAAATCTTTTCTCCTTTCTTCCAGGAAGGGGCGGCAGAAGTACTGTTCTTGTTCCTTGAACTGCTAGAACAGGTACTGGTTGTCTGTAAGAAGGTCCAAATTCCTTCTTGTCCGCAATCTTTTCTCTGACTAGATCCCCAACTTTTGGAATCCAGACAGGCCTTGCTGTGACAGCCGGTTGATCCCCAGTGGTGGTTGGCTGTAGGAATACGTTGCTTTGTTTCGTTCTTAACTTGTTTAGTTCCTGTAAAACAGCCAAACGATCTTTGATATCAAAGGGTTTATTTTCCACCACTGTGCCTACGTGTTCCAGGTCTGGTACCCACATTCTTGTCCCAAATAGGACCTCATATGGAGTGACCCCCCCTAGAGAACTTCTTGGCAGATTATTCAATGAGCGTTGAACCCCACTAAGGTATTTGACCCACCCATCACCCGAACCTAATACCCTAGCTGTTATAGACTGCTTTATGTCCCGGTTTTTCCTTTCCACAACAGAATTTCCCTCAGGATGGAATGGAGAGGAGTACCGCAATGCAACGCCCAGACTGGCCATGGCTTCTTTGTAAGCCCTAGAGCTAAACGCAGGACCCTGGTCAGAATGTAGCGTGCCTATTGCGTAGGTGCCGATAAAGACTCGCAAATCTTTTATAACAGTTCGAGCGTCAGCCGAGCGCTGAGGCCATAACCATAGGAACCTAGATTCAGTATTTGTGGGAATGCCTTTGTCCAGTAGGACGCAGGCGCGTAGATAGTCTAAGGCTGTCTAACAGTGGTGTCTGTACTGGGTTGCCGCATTCGCAGCATGGTGTCTGGTGGCTCTCTCGCTGTAATTTACAGTCGAGGCAGTTGTTGATGAATATGTGAATTTCTGTATTCATTCCAGGCCACCAGTACATCTCTTTTAACGTCAAAATTGTTTTAGAGATCCCTTGATGTGACAGACCCTCCCCCAAATGTGTTTCATAAATCAAGGCTGCTCTACGTTCGATGTTTGGAATTACCCTATCCCCCACTCCAGGGATTCGAGCAAAAGGAACGTTGTTTGCATCAATTACATAAGAGTACTTGAGTGGAAACTTTTTTGGTAACACTGCACTGCTGCCTTTGCTTGAAGCATTGACAGCCAACATTATCTCACTGTCTATTTTTGTTTTTGAACGAGTGATCGCAGCTACAGAAGCCGTTTGCACAGCCCCCTTTGCGGCTTCGTCAGCCAATGAATTCCCTGCAACGTGAACGCCATCACGTTGATGACTCAGTGTGTGGATCACGTGATCCTTTGGTAGTTCGTTTTTCAACTGAACTACTTGTTCCCAAAGCATTTTATGCTTTATTGTGCCACCTTTCGCATCTTTGAAACCATTTTCAAGCCAGTTTTGTATATAGTCATTATACGACTGAACACAGTAAAAGGAATCGCACACTATCAGTGTGGGGAATTCTCGATCTGTACTTTCAAGTGCCAGTTTGAATGCTTGTAGTTCAGCTCGCTGAGCTGTACAATCTCCTAGAGACTGAGTTTTTGTGACCATAGGTCTGAAGATGCCATTTCGCATGCGACCTTTAACAATTGCACACGCTGCACTGTAAGTAAGGGTGGGCGTAGTTCGCGAAGTAATGCTTCGCGAAGCTACGCAAAGTGCAGTTCGCGCTACGCAAGCTTCGCGTAGCACTACGCGAACTGCGTAGCGCACTGTTCGCAATGATTGCACAGTGCCGGATGCTTGTCCGCACTGTGCAATCATTGAAAACGGCAACTTGCACAGTGCGAGCTAGTCGTTACTGCCGCTCGAGTAGATTTTTACCGAGCGGCAGCTTTCTCAACGCGGACTGGTAGTTTCTCATCGCGAGCGGTCGCAAGCATACGCGACCACTCGCAATGAGAAACCTGACCTCCCCGCGTTGAGAATCTCGCCGGGAGGTTTATTTTCCACGCTCGCGATCGGCAACTTGATGTTGCTGATCGCGAACGAGGAAAAAGTCTCGCCGGGATGTCATTTTGCTTGCTCGCGGTCGCCAACTTGACGTTGAGGACCGCGAGCAAGCAAAAAATGACCGCGGCACTACGCTACGCTACGCTACGCGTGTTCGCACTGTGCTACGTGCAATTCGCGTTGTGCGAAGTAGCGCAAACTTCGCAAACTACGCGAGCGTAGCGTAGCACTTCGCCCAGGGTTAACTGTAAGCTTGCTTACTCCCTGTTGCGGGTTGTGCGAATCCGTCAGTGTAAATTATGAATTTGTACTGATCGAGAGGCAGAATTTCAGTAGGCAGAGGACATTCATGTTCGTATTGCAGGAATGCTTGTGTTTTTAAATCTGGATCAAAAACATATTCAACATCTGTTGCAGCAAGAGAATTAACCCATTGTATCCATCTTGGATGTAATGCTTTAGCATTTGGAATGCTAGCTTTTGTTACCGCTTCTAAAGCTGGTACCGGGGTTACGACAATAATGCGTTTCCCTTGGGCTAAGGCTCTTTCTTTTGCTACAGCGGTTTGAACTGCTGTTAGAATTTTTTCAGTTGAACTGAAGCGCATTTCCGCTTGTGTGTACAAATGGGATTTGTAAGTAGGTGAATCCACATTGACCTAAAATTATTCGGATCACCAAATTGCGTTGACTTACGCGTGTTTGTAAGTGATTTGTTGCTAACATGTTAGCCTGGAGTGAACGCAAGATTTCTGTGTGTTCTTGTGTCCAGTTTCTGATCGAAAAATCAGGTTTGATTAAGGCGTAGAGAGGTTTAACCCTTTCTGCGTAATTTAGAATGTATGTTCTTCCAAAATTTAGGAAACCCAGGATGGATTGTAAGTTTTTAGCGTTTTTGGAGGTTGGAGCAGCGCACATTTCTCTAGAAAGTTAGCTGCCAAGCTCTTGCCTTCACTTGAAAGCTCATATCCTAGAAATAGGACATTGAGATGGGCAATACTGGACTTTTTAAAGTTGAACTTGTAGCCCTCAGAGGCGAAACCCAGTATAATGGTGCTCACCCTGTTCAAGTGTTTTTCCAGGTCATCGTCTGTCAGATAGATGTCATCGACATAGGACAATGCCTCATTGTCATAAATTTGTAGTAACTCCGTTACCCTCGCTGAGAATAAACCTGGGCTGTTCTTGAACCCTTGTGGGAGTCGACAAAAGTGACGCTGGGTCCCCATTATGGAGAATGCTGTTAAGTACCTGCTTTCAGGTGCTATGTTTTGACAAAAGAAACCATTTGAGATGTCTAATGTTGTTTTATATTTTTTACGCACAATGTTATTCATTAATGCTGTGCTATGTGCATTTTGCACTGCAAAAGTTTTAGAACAAGTGTTTAAGTGTCTGTAATCCAAAACTAGACGATATGTATTGTCTGGTTTGGAGACAGGAAACAAAGGATTGTTCATTGAGGAGGTGCATGTTTCAATCACCCCTTGATATTCAAGTTGATCTAAGATCTCCCTGACCTGTTTTTTAGCTTCTTGCTTTATTGGGTACTGCCGTTGTGCAGTTGGTTCATGTTTCAGATGTATTTTATGGTGAGGTGAATCCTCATCCCATCCTACATGATTTTTATATAATGCTGGGGCCTGGGCCACTGCCCATTTCCTGGCATATGTATATCTCAGATGCATTGGTATATGGTTGGAGAAGGCAGGCATAATTATGTCCTCGCCATGTGGGCACTCCCTGACAAATTGTGGTGGCAAGTCCTTTTCTGCTAGAAGTATGTCATAGCCCTTTGATTGTCTTTCCCAAAAAAGTGCTTTCACCTGTCTAGGTTTGTCTCCCTCCATCCGGAGTGTTATGTCATATAACTTTTGTGGAGTACTAACCCTGGTGTCTACAGTCTCAACTGTGATGTACTCATTCAAGTCCACTATCTCCAGAAGTTCCTTCAGGTTCTGGCGAACTATTGTGACTTCTGCTGCACTATCCAGCATTGTCTGAGCCCATTCTCCGTTCTTGAGTTGTGTTCTCAGTATTCTCGGCATGTCTGATCTTTAGACCTGCTACTTTCTTTTGGAGAATTGAGGTTTTGCTTTAGTTTTTGGAGCGTGTTTGTCGTCTTTCGATTTCACGCGTTCTTCTCTATGTTCTGATCGTCCTCTTCTTTCCGAAGTCTGTGATGAGATCTGAAAGGGACGAGAGGAACGTGTATCAGTATCTTGAAACCTGTCAGGCTTTCTCAAATTATCCCTATTCCTGAGGTTATACCTCCTTTCAGAGGGCTCCTTTTGAGGAGACCTACCTCGGGATTGAGAACGTTTCTCGTTTGATTTTTGTTTATTAGACTCCCACTTCTTTTTAGAAGATGTAGGAGTTTGTTTAATTGAGTCCTTCTCAGGACTTTCAGATAGCTTAGGTTTCACTGGTCTTCCACCCAAACTATCTCTGCCTAATTCTGCATAAGATTGTTCTATAATTCTGGGTAGCTCTGTTTGATGTTCTGTAACATCAAATTCCCTTAATTTTTGGCGGATCGCCACTGCTGCTGCCTACCCTTTAATATTAGATAATATTATTGTTGAGACCTGGTCGAAATTTTTCAGTAATTTCATACCTAAATTTAGAGCAGGCTCTGCCCCGTATTCGTTTTGAATTTGCTTCAGGACATCAGGTATTACCGCAATTGACGGAATGCCATGTGTTTTAGTATAGATGGCAGCAAAGACTGAGCCCCAAGTGTTGCAGTCTTCCAGTTGTGGTGGGATCCCCATTGGTAAACTGATTGTCAGTATTCTGTGTTTCTCATACGGGCTAGTATTTGGAAATACTGCTTCGATTTGAGTAATTTTTTGAGCTATCCAGAATGGAATTTGCTCACGTTTTGTGGGCATTTTACCCATGACTGTGTATATAGTCTGTGGTGTAATTTTTAGTGTATTCCCCTGTTGGGGAGTTGGATTTGGAAGTGTTAATGTTTGCTGGACTGTAAAAGGCCGCATGACATATTGGACCAATTGTCTGTAGTTTTTTATTAATTCTTGTATCTGAACAAGTAAGTCCTCATCTGACATTATATCTAGTTCAGGATGAGGTGTGTAGCCGGCTAGAATCGGCCATGTTGCTCCTGGTCTACCTAGTGGACCGAGCCTGGTAATGTTTCTGTGATGTTTTAGGGCGCCTTTAAACCAGAGCTGATGCTCCTGGTATGTTAATGGAATTTCTATATCCTCGAAAGGAATGTATTCCTCTGGTGGTTCATCTTCTTTGTAGAAGTGAAACGTGTGTGTTACTGAATTGGATTCAGGAAATATTACCCATGAATAGAATACCTCTGTCTGAAAGGATTCGTGTGCCTCTATCACGAAAACTGCTCTACTGCCTCTTGGTGGTAGGACATGTTTTATAAGTTTTAGAGTGATGGCTCTTCTTAAGTTTGGAGCGATGTTTATGACACCCTCCTCGGTTTCATTTAAACCGGTAATGTTAAAAACTACTGCTTGGGCTGGATCAGCCGCAGCTCCACCGTTTCCGGTCTCAGTGTCGGAGCTAGGCATTTTGTTGTTTGAAAAATGTAAAACAAGTTTCAAGGAAACAAAGCGTAGGTGGACAATATTTTGGAACACTGTATCCTTCAACGTTGAGCAAACCAAACAGCTAATATATAGGGTACTGCCCTATGTAGCCGTGGCGGATACTAAACCCTGCCCACTCCAGACGTCTTTTGGAGTATATTGGTAGGGGTCTTGAGAGAAAAAGCACGGCTGAGTTACTCAGTATCTAACGTTGAATTACTGCCTTACCAAACCGTTGGGCGCCATGTAGTGTAGCTCCAATTTCCCTAATAGGCTCTGCGCATTGGAATAATATATCCTATAGGTTTGACATAGGACTAAGGTCAGTATGTCCCTATCGAGTATATTAAACTTAATTAATTGTGCCAGCTAGCTCAGAGGCCACTAGAAACTCCTTGACAACAAGAAGGGAGTAGTTTCTGGCAGCCGCAAAACATGACCACTGTGTTTCCCTTTAGAATCAGAACGTGTCCCAGAGTCGTGGAAACAATAGATAACTATTTCACTCAGCTCAGTCGTGCATGCTTAGTTTTCTCCAAGTTACACAGAAAGAAATAGATGGGCGTTTCAATAAAAGATTTATTGAACAGTCTTGTTTCTGGTGTAAGTAAAATGTGCTGTTACGATCACAAGACAGTATGCGAGATAAATAATGTACAGTGTGAGCAGTAGAAATAAATAATACTGCGAGAGCATTATCTTTTAGTACATATGCTGTTACATAAATAACACAGACTAAAAATGCGAGTACTCATACGATGCGTTTCTAATCTAGTTCTACCCCAATGTACCTAACCTAACCTAGGTGTAGAACGAGGTATGAAGTAGGTGAAGTATTCCTTACTATAGTATACTAAGAGTACGCTAACCCCAGTATGCCTAGTATGCCAAGAGTCCCTCTAGGTTCTAGTCTGCTCCATACCTGAAGAATGAGAGAGGTAGGAATCTCTTTGCCAGACTCGAACTCCAACACCCCGCAAGGGAAGTCAGATCACTGGAAGCTGGACTCTCTGCGTGCAGGGATGACAGCGTCTTCTCAGTGCATCAGGCCGGGAAACGGGCTCCTCTGAAGTCGAGGTCTCCTCTGATTTACAGGGGCTAGGGAAGGTATATTTATACCTGAGAAGCACCTAAGAATGTTAGTATTGACGTGAGTCGGACAGCGAAAGACGTCATGAATGAACCCCTAAGGAATAATGGTTCATGCATAATATATGAGTCCTTGAAGAAATCAATAGTCCTGGACTAGGGAAACTCCCGCAGCCTAAGGGTCTGTTCTTCAAGAACTCGTTGTGACGTTAGGGTGGGCGGATGTCAGAGACCATGCCTGTATTTGGAGTGCACGGTTAATGCCTAAATAAGGGCTGGGATTTTATGCCTATATAAGGGCAGGGCGAATTGTGCCTATATAAGGACATGATACTGGAAAGCCCGTTTATGGACACCCTAAGAGGAATACAACAAGCGTGTCGGGGTGGCTGGTGAGGGTTCACTGTGTTGGTTGTCTTCGTCGAAGTTGTCGTAGATTTTCTTGATTTTGAGGTGGAAGAAGGTGCTGAGTTTGTTGCAGAGGTCTTGTGAGGGAGGGATGTCCGTAGACTCGCTGGTGGGTTGGGCGAACTCCTTGATGATGCTGAAGAGTTCTTTGCTGTTGTGCGGGTGTGTGGAGATCCTGTCTTCAATTGCTTTTTTTCTCGTTTTTCTGATGAGTTGGTGGTGGGCTTTGGTGGCGGCTCTGAAGTCGTTGAGGGCCTCTGTCGATTTGGAGTTCCTCCAGGCCTTTTCGAGGCGGCGGCACGTGCGTCTGGATTCTCGAAGTTCGGTGGTGAACCATCTGGCTTTCTTGGCGTGAGTTTTGTTGTTTTTCTTGAGGGGGACTATGGTGTTGGCGCTGTCGGAGATCCATCTGTGCAGGGTTCGGGCTGCGGTGTTGGGGTCGTCGTCTTCCGCGATGGTTGGGGTGGAGTTGCTGAGTGAGGAGGTGAGCTGGAGCGTTTGTTAAGCGCGACTACTCACCCGTAAGGGTCTCAAGGCGCTGGGGGGGGTGCAGGTTCCAGTCCATCAAGGAGGGGGTCTGTCGAAGAGCCAGGTTTTGAGGTTTCTCGCGAAGATGGGGAGCGATGTTGTCTGTCTGAGGTGGAGCGGAAGGGCGCTCCAGGCTCTGGCTGCAAGGAAGGAGAAGGAGCGGCCTCCCGATCTGGTCTTTATGGTGCGGGGGACCATGGCGTAGGAGAGCTGGGCTGATCGTAGGGTCCTTCGAGGTGCGTGGAATTTGAGTCGGTTGTTCAGGTATGCTGGTCCGGTGTCGTGGAGGGCCTTGTGTGCATGGGTGAGTATCTTGAAAGTGATTCTGGCCTCGATGGGGAGCCAGTGGAGTGTGCGCAGGTGCTGGGAGATGTGGCAGTGTCTTGGCAGGTTGAGGACCAGTCTTGCGGCGGCGTTCTGGATGTTTTGTAGCTTGCGGGTGAGGTTTTTGTTTATTGCGGCGTAGAGTGTGTTGCCGTAGTCGAGTCAGCTGGTGACGAGGGCGTGAGTGACGGTCTTTCTGTGCTCAAGGGGGATCCATTTGAAGGTCTTACGTAGGAGGCGGAGGGTGTGGAAGCAGGAGGATGCGACGGAGTTGATCTGGCGGTCCATTTTGAGCTCTGAGTCCAGGATGATTCCAAGGTTGCGTGCGTGGTCCGTGGGGGTGGGTGGGCTTCCGAGGGCGGGGGGCCACCAGGTGTCGTTCCAGGCGTCGGGTTTGGGCCCATGATGAGTACTTCTGTTTTGTCGGTGTTGAGTTGTAGGCAGCTGCTTTTCATCCATTTGGCGACGGCTTCCATGCCTTCTTGAAAGTTGTGTCTTGCGGTGTTGGGTTCGTTGGATAAGGAGAGAATGAGTTGGGTGTCGTCTGCGTATGACACAATGTTGAGTCCGTAGGTTCTGACGATGGGGGCGAGCGGAGCCATGTAGACGTTGAAGAGCGTGGGGCTGAGGGAGGACCCCTGGGGGACTCCGCAGGTGGTTGGTGTAGGGGCCGAGAGGAAAGGGGGGAGTCTGACCCGCTGCGTTCTGCCGGAGAGGAAGGAGTGGATCCAGTCGAGGGCCTTGTCCCGGATCCCTGCGTCGTGGAGTCTGCGTATTAGGGTGCGGTGAGAGACTGTGTCGAACGCTGCTGAGAGGTTGAGGAGGATGAGGGCTACTGTTTCTCCTCTGTCCAGTAGGGAGCGGATGTCGTCTGTTGCGGCGAGGAGGGCGGTTTCTGTGCTGTGGTTTTTTCTGAAGCCGGATTGGGAGGAGTCGAGGATGTTGTGCTCTTCGATGAAGGTGGCGAGTTGGCTGTTGATGGCTTTCTCAATTACTTTCGCTGGGAATGGGAGCAGGGAGATGGGTCTGTAGATCTTGAGGTCGGTGGGGTCCACCAAGGGCTTCTTCAGGAGGGGGTTGATGTTGGCGTTTTTCCAGTCGTCGGGGAACGAGGCGTTCGTCAGGGAGCGGTTGATGGTGTGGCGGAGCATGGGTGCGATGGTGACGGCGGCTCTGTTGAAGATGTGGTGGGGGCAGGGGTCCGTGGGGGCTCCGGAGTGGATTGACTTCATTGTCTTCAGTGTGTCTTCGGTGGTGAGGGCTGTCCAGTTGTCAATCGTTGGCTTCAGGGTGTCGGGGTGGCTGGTGAGGGTTCAGTGTGTTGGTTGTCTTCGTCGAAGTTGTCGTAGATTTTCTTGATTTTGAGGTGGAAGAAGGTGCTGAGTTTGTTGCAGAGGTCTTGTGAGGGAGGGATGTCCGTAGACTCGCTGGTGGGTTGGGCGAACTCCTTGATGATGCTGAAGAGTTCTTTGCTGTTGTGCGCGTGTGTGGAGATCCTGTCTTCAATTGCTTGTTTTCTCGTTTTTCTGATGAGTTGGTGGTGGGCTTTGTTGGCGGCTCTGAAGTCGTTGAGGGCCTCTGTAGATTTGGAGTTCCTCCAGGCCTTTTCGAGGCGGCGGCACGTGCATCTGGATTCTCGAAGTTCGGTGGTGAACCATCTGGCTTTCTTGGCGTGAGTGTTGTTGTTTTTCTTGAGGGGAACTATGGTGTTGGCGCTGTCGGAGATCCATCTGTGCAGGGTTCGGCCTGCGGTGTTGGGGTCGTCGTCTTCCGCGATGGTTGGGGTGGAGTTGCTGAGTGAGGAGGTGAGTTGGTCGTCGGTGATTTTGGTCTAGTTTCTTCGTGGGAGCAGGTGCTGGTGTCTGTGGATGGTGGGTGGTCTGAAGGTGAAGTGGACGCATCGGTGGTCAGTCCATGGGAGTTCGGTGGTGTGGCTGAAAGTGATTGAGTTTCCTGTTGTGAAGAGGGGGTCGAGGGTGTGTCCTGCTGAGTGCGTGGGTTCGGTCACGATCTGGCGGAGTCCAATTTTGTGGAGGTTGTCCAGGAGGGATGTGGTGTTGGGGTCCAGTTGGTTGTCGAGGTGGAAGTTGAGGTCTCCCAGCAGGGTGTACTCGGTGGATGCGATGGCATGCAGGAAGATGATGTCCGTGATGGAGTTGGCGAATGGTCCGCGGGGTCCAGGGGGTCGGTAGATGAGGGTTCCCCAGAGGGTGGTGGTAGGGCTGGCCAGTATCTTGAAGTGAAGGTGTTCCATCAGGTCTGTGGGCTCGTCGGGGAGTGTGCTCAGGTGGAGGGTGGATTTATGAACGATGGCGATTCCTCCTCCCGGGCGGGTGGTGGGGCGGTCCTTCCTGAAGATCTTGTATCCTTGGGGAATGGCGATGGCGATGTCCGGTCCCGAGGTGGTGTTGGTCCAGGTTTCGGTGAAGAATGCTATGTCCGGAGTGGTGCTGTCGAGGAGGTCCCAGATTTCGGTGGCGTGTTTGTGGAGTGATCTGACGTTGAGGAGGATGGATTGCAGGGTCTTCGGTTCGGGTGTGTTCTTGCGGGCGGGTTGTGCTGGGTCCGTGTTCCTGGTGGTGCTGCAGATGTGCCGGCAGCGGTGACAGCTGAAGGGTCCGTGGGTGTCTGCTGGTGATGCTAGCTTGCAGTTGTTGTTGCGGCCTGGGTTGAGTGCGTGGAGTGCCGCTGGGTCGTAGCGTTGGGGGTGCGAAGGTCTAGGGTTCCTGGCGCTGGTCGCGGTCAGGTCGCGGACGGGCGCAGACGGGCTTGCCTTTGGTGTGCCTTTGGCGCGCCAGCGGCGCGGCCGCACAGCGGCCGCCATTAAGTAGGGGTCGGGGAGGGCTGGACAGCTGGGAGGCGGGGGCGGGGAGGGGAACTGGCTCGGGCTGGTCGCGCTGTGGGGGAGGGGCCGTGGGGGCAGCAGCGTCGGGAAAAACGGGGGAAGCAAGCAAAAGAAGGGGGAAAATGAAAGAGGAGCGAGGGTGAAAAAAGTAAAGAGAAAGATATAAAGAGTAAGGGGGTGATAAGAATAAGGGGTGAAACGGAGCAGAAAGCAGAAGAGAACTGCTGTAAAGAGTGAAGGGGTGAAAAGCTAAAAGGGTGAAAAACGGTGCAGAAAGCAGAAGAGACCTGCTGTAAAGAATGAAGGGGTGAAAAACTAAAAGGGTGAAAACGGAGCAGAAAGCAGAAGAGAACTGCTGTAAAGAGTGAAGGGGTGAAAAGCTAAAAGGGTGAAAATGGAGCAGAAAACAGAAGAGAACTGCTGTAAAGAGTAAAAGGGTGAAAAACTAAAAGGGTGAAAACGGAGCAGAAAGCAGAAGAGAACTGCTGTAAAGAGTGAAGGGGTGAAAAGCTAAAAGGGTGAAAACAGAGCAGAAAGCAGAAGAGAACTGCTGTAAAGAGTGAAGGGGTGAAAAGGGTGAAAACGGAGCAGAAAGCAGAGGGTGAAAGCGGAGCAGAAAGTAAAGGGTGAAAACGGAGCAGAAAGCAGAGGGTGAAAACGGAGCAGAAAGTAAAGGGTGAAAACGGAGCAGAAAGGAGAGGGTGAAAACGGAGCAGAAAGTAAAGGGTGAAAACGGAGCAGAAAGGAGAGGGTGAAAAACGGAGCAGAAAGCAGAGGGTGAAAAACGGAGCAGAAAGCAGAGGGTGAAAATGGAGCAGAAAGCAGAGGGTGAAAACGGAGCAGAAAGGAGAGGGTGAAGGGGGCAGAAAGCGGAGCGAGAGAGGGAGTCAGAGGTCCACTGGACCACCAGGGATGAGGCGCAGGTATAACCTGCGGTGGAGGAGGGCCTCAAACACCTAACACTACGGGAGTGCAGGGGCTCGTCAGGGCCTCACTTAATAGGGGAGCTGTGAGGGTGGGAGAGCAGTTTCACTGACAATGAGTCAGTGGTCTTGGTAGGTAAATGTTGGGGGGTCCATGCAAGCCATACCTCCCTGGACTCTCCCGGGTGTCTAGTTTTCAGAAATGTCTGGGTTTGGTAGGTTTTCTCTAGATGGACGCCGAGCCCGGGGCCAAAAATCCAGGTGATCCCTCTTGCAGAACCAGGTCGTTTTGTGATAGGTAATTTTGATGTCTCCACAATACGTTTTGAGCCCTTGCCTGTCGCGGGTACTTGGCCCACCCATATAAGTGAGGTGCCATTTTTACCGGGAGACCTGGGGGGATGCTGGGTGGTAGGAAATTTGTGGCGGCCCGTTGATCCCACAACTTTCCCACACAGAAAAGTGAGGAAAATGTGATTTTATTAGCTACATTTGAGGTTTGCAGGGGATTCTGGGTAGACAAATGTTGAGAGATACATGTAAGTCGCGCCTCCCTGGACTCCCCTCGGTGTCTAGTTTTCAGAAATGTCTGGGTTTTGTAGGTTTCCCTAGATGGCCGCTGAGCCCAGGACCAAAAACGCAGGTGACTCCCTCGCAAAACCTGGTTGTTTTGCGATCGATAATTTTGAAGTCTCCTCAGTACGTTTTGGGCCATTTCCTGTCGCAGGCACTAGGTCTACCCACACAAGTGAGGTACCATTTTTATCGGGAGACCTGGAGGAACACTCGGTGGTAGGAAATTTGTGGCAGCCCGGTGATCCCACAACTTTCACACATAGAAAAGTGAGGTAAATGTGATTTTTTTTTAGCTAAATTTCAGGTTTGCAGGGGATTCTGGGTAGGAAGATGTTGGGAGATCCACGCAAGCCACACCTCCCTGGACTCACCTGGGTGTCTAGTTTCAGAAATGTCTGGATTTAGTAGGTTTCCCTAGATGGCCGCTGAGCCCGAGAACAAAAACGCAGGTGACCCCCTTAAAAAAACAGGTCGTTTTGTGATAGACAGGTGGGCACCTGAGTTTTTTGTCCCTGACTTGCAGACATCTAAAGGAACCTAAAAAATCCAGACATTTCGGAAAACTAGACACCTCTGGGAGTCCAGGGAGGTGTGGCTTGCATTGATCCCCCAACATTTCCCTTCCCAGAATCTGCTGCAAACCTCAAATTTAGCTAAAAAGTCACATTTTCCTCTAATATCGGTGTGGAAAAGTTGTGGGATCACCGCATGGCAGAAATTTCCTACCACTTAGCATTTCCCTCAGTCTCACGATAAAAATGATATCTTACTTGTGTGGATGGGCCAACTGCCCATGACATGGAAGGGCCTAAAACGTGTATAGATTGAGGGGGGCCCAAAGTGGGTTTAAAAGGGTAGTTTGTTTATACTTTTTTCGGCTGACGCTAATTTAGGCACACAGACAAGTGAGGTATTGTTTTTCTCGGGACACCAAGGGGAATTCTGGGTGTTAGGAAATTTGTGCCTGTGCGGTGATCCTACAACTTACCCACACAGAAATGTGAGGAAAATGTGACTTTGTAAGTAAATTTGAGGTTTGCTGGGGATTCTGAGTAAGAAAACGTTGGGGGATCCATGCAAACCACACCACCAGCCAAGAGTCAGGACACGCACACCACCATCCATGCACACCACCAGCCAAGCGCCATCCACGCACACCTCCAGCCAAGCGTCATCCACACACACCTCCAGCCAAGCGGCATCAATGCACACCACCAGCCAAGCGCCATCCACGCACACCGCCAGCCAAACGCCACCCAGGCACTCGGCCAGCCAAGCAGGACCGGACTGGGAACAGCAACCAGCCCTGGAAGATTGCTGCTCGACCGGCCTGGGGAGGAGGGGGGCGTGCTAGTAAAAAGCACTGCTACCGCTTTTGTTACGGGGGCCGATATTGCAGCACTGCTGCAAAATTGGCCCCCAGTGACAAAACTGGCCCCCACGGCCAGAAATCTGGCCCCCACCTCTCCCGGCCACCGGGGAAATGCCCGGTGCCCGCTACGGCCAGTCAGGCCCTGCAGCCAAGCACCATTCATTCACACCGTCAGCCAAGCTCCAGTCCACGTACACCGCCAGCCAAGCGCCACTGCATGCACACTACCAGGCAAGCGCCAATATACACACACCGTCATCAAGCGCGAGTCCACACAGACCATTAGCCAAATGCAGGTCAACGCACACCGAAAGCAAAATGCCAGCCAAAGATCAGTACACGCAGATCGTCAGCCAAACTCCAGTTCACAGACACACAAATTCTCCCTGGTTTCTACTGGTTTCTGCCGAGTTGACGATGCAGCGAGCGCAAGGTAAATAGTTTTATTTATTTATTTACTTACCTTACTCCTGCCCGTCGTATGTCCGACTCCACCAATTCCCCTACCCAGCCCCTCCCCCGCCCCGCAGCACTCCCTCTGTGAGCCGCCACTGCCCACCCCTACGTATAAAAACCAACATAATCCCTGGTGCCTAGTGGGCTTTCTGCCCCCGAGGGGCAGCTCAGAGACAATTGACCCCCATCTGCCTCCGAGGCAGAAAGACTGTGGCTAATTCTTTTGGGGGGCATTGCCATGCCCATTCTGGACAGACCTCACTCCTACGTATAATAAAAAACATAATTCCTGGTGCCTAGTGGACTTTCTGCCCCCGGGGGGCAGATAAGGCGATATTGCCCCCATCTGCCTCCCCAGGGGAAGAAAGACTGTGCCAATTTATTTTGGGGGGTGGAGGCATTGGCATGCCCATTCTGGGCAGTCCCCACTCCTACGTATAAAATAAAGCAAAGTCCCTGGTGCCCAGTGGGCTTTCGGACCCCCCTGGGGGGACAGATAAAGTACTATTGCCCCTAACTGCCTCCCGGGGGGGCAGAAAGACTGTGTTAAATATTTTTGGGGTGGGGGCATTGGCATGTCCATTCTGGGCAGCCCCAACCCCGACGTATAAAAAACAACATAATCCCTGGTGCCTAGTGGGCTTTCTGCCCCCCGGGGGGGCAGATCAGGGGCTTTTGCCTCATCTGCCTCCTGGGGGAGGCAGAAAGACTGTGGCAATTTTTTGGGGGGGGGCTGGGGCATTTGCCTGCCCATTTAGGGCAGCCCCCACCCCTAAATACCATTAAAAAAAGAATCCCTGGTATCTAGTGTGCTTTCTGCCCCCCAGGGGGCATATAGGGGCTACTGCGCCCCCATCAGCCCCCCAGGGGGACAAAAAGATTGTTCCCAAATATATTTGGGTGGGGGCATGGTCCTGCCCTTTGTGGGTAGCCCCCACCCCACTTTTATAAAAAAAATCATTGGTGTCTAGTGGGCTTTCTGCCCCCGAGGGGCAAATTGGGGATAATACCCCTCATTTGCTCCCTGGGGGGGGATGAAAGTCTGCAGAGGTTGTTTGGGAGGGCGGGGGCATTGGCATGCCCAATTAGGGCAGCCCCTACCCCTAAATACAAGTTCAAAAAATCCCTAGTGTCTAGTGTGCTTTCTGCCCCCCAGGGGGGGGTGGGCAAATTGGGGGCTACTGCCCCCATCTGCTCCCAAGGAGGGGCAGAAAGATTGAATTTGCCCAAATTATTTTGGGGGGAGCAAAGGCCCTTGCCCAAGGGGCCGCTCCCCCCTCCCCGGTGTCTAGTGGTGGATTCCTGCTTGAGGATCGCTCTCCTGAGGCGATCCCCAAGCAGGGCTCCACTAGGGAGGGGTACCATTGGAAAGGGGAGATTCTACCCTTTCCAATGATACCTCTCCTGTCTTTCTACATGCTTGGGGGCTGAGATAGCCCCACAAGCAATAGAAAGAGAAACTGAAATGAGCTTATTGGCTCATTTCAGTTTCAGATTCACTAAAATGACATCAGCGCGATGTGCGCGCTGATCGTCATTTCGGTGAAACAAACTAAACAGCCTCGGAGGCTGGAGAAGCTCTTCCCCAGCTCCCGAGGTAGTTTAGGGTGAAAGGAAATCCCTCTGCTGCCTGTACCAGAGGGATTTCCAGTGCCATGTGCTCGGACGGCCGGGAGCCGTCTGACGCACACGAGCAGTGTGGCGTCAGACGGCTCCCAGCTGTCCGACACATGGAAGGGGTTACAAAAGGTATACTGAACATTAAAGCTCATATCAAAAGAATTTGCTGGAATCACACAGGCAGTGGAAAAGGTTTTTAAAGTTCTGGACCTGATGAAGGTACTCATAATGGACAACAGATGCGAGGGGTAAGCCCGGGGGCTTGCCTTGGGTCTCTTCCCACATTTGATGAACTTCTAGTGATGTGGTGAGTAGGGACATGGTCTAGCTTTTTATTTTTAACAAAGACAATAATTAAGTGTTCTGCTCAACTTAGATGAGGCCACTGGCACTTAGGCATGCACTAACTAAAATCCACTTGCTTTTGGCCAGCAGTGGAGTATGATATTCAAGGATAGGCAGGTCACCAGTCACTATGAGACTAGTAAAATATCTAAATAGGAAGTCACAGATCATACTGACCCCTAAAAGCAGCTATGCCTGATTTGCTTCATGCCATCTGGCTACTAAAATCATAGAAAGAAAAAAACAATAATGCTTTATCGTTCCAGGAGAAATCCTAATAAATGTTTTTCTGCTCTACCTTCACACTTGGCCCGCATGGTTACACCATGTTGTGTCAAACCAAAACACTGGTGCATCTCTGCTCTCTGGCCCACATTTGAAGGCCAGCATCTCTAAAGCACATTTCTGTGTTTGCCACACTAATGTTAACATCAAATGTCCTACCTGGGGCATACGTACTTTCGGGAACATGGATTTGAGCTGGGAAAGAAGAGAAAAAAGCAAGCTGTAAGTGCTCGTGGTGGATCAGGCTTGACACATAGCAGTGAATAATCTGTAATTCTTACCTGTTGTTGATGCTGAGATGGCAGCTGCAAGGAGAAAATGAGAAAGGATGATTAGCACACGGGGTAACTGAACCATAGTGGCTCAAGATAAATTGGGTCATGTGTTTTGAGCCTTTCACCTCAAGGTGCGCAGTTGTATCCTAGCCTCAGTTAGTGCATGTCATGTGTTAATAAATGTGGTTAGTGATGCCACCCTGCATGGGCGGCACATCATTATGGACAGAGGAGCCTCGAGCCCTCTATTTTGCAAAACATAGTGAGTGTCTGTGAGGCTGAGCAAAGGTCATTCTGACAGACAATTACCATATCCATATCAGGGTCAGGCAGCCAGGCACTTTACATGTGCTAAATGAGCAGGTGCCTGGCAGTCTGAGCCGAGCTTTGCCGGACTGAAGATTTCACATACCTGTGGGCGTGATCTCAGCAGCCTGGCAAAGTCTTGTGAGAGCTGTTTACATTTTTTTGTTGTTGAATGTTTTTCATTGAAATTACTTCAACGCATAGCCACACAATTTTATTTGTAGCAGAGAAAATATGTTTAATTACGTTCAACCGCATCTCATCTAAGTATAAATAATTTAAGTTTGAAGGACGTAGAGAGATTCTTGTATTCCGGAAGGTCCTGAGAACCTAACAAGCATATACTTGTATCATCTTGCTTTAACCTGATTGGACCATCTCATGAGAACTGTGTGTAGGTGTATCAAATGTTAGAACTGTGTATCAAATGTTAGAATTGTGTATTTTAAGCCAGTGCAATGTAGATTAGACTGATTGTGCTAGTTAGATTGATTTTTGATGCAGCGCAGACCAGAGTAGGAGATTTTGAGCTCTCTCTTAATGGGAGAACTGACTTTTCTTTACCATCCTTTTGAGATGACTCCATGCTGGTTGGCCCTCTTACTTATATGACTTTGATGTGATTTGAACTTCATACAATAGATGCATTCATAGTATGGTTATTGATTGATATTAACGTGATGATTTTTGCCTTCTGTAATCCATTAACCTTTTATAAACCTTCATGGTTTGAAATGTAAACATTCTCTGCCTAATTTGCTTCAAATTTACTGAACGTAATGAATTGTTGGCCACGCTCAGTCCTGAGCTTTGACTCATCAAACAGCACTTTATGGGTGTCAAATGGTCACAAAGAAAAGGCACTAACAAATCTAGTTCAAAAGGATGGCTTTCAGCTAATGCTTGGGCGATCTAAAATCCACCCCAAAAAGTCCCATTTGAAGTACTGATGGTCTTCCAGTGTTCCTGAAAGCGGTTGCACTATTTTAGAAGTTCCCGATGCTGTGGCAGGAATGCAGGGAGTTGGTTTCCAATGTTGTGGTAAGATGACACAAACGGGGAATTTTAGTCTGCAAGGCTGAGGTATGACTACCCATTCGAATGCAGGGATGGACATTAACATGTTGAAGAAGACTACTGCTTATCATATTTGTTACAAGGTGGGCCACTGGAAGCAAGGTTAAGGACTGAACCCAAATCTAGTGCAAAATGGTGTTCAAATTTCAAATATGACTATGATGCCAATACAGAATATGCAGGTTCAAAGGTCAAATAATGCAAATATGCATCAAGCCCCAATTATACAACAAAACATGGTAACAAAAGGTACAGTTTGAATCCAAACTCCAAGATTCAGCAGAAACCTTTCACAGTGGCTGACAATCTCCAATAGTTCCCAGTTGTTGACAGTCCCATTGGACTGGACCCAGATCAATCACAATGATGGTGCCAGAGAGGGGAGGAGGAGTGTGTGCTTGGCGCTCTTTTGGAGGTAGACCATAGTGGATCAGATGTGGATGCAGAGATGAATGGCCTACTGGTATTGTTTCTAATTGATATTCTCAGGAAAACAAGTCCAGGTTGTAGGTATCTCAAATAAAAAGAGTACTAACACAGTTTCAGCTAAGGTTCCTGCAAAAATAAGCTCCCTTGACGATGATAACCAATCTGTAATATGTGACTCAAGTCCAGTTAATCTGTTGGGCAGGAATTACTGTGCAAATGAACTGTGTGATCTATTACACACTGGACGTTGTAGAAATTCAGACACCCGATGAGGATGTAGAGTTTAAGTTAAAAGAGACAATAGTTCGATTGTTCCAAGTTCTAACCAAGGAAGACTTACATCCTGACTGAAGATGTACAGTGAAAGAGGAAGATTGGGACGTTTCAGGCAAAAACATTGGATTGATCAAGAATGTTGAACCAGTAAGTATCACAGTGAAACCTAATGCAGAGTATCCCTAAATGCCTCAATACAACCTCAAAGCTCAGGCGGCAGCAGGAATTACGAAGGTCATTGAATCTATGTTAGAACAGCATATCTTGTAGAAAGTGTTAGAAAGTCTTTGTAGATTGAAAGTGATGGGTATATATAGGACACCGGACCGGCTATTCTGCGTGGTTGAGTGGCTTTCTATAAGGCTTTACGAGCTTTTCGCTCAGCTAATTTAGCATAGTTCAATGCTAAACGCATCAGAAAAAACAGAATGGGCGGCAGCTCTTTCACCCATTTGGATGCTGTGCACTGGAATTCATTGCCTGTTGATCTTCCGACAGACCTCGGACCGGAATAGATTGTAGACCTGGCTATTTCCCCTATAGCTAAGTGTGAGGCTAAATAAAATAAACTAAATAAATGGGTTTATAGAAACCAAATAAGAAAGGAAGAATAGAGCAGGATGTGAGAAGGGTGAACAAATTGCAATCCCATGTTGTCCCGTGGTACCGAATCCTGCTGTGGTATTTTTCCAGATTCCATGTGATGGTGAGTGTTTCTCAGTCATTGATGTATGTCAAGCATTTATTTCAGTTCCCTTGCATGAGGATAGTCCATTTCTTTTCAGGTTTCAATTTTAAAAGAAAACTCTAGCGTAGTGTTGAGTCTGACCGTGGTATTCAGACAGCCCCTTTATTTTGAATCAGATACTGAAGAAAAATCTGTTCTGTTTCACTACATTGACAACCTATTGGTGGCATCAATATCAAAAGAAGCTTGTAAACAAGGCACAATTTGCCTTGCTGAATCACCTCGCCGAGAATAAACACAAGGTGTCTCCTACCAAATTACAGTACTGCCAGAAGAAGGTTCTGTAATTGGGCCACCACATTGAGTGTCCCAAAAGCCTATCTCTACAGTCCTAAGACTTAATCCCCGCGACATAGAGTAAGTCAGGATATTCTTGGGAATGGTGGGCTACTTTTGTCAGTGGATTCCGAACTTTTCCCTAGTGTTTAAGCCTCTACATGACTTAAACAAAATCATGTGTCTGAAGGAAATGGCCCGATTTGGGTCACTCGGGTCTTTGCCTTCTACGAAATGAAGAGTCGGTCAGAAAGTAGAGAATACAAACCAATAATAATTTATTCAAAGTACGCTCAGAGTGGAGCCCTGTCTGCCCAGTCGCTAAGAGTGCTGCAGAGAGAGTCTGACTTCAGCAAGCACAATGATACATTATGTACATTTCAGAATCAATGAAAACCCGCCCACCATGGAATTTTCCAGAGGGACGCAGCTGGACAGTAAATTACAAAGGAGTAAGTTTCGGTTCTGAGGGCGGGCACACATTATCTGTCTCTCAAGGTTACTCTGTCTGTGCCCGCCACTAGACAAGTGGGAGAAGGCTTACATCTCAGAAGAAAGGTATGCGCTAACAACAGCAATGCATTCATTAGTGTGGCAAAACCCAACTCCGAAGAAACATAACCTAGAAAAGGCTGTTTCTCGGAAATAGAGAAGAATCAGTTTCAATTGTGATACAAAATGGCGCCCATACACAAAATGCGCCGCGAATGCTAACTTACGTAAAAGCAATACAAAAGCACAATTGTTAGTCTAACATGTCTGATCCACTACCCTGGGACAATGGATGCACGAGTGCCTTCCTAGAGCTCATAACACCAGCACTATGAATGCCTAATTATGACAAGGAGTTTACCCTTTATTGTCATGAGATAATTGTGCACACTGTCAGTTTTGACACAAACCCACAGGGAAGCAAATTTGTCAGTGACTTACTTCTCTGCCACGCTTGATCCAATCACTGTGGTGCTTCCTGGATGTCTTAAAGAAGTACGTCTGGTGAGTGATAATATCCAATAGTATGAGAGCTAGTTATGAACTACTTACTTTTTGTGATGGTTCCACATTGAGTTGAAATCTTCCTGACCTGCACTTGAACTCAACATGACAAGCAGCAGGCTCACTAAATATAAACATGTGATTTTAGCAGCAGAAAATGCATCTCTTAGGAAGTGTAATGTTCTCAGCCCAGCTACTCCTTTGCAACTTCCCAAGAGTGACTCAGATAATGATGTGGAGCACGACTGTATTGATGTTACGGAGTTGTGTATCAAGCCAATACCTGATATTCGAGATGTCCCCTTGGATGAGCCTGTTTTACCTAATTTGTGGACGGCTGTTGTTTAAGAGATGGATGAGGAATTCTGAGAGCAGCATATGTTATGTACACCATAGATGATGTTGTAGAAGCTTCTTGTTTGTTCATTGCGTGTAGCTGAACTGATTGCCCTTACCAGAGCTTATTGTGTTTCCAATAGTCTGAGAGTCACCATTTACATTGACAGTCAATATGGTTTTGCATCGTCCACGGCTTGCACAGTTCTGGTCACAGAGGATTTTCTTGACTTTCTCTGGTTCCCGAATCAGGAATGGAAAATATGTCATGGACTTTCTAGAAGCATTGCATCTGCCTAGAGAGGTGTCAGTTGTGAAATGTGCAGTGCACAAGAGTGGATAGGATGTTGTTACTTAGGGTACCGCCATGCAGTTGAAATAGTTAGAAATTGTGATCGTGAGTCCTGTATATTTATTCAATAGGAACCATGTGAATTTGACAATGACCCTGTTTCAAATATGCTGTTGAGTTTAAAAAAACACTTGGGTTGAGTTAAGAGAATTACAGGATGAAGTGCCAGGGACAGAGAAGGAAAGTGTTCAAGGTCTGGATGTATAAACAACCAAAGTGAGATTTGGGGCGTCGAGGGATGGGAGACCCATTTTACCTGATGCTATTCTTTCGCCAGTGGCCAGGAATTTCCATGGCAATCTTCATACAGGAGGTGTGATAGCCTCACTGTAGTCAAATTGTTATTGTGGGAATTGCTGACTCATTTTGGAGCTCTGGTTTCTGAGAGGGGGCGGCAGGGTCTTCAAGTGTTCCCTTCCCTCCTCGAACAGTCTATCTCCTTCGGTGCCTTCTGCTTCCCCTCCCTCCACCCTCTTGACGGGTCGTCACTGCTGTGGCCCGGAAAGTACCTCTTTTTGTTTTTGTTTGGGTGCATGCGTGCATGTATGGATGTATGTGTATTTGTGAGTGTGTGGATAGGTGTGTGCATGCAGGTGCTTGTAAATGCTGGCTATGAGTATGTGTGTGTACCTGTGATAGTATGGGTGTGTGCATGTGTGCCCGCCTGTGCCCTCCCCGCTATTGCTTATAATTACAAGCCACCATTGTGCTTCTAGTGCATGCGCTGTGCATTGTTAGGTACTACTGAACTGCTCATCCCAGAATTCTTGTCACTGCATCACCACAATAGAAAACAATTGTCGGCTTATGCTTCAAAGAAAAGCCGTAATAGCAGGTGTATTCTGGGGCTGATGGGTCATTTACGCTCTCTCATTTTTAACTTCTTTTTCCATTGTTTGGTCTTTCAAAGGAAGAAGGCCTGGCAAAAGTGGAGCATACACTTTCCTTCTATATATGCTGTTGAGAGTGTGGTCATAGAGTGACGCCCACTCTATCTAGAACTTCTCTACAAAACACCCCATACTCTTTCACAAAACCCATTCAACATTAAGCAACACATAGAATTTTCCAGATTGGGATGCGTATGCAGATGTCCTTAGGTTCTTTGAGTGCAACAGCCCTTAGGTCTTCCACAGGATCAATGAAAACAGTCAGCCATAAGGCATACCCCACCCATTTTCACAATTTCACTTTTCATCGCTTAAATTGCCACCAGCATTAGGTCCGGAAATACCCAGACACCTTCATATCGATGACTCAATCATCAGAGGGGTTTACTGTACTCGCTGGAGCATGGCACCTTCAACACTGTGTCTGTTATTGAGAGCTGAGTTCTGGCTTTAAAGTATTCTGGTGCAAGATCAGACACGATTAAGAATGGCTCCTCATGGGAGGGACTGTGAAAGCCCTTAAGGGAAATGTCTTACTTCTGGTATCTGAGGACAGTTCCTCTCTCTCAGGACTGGACAATAATGATGCTTCCAGCTTCTGGCAGACTAGCAAGACGGGGCTGTACATAGCACAGTGAACTCTTGATTTCTTCCCGAGCCACAGTAACGCTGGGAGGTGCAGATGAGTCTGCCGACTGGACTAGAGAAGGAATCCATACACTCTATTACCAGTCTGGACCTAATCCATAAGAACTAGAAGACGACCTTGTGCAGTACAGGTACTGGATGGGATACATTTCTGGGAAAGGGGGACTCAAACTGCGAGGCCTCGCCTGAAGCTGTGCATAGACAGCAAAAGAGGACTACCTGCTTGCTCTGTATTGGACACTGGAATCTGGTGGTTAAGTGATCTCACAGAATTCTTCCAGGCAGTGAAGGGTTACATCAACCTGCAAGTAGTTGCTGACCTGAGTGTAATATTCTAGAAAGGCAAATAGATCTTCATGGGTGGATCACACTGCTATTAGACTGTAAATCTTGCCTTTTCCTGGGAATGGTTGTTGCTGCCAACAGTCATCACTGGAAGAAGAAGGGAATATTAGGACTTTCCAATGGGTTCTTTTCATTCATGTGTTGGCGCACTGAAGAGAGATGCTGCGTTTGCATAGATTGGGTAGAAATACCATGTGGAGCAGTTAGAATTGCCAGGGGAATGTCCCCAGGAGGTGAACTTCTCACTGCAGGGCCTTTCCCTAATCACCAGTGACCCATGACCAGTGAGACTGTCTAGCAACTCGGATAAAGAGGTCAGAAACATACAGACTCTGCCTCGATGACCATTCCCGGAGGATCAGGACACAGATCAATATCATACTCTTGGTAGAAGGGTCTCCTCCTGCTTCAACCCTATCTCCTCTGATCCATTGCACACTCATTCACTCAGGTTTTTCTGTCCTGCCATCTGAAACACCTTGGGTATGGATCACACTGGAAGCACCATCTTTGCAAGACTATGGCCCAGGGTACTCCTCTCACTTGTCACAGTCATCCATGGATTCAGCTACTATTTGAGTCCCCAAACTGTTTCAGAGACACTATTAGTTTTTTCAAGGTCCCTAAATTAGAGTGCTAAGTTTCTTGAACACATGGAAAGGTAGCGTATTCTTGCAGAGGCAACAGCGCACTTGTAGCTAAGAGGTGGACTTTTACATATTTTACAGAAATATTGAACTAATCTTTACATCCCCAATGGTGAAGATAATAAACATATTTTCTCCATACATGCTTTCTCCATTGATATTATGCTAGGTGCCTTCTTTTGTTGGTTTGCACCAGAGCTGTTCTACATGCTATGCTGGTTGTTGATTTATTTAGCTTCCATTAGTCCTTTTCTCTGGAAGGACATCCTACCACTTAGCATTTCCCTCAGTCTCCCGATAAAAATGATATCTTACTTGTGTGGATGGGCCAACTGCCCATGACATGGAAGGGCCTAAAACGTGTATAGATTGAGGGGGGCCCAAAGTGGGTCTAAAAGGGTAGTTTGTTTATACTTTTTTCGGCTGACGCTAATTTAGGCACCCAGACAAGTGAGGTATTGTTTTTCTCGGGACACCAAGGGGAATTCTGGGTGTTAGGAAATTTGTGCCTGTGCGGTGATCCTACAACTTACCCACACAGAAATGTGAGGAAAATGTGACTTTGTAAGTAAATTTGAGGTTTGCTGGGGATTCTGAGTAAGAAAACGTTGGGGGATCCATGCAAACCACACCACCAGGCAAGAGTCAGGACACGCACACCACCATCCATGCACACCACCAGCCAAGCGCCATCCACGCACACCTCCAGCCAAGCGTCATCCACACACACCTCCAGCCAAGCGCCATCAATGCACACCACCAGCCAAGCGCCATCCACGCACACCGCCAGCCAAACGCCACCCAGGCACTCGGCCAGCCAAGCAGGACCGGACTGGGAACAGCAACCAGCCCTGGAAGATTGCTGCTCGACCGGCCTGGGGAGGAGGGGGGCGTGCTAGTAAAAAGCACTGCTACCGCTTTTGTTACGGGGGCCGATATTGCAGCACTGCTGCAAAATTGGCCCCCAGTGACAAAACTGGCCCCCACGGCCAGAAATCTGGCCCCCACCTCTCCAGGCCACCGGGGAAATGCCCGGTGCCCGCTACGGCCAGTCAGGCCCTGCAGCCAAGCACCATTCATTCACACCGTCAGCCAAGCTCCAGTCCACGTACACCGCCAGCCAAGCGCCACTCCATGCACACTACCAGGCAAGCGCCAATATACACACACCGTCATCAAGCGCGAGTCCACACAGACCATTAGCCAAATGCAGGTCAACGCACACCGAAAGCAAAATGCCAGCCAAAGATCAGTACATGCAGATCGTCAGCCAAACTCCAGTTCACAGACACACAAATTCTCCCTGGTTTCTACTGGTTTCTGCCGAGTTGACGATGCAGCGAGCGCAAGGTAAATAGTTTTATTTATTTATTTACTTACCTTACTCCTGCCCGTCGTATGTCCGACTCCACTAATTCCCCTACCCAGCCCCTCCCCCGCCCCGCAGCACTCCCTCTGTGAGCCGCCACTGCCCACCCCTACGTATAAAAAACCAACATAATCCCTGGTGCCTAGTGGGCTTTCTGCCCCCCGAGGGGCAGCTCAGAGACAATTGACCCCCATCTGCCTCCGAGGCAGAAAGACTGTGGCTAATTCTTTTGGGGGGGGGCATTGCCATGCCCATTCTGGACAGCCCTCACTCCTACGTATAATAAAAAACATAATTCCTGGTGCCTAGTGGACTTTCTGCCCCCGGGGGGCAGATAAGGCGATATTGCCCCCATCTGCCTCCCCGGGGGAAGAAAGACTGTGCCAATTTATTTTGGGGGGTGGAAGCATTGGCATGCCCATTCTGGGCAGTCCCCACTCCTACGTATAAAATAAAGCAAAGTCCCTGGTGCCCAGTGGGCTTTCGGACCCCCCTGGGGGGACAGATAAAGTACTATTGCCCCTAACTGCCTCCCGGGGGGGCAGAAAGACTGTGTTAAATATTTTTGGGGTGGGGCATTGGCATGTCCATTCTGGGCAGCCCCAACCCCGACGTATAAAAAACAACATAATCCCTGGTGCCTAGTGGGCTTTCTGCCCCCCGGGGGGGCAGATCAGGGGCTTTTGCCTCATCTGCCTCCTGGGGGAGGCAGAAAGGCTGTGGCAATTTTTTTGGGGGGGGGCTGGGGCATTTGCCTGCCCATTTAGGGCAGCCCCCACCCCTAAATACCATTAACAAAAAGAATCCCTGGTATCTAGTGTGCTTTCTGCCCCCCAGGGGGCATATAGGGGCTACTGCGCCCCCATCAGCCCCCCAGGGGGGACAAAAAGATTGTTCCCAAATATATTTGGGTGGGGGCATGGTCCTGCCCTTTGTGGGTAGCCCCCACCCCACTTTTATAAAAAAAATCATTGGTGTCTAGTGGGCTTTCTGCCCCCGAAGGGCAAATTGGGGATAATACCCCTCATTTGCCCCCTAGGGGGGGATGAAAGTCTGCAGAGGTTGTTTGGGAGGGTGGGGGCATTGGCATGCCCATTTAGGGCAGCCCCTACCCCTAAATACAAGTTCAAAAAATCCCTAGTGTCTAGTGTGCTTTCTGCCCCCCAGGGGGGGGCAAATTGGGGGCTACTGCCCCCATCTGCTCCCAAGGAGGGGCAGAAAGATTGAATTTTCCCAAATTATTTTGGGGGGAGCAAAGGCCCTTGCCCAAGGGGCCGCTCCCCCCTCCCCGGTGTCTAGTGGTGGATTCCTGCTTGAGGATCGCTCTCCTGAGGCGATCCCCAAGCAGGGCTCCACTAGGGAGGGGTACCGTTGGAAAGAGGAGATTCTACCCTTTCCAATGATACCTCTCCTGTCTTTCTACATGCTTGGGGGCTGAGATAGCCCCACAAGCAATAGAAAGAGAAACTGAAATGAGCTTATTGGCTCATTTCAGTTTCAGATTCACTAAAATGACGTCAGCGCGATGTGCGCGCTGATCGTCATTTCAGTGAAACAAACTAAACAGCCTCGGAGGCTGGAGAAGCTCTTCCCCAGCTCCCGAGGCAGTTTAGGGTGAAAGGAACTCCCTCTGCTGCCTGTACCAGAGGGATTTCCAGTGCCATGTGCTCGGACGGCCGGGAGCCGTCTGACGCACACGAGCAGTGTGGCGTTGGACGGCTCCCAGCTGTCCGACACATGGAAGGGGTTACAAAATGTATACTGAACGTTAAAGCTCATGTCAAAAGAATTTGCTGGAATCACACAGGCAGTGGAAAAGGTTTTTAAAGTTCTGGACCTGATGAAGGTACTCATAATGGACAACAGATGCGAGGGGTAAGCCCAGGGGCTTGCCTTGGGTCTCTTCCCACATTTGATGAACTTCTAGTGATGTGGTGAGTAGGGACATGGTCTAGCTTTTTATTTTTAACAAAGACAATAATTAAGTGTTCTGCTCAACTTAGATGAGGCCACTGGCACTTAGGCATGCACTAACTAAAATCCACTTGCTTTTGGCCAGCAGTGGAGTATGATATTCAAGGATAGGCAGGTCACCAGTCACTATGAGACTAGTAAAATATCTAAATAGGAAGTCACAGATCATACTGACCCCTAAAAGCAGCTATGCCTGACTTGCTTCATGCCATCTGGCTACTGAAATCATAGAAAGAAAAAAACAATAATGCTTTATCGTTCCAGGAGAAATCCTAATAAATGTTTTTCTGCTCTACCTTCACACTTGGCCCGCATGGTTACACCATGTTGTGACAAACCAAAACACTGGTGCATCTCTGCTCTCTGGCCCACATTTGAAGGCCAGCATCTCTAAAGCACATTTCTGTGTTTGCCACACTAATGTTAACATCAAATGTCCTACCTGGGGCATACGTACTTTCGGGAACATGGATTTGAGCTGGGAAAGAAGAGAAAAAAGCAAGCTGTAAGTGCTCGTGGTGGATCAGGCATGACACATAGCAGTGAATAATCTGTAATTCTTACCTGTTGTTGATGCTGAGATGGCAGCTGCAAGGAGAAAATGAGAAAGGATGATTAGCACACGGGGTAACTGAACCGTAGTGGCTCAAGATAAATTGGGTCATGTGTTTTGAGCCTTTCACCTCAAGGTGCGCAGTTGTATCCTAGCCTCAGTTAGTGCATGTCATGTGTTAATAAATGTGGTTAGTGATGCCACCCTGCATGGGCGGCACATCATTATGGACAGAGGAGCCTCGAGCCCTCTATTTTGCAAAACATAGTGAGTGTCTGTGAGGCTGAGCAAAGGTCATTCTGACAGACAATTACCATATCCATATCAGGGTCAGGCAGCCAGGCACTTTACATGTGCTAAATGAGCAGGTGCCTGGCAGTCTGAGCCTGAGCTTTGCCGGACTGAAGATTTCACATACCTGTGGGCGTGATCTCAGCAGCCTGTCAAAGTCTTGTGAGAGCTGTTTACATTTTTTTGTTGTTGAATGTTTTTCATTGAAATTACTTCAACACATAGCCACACAATTTTATTTGTAGCAGAGAAAATATGTTTAATTACGTTCAACCGCATCTCATCTAAGTATAAATAATTTAAGTTTGAAGGACATAGAGAGAATCTTGTATTCCGGAAGGTCCTGAGAACCTAACAAGCATATACTTGTATCATCTTGCTTTAACCTGATTGGACCATCTCATGAGAACTGTGTAGGTGTATCAAATGTTAGAACTGTGTATCAAATGTTAGAATTGTGTATTTCAAGCCAGTGCAATGTAGATTAGACTGATTGTGCTAGTTAGATTAATTTTTGATGCAGCGCAGACCAGAGTAGGAGATTTTGAGCTCTCTCTTAATGGGAGAACTGACTTTTCTTTACCCTCCTTTTGAGATGACTCCATGCTGGTTGGCCCTCTTACTTATATGACTTTGATGTGATTTGAACTTCATACAATAGATGCATTCATAGTATGGTTATTGATTGATATTAACGTGATGATTTTTGCCTTCTGTAATCCATTAACCTTTTATAAACCTTCATGGTTTGAAATGTAAACATTCTCTGCCTAATTTGCTTCAAATTTACTGAACATAATGAATTGTTGGCCACGCTCAGTCCTGAGCTTTGACTCATCAAACAGCACTTTATGGGTGTCAAATGGTCACAAAGAAAAGGCACTAACAAATCTAGTTCAAAAGGATGGCTTTCAGCTAATGCTTGGGCGATCTAAAATCCACCCCAAAAAGTCCCATTTGAAGTACTGATGGTCTTCCAGTGTTCCTGAAAGCGGTTGCACTATTTTAGAAGTTCCCGATGCTGGGGCAGGAATGCAGGGAGTTGGTTTCCAATGTTGTGGTAAGATGACACAAACAGGGAATTTTAGTCTGCAAGGCTGAGGTATGACTACCCATTCGAATGCAGGGATGGACATTAACATGTTGAAGAAGACTACTGCTTATCATATTTGTTACAAGGTGGGCCACTGGAAGCAAGGTTAAGGATTGAACCCAAATCTAGTGCAAAATGGTGTTCAAATTTCAAATATGACTATGATGCCAATACAGAATATGCAGGTTCAAAGGTCAAATAATGCAAATATGCCTCAAGCCCCAATTATACAACAAAACATGGTAACAAAAGGTACAGTTTGAATCCAAACTCCAAGATTCAGCAGAAACCTTTCATAGTGGCTGACAATCTCCAATAGTTCCCAGTTGTTGACAGTCCCATTGGACTGGACCCAGATCAATCACAATGATGGTGCCAGAGAGGGGAGGAGGAGTGTGTGCTTGGCGCTCTTTTGGAGGTAGACCATAGTGGATCAGATGTGGATGCAGAGATGAATGGCCTACTGGTATTGTTTCTAATTGATATTCTCAGGAAAACAAGTCCAGGTTGTAGGTATCTCAAATAAAAAGAGTACTAACACAGTTTCAGCTAAGGTTCCTGCAAAAATAAGCTCCCTTGACGATGATAACCAATCTGTAATATGTGACTCAAGTCCAGTTAATCTGTTGGGCAGGAATTACTGTGCAAATGAACTGTGTGATCTATTACACACTGGACGTTGTAGAAATTCAGACACCCGATGAGGATGTAGAGTTTAAGTTAAAAGAGACAATAGTTCGATTGTTCCAAGTTCTAACCAAGGAAGACTTACATCCTGACTGAAGATGTACAGTGAAAGAGGAAGATTGGGACGTTTCAGGCAAAAACATTGGATTGATCAAGAATGTTGAACCAGTAAGTATCACAGTGAAACCTAATGCAGAGTATCCCTAAATGCCTCAATACAACCTCAAAGCTCAGGCGGCAGCAGGAATTACGAAGGTCATTGAATCTATGTTAGAACAGCACATCTTGTAGAAAGTGTTAGAAAGTCTTTGTAGATTGAAAGTGATGGGTATATATAGGACACCGGACCGGCTATTCTGCGTGGTTGAGTGGCTTTCTATAAGGCTTTACGAGCTTTTCCCTCAGCTAATTTAGCATAGTTCAATGCTAAACGCATCAGAAAAAACAGAATGGGCGGCAGCTCTTTCACCCATTTGGATGCCGTGCACTGGAATTCATTGCCTGTTGATCTTCCGACAGACCTCGGACCGGAATAGATTGTAGACCTGGCTATTTCCCCTATAGCTAAGTGTGAGGCTAAATAAAATAAAATAAATAAATGGGTTTATAGAAACCAAATAAGAAAGGAAGAATAGAGCAGGATGTGAGAAGGGTGAACAAATTGCAATCCCATGTTGTCCCGTGGTACCGAATCCTGCTGTGGTATTTTTCCAGATTCCATGTGATGGTGAGTGTTTCTCAGTCATTGATGTATGTCAAGCATTTATTTCAGTTCCCTTGCATGAGGATAGTCCATTTCTTTTCAGGTTTCAATTTTAAAAGAAAACTCTAGCGTAGTGTTGAGTCTGACCGTGGTATTCAGACAGCCCCTTTATTTTGAATCAGATACTGAAGAAAAATCTGTTCTGTTTCACTACATTGACAACCTATTGGTGGCATCAATATCAAAAGAAGCTTGTAAACAAGGCACAATTTGCCTTGCTGAATCACCTCGCCGAGAATAAACACAAGGTGTCTCCTACCAAATTACAGTACTGCCAGAAGAAGGTTCTGTAATTGGGCCACCACATTGAGTGTCCCAAAAGCCTATCTCTACAGTCCTAAGACTTAATCCCCCGCGACATAGAGTAAGTCAGGATATTCTTGGGAATGGTGGGCTACTTTTGTCAGTGGATTCCCAACTTTTCCCTAGTGTTTAAGCCTCTACATGACTTAAACAAAATCATGTGTCTGAAGGAAATGGCCCGATTTGGGTCACTCAGGTCTTTGCCTTCTACGAAATGAAGAGTCGGTCAGAAAGTAGAGAATACAAACCAATAATAATTTATTCAAAGTACGCTCAGAGTGGAGCCCTGTCTGCACAGTCGCTAAGAGTGCTGCAGAGAGAGTCTGACTTCAGCAAGCACAATGATACATTATGTACATTTCAGAATCAATGAAAACCCGCCCACCATGGAATTTTCCAGAGGGACGCAGCTGGACAGTAAATTACAAAGGAGTAAGTTTCGGTTCTGAGGCCGGGCACACATTATCTCTCTCTCAAGGTTACTCTGTCTGTGCCCGCCACTAGACAAGTGGGAGAAGGCTTACATCTCAGAAGAAAGGTATGCGCTAACAACAGCAATGCATTCATTAGTGTGGCAAAACCCAACTCCGAAGAAACATAACCTAGAAAAGGCTGTTTCTTGGAAATAGAGAAGAATCAGTTTCAATTGTGATACAAAATGGCGCCCATACACAAAATGCGCCGCTGCTCAACAAATATTGGGGTCCTTAATCCCTCCCCTAGGCACTCATCCCACCTCGACCCCCTACTGTTCTCCTCCCCCTCCCCCATCTTCCTTCGCCCACTAGCTCCTCCCTCCAGCCTTTCCCATAGAACCTGCTCATCACACTTGGTAGTCCTTTAACCACACCCCTCCTTAATCCTCTTCCCCATTCTCATACCCTTCCCCCATCTTCTCTACCCTTTCCCTCCCACGCTAGGCCAATTTCACAGGACTCGATATGGCACATTGCAATACATGTAATTTGATTATGTTAAACTGGAGCTGTTCTTACTGTCTGATCGTTTGAGTACTACCTCATTATCAGTCTGTTACATGACAATTAATTATCCATGTATAGCGGTTTGATCTTGCCTTAAACCTACCCCACTCCCTAACCTCTCACCATTCCTATACCCTACCTCCTCTTCACCATCCTTTCCCTCTCTCACTAACCTAATCGCTCATGATTTGCTGTAGCCCATCGCAACTTGTGTATTCAGATTGTATAATATTTTAGCTGCTTTATATCGTTGGTATGGTTCGGAATTTCTACCTCATTGTAAATTTTGTTATATTGCAATGATACCCATGTAAAGCGCTCTGACACCCTCTGGTCCAGCCAGCGCTATATAAAACATTTTTAAATAAAAATAAATAAATAAAATAAAACTTACGTAAAAGCAATACAAAAGCACAATTGTTAGTCTAACATGTCTGATCCACTACCCTGGGACAATGGATGCACAAGTGCCTTCCTAGAGCTCATAACACCAGCAAGATGAATGCCTAATTATGACAAGGAGTTTACCCTTTATTGTCATGAGATAATTGTGCACACTGTCAGTTTTGACACAAACCCACAGGGAAGCAAATTTGTCAGTGACTTACTTCTCTGCCACGCTTGATCCAATCACTGTGGTGCTTCCTGGATGTCTTAAAGAAGTACGTCTGGTGAGTGATAATATCCAATAGTATGAGAGCTAGTTATGAACTACTTGCTTTTTGTGATGGTTCCACATTGAGTTGAAATCTTCCTGACCTGCACTTGAACTCAACATGACAAGCAGCAGGCTCACTAAATATAAACATGTGATTTTAGCAGCAGAAAATGCATCTCTTAGGAAGTGTAATGTTCTCAGCCCAGCTACTCCTTTGCAACTTCCCAAGAGTGACTCAGATAATGATGTGGAGCACGACTGTATTGATGTTACGGAGTTGTGTATCAAGCCAATACCTGATATTCGAGATGTCCCCTTGGATGAGCCTGTTTTACCTAATTTGTGGACGGCTGTTGTTTAAGAGATGGATGAGGAATTCTGAGAGCAGCATATGTTATGTACACCATAGATGATGTTGTAGAAGCTTCTTGTTTGTTCAATGCGTGTAGCTGAACTGATTGCCCTTACCAGAGCTTATTGTGTTTCCAATAGTCTGAGAGTCACCATTTACATTGACAGTCAATATGGTTTTGCATCGTCCACGGCTTGCACAGTTGTGGTCACAGAGGATTTTCTTGACTTTCTCTGGTTCCCCAATCAGGAATGGAAAATATGTCATGGACTTTCTAGAAGCATTGCATCTGCCTAGAGAGGTGTCAGTTGTGAAATGTGCAGTGCACAAGAGTGGATAGGATGTTGTTACTTTGGGTACCGCCATGCAGTTGAAATAGTTAGAAATTGTGATCGTGAGTCCTGTATATTTATTCAATAGGAACCATGTGAATTTGACAATGACCCTGTTTCAAATATGCTGTTGAGTTTAAAAAAACACTTGGGTTGAGTTAAGAGAATTACAGGATGAAGTGCTAGGGACAGAGAAGGAAAGTGTTCAAGGTCTGGATGTATAAACAACCAAAGTGAGATTTGGGGCGTCGAGGGATGGGAGACCCATTTTACCTGATGCTATTCTTTCGCCAGTGGCCAGGAATTTCCATGGCAATCTTCATACAGGAGGTGTGATAGCCTCACTGTAGTCAAATTGTTATTGTGGGAATTGATGACTCATTTTGGAGCTCTGGTTTCTGAGAGGGGGCAGCAGGGTCTTCAAGTGTTCCCTTCCCTCCTCGAACAGTCTATCTCCTTCGGTGCCTTCTGCTTCCCCTCCCTCCACCCTCTTGACGGGCCGTCACTGCTGTGGCCCGGAAAGTACCTCTTTTTGTTTTTGTTTGGGTGCATGCATGCATGTATGGATGTATGTGTATTTGTGTGTGTGTGTGGATAGGTGTGTGCATGCATGTGCTTGTAAATGCTGGCTATGAGTATGTGTGTGTACCTGTGATAGTATGGGTGTGTGCATGTGTGCCCGCCTGTGCCCTCCCCGCTATTGCTTATAATTACAAGCCGCCATTGTGCTTCTAGTGCATGCGCTGTGCATTGTTAGGTACTACTGAACTGCACATCCCAGAATTCTTGTCACTGCATCACCACAATAGAAAACAATTGTCGGCTTATGCTTCAAAGAAAAGCCGTAATAGCAGGTGTATTCTGGGGCTGATGGGTCATTTACGCTCGCTCATTTTTAACTTCTTTTTCCATTGTTTGGTCTTTCAAAGGAAGAAGGCCTGGCAAAAGTGGAGCATACACTTTCCTTCTATATATGCTGTTGAGAGTGTGGTCATAGAGTGACGCCCACTCTATCTAGAACTTCTCTACAAAACACCCCATACTCTTTCACAAAACCCATTCAACATTAAGCAACACATGGAATTTTCCAGATTGGGATGCGTATGCAGATGTCCTTAGGTTCTTTGAGTGCAACAGCCCTTAGGTCTTCCACAGGATCAATGAAAACAGTCAGCCATAAGGCATACCCCACCCATTTTCACAATTTCACTTTTCATCGCTTAAATTGCCACCAGCATTAGGTCCGGAAATACCCAGACACCTTCATATCGATGACTCAATCATCAGAGGGGTTTACTGTACTCGCTGGAGCATGGCACCTTCAACACTGTGTCTGTTATTGAGAGATGAGTTCTGGCTTTAAAGTATTCTGGTGCAAGATCAGACACGATTAAGAATGGCTCCTCATGGGAGGGACTGTGAAAGCCCTTAAGGGAAATGTCTTACTTCTGGTATCTGAGGACAGTTCCTCTCTCTCAGGACTGGACAATAATGATGCTTCCAGCTTCTGGCAGACTAGCAAGACGGGGCTGTACATAGCACAGTGAACTCTTGATTTCTTCCCCGAGCCACAGTAACGCTGGGAGGTGCAGATGAGTCTGCCGACTGGACTAGAGAAGGAATCCATACACTCTATTACCAGTCTGGACCTAATCCATAAGAACTAGAAGACGACCTTGTGCTGTACAGGTACTGGATGGGATACATTTCTGGGAAAGGGGGACTCAAACTGCGAGGCCTCGCCTGAAGCTGTGCATAGACAGCAAAAGAGGACTACCTGCTTGCTCTGTATTGGACACTGGAATCTGGTGGTTAAGTGATCTCACAGAATTCTTCCAGGCAGTGAAGGGTTACATCAACCTGCAAGTAGTTGCTGACCTGAGTGTAATATTCTAGAAAGGCAAATAGATCTTCATGGGTGGCTCACACTGCTATTAGACTGTAAATCTTGCCTTTTCCTGGGAATGGTTGTTGCTGCCAACAGTCATCACTGGAAGAAGAAGGGAATATTAGGACTTTCCAATGGGTTCTTTTCATTCATGTGTTGGCGCACTGAAGAGAGATGCTGCGTTTGCATAGATTGGGTAGAAATACCATGTGGAGCAGTTAGAATTGCCAGGGGAATGTCCCCAGGAGGTGAACTTCTCACTGCAGGGCCTTTCCCTAATCACCAGTGACCCATGACCAGTGAGACTGTCTAGCAACTCGGATAAAGAGGTCAGAAACATACAGACTCTGCCTCGATGACCATTCCCGGAGGATCAGGACACAGATCAATATCATACTCTTGGTAGAAGGGTCTCCTCCTGCTTCAACCCTATCTCCTCTGATCCATTGCACACTCATTCACTCAGGTTTTTCTGTCCTGCCATCTGAAACACCTTGGGTATGGATCACACTGGAAGCACCATCTTTGCAAGACTATGGCCCAGGGTACTCCTCTCACTTGTCACAGTCATCCATGGATTCAGCTACTATTTGAGTCCCCAAACTGTTTCAGAGACACTATTAGTTTTTTCAAGGTCCCTAAATTAGAGTGCTAAGTTTCTTGAACACATGGAAAGGTAGCGTACTCTTGCAGAGGCAACAGCGCACTTGTAGCTAAGAGGTGGACTTTTACATATTTTACAGAAATATTGAACTAATCTTTACATCCCCAATGGTGAAGATAATAAACATATTTTCTCCATACATGCTTTCTCCATTGATATGCTAGGTGCCTTCTTTTGTTGGTTTGCACCAGAGCTGTGCTACATGCTATGCTGGTTGTTGATTTATTTAGCTTCCATTAGTCCTTTTCTCTGGAAGGACATTGAGAGAAAATGCCCCTTTTTGCTTGGTCACCCCCATTTTTTGCTGAATTGTTTTGGGAGTTTAAAAAAAAAAAAACACATGCCCTACTTTTTCAATACATTGCACCCTACCCTGCGGGCTATTTAGAGCCAACCTAAGGGTGACCTTTATGTATTACAAAGCGGGGTTTAGGCTTGGCAAAAAGTTTATTTTGCCAGGTCGAACAGTTTAAAACTACCATTCAGGCAGCAAAGGTAGTCCTGAGACATATTTTAAATTGCTACTGTAGTGGGTGGCTCAATGAGTGCTACAGGCCCAATAGTAGTATATAATTTTAGAGGTGGGCAGAATGCTCCATTCCGACCGCAGAATATTATCCACTCCACGCTACTCAAATATGGAGCCCTATGCCAAATTCCGCCAATCACCGCGTGGCGGGATGGTTTTCCCACAAGGCTCCAGAGTATACGAGCTGGCGAGCGCGATCAAGATTTGTGGTCTCCTAGCACGATTTTCTAACGCGGGCGGTCCCTGGCGTTTGTGGGTGGTCGCGGTGGTCAAAGACCTGCTGTTCGAGAAGATTTGCTGTTACTCAAGTAGATTTTGTACTCAAGCGGCAGCAAAATCAACTCGAATGGCTGCGCACTCTTGCGTAACGCATGGTGCAGTTTGCACTGATTTTCTGCGTTGCTCGCACTACTGGCGCTAAATTGCAGCACGAGCAGTGCTTGTTGCATATTTTCCACCTTCTGGCTGAATTCTGCAGAATCTAGCTCAGTTTTTCTGTATCCCTGACGAATTTCACAGAGTTCCGCCAACCCCTATTTAATTTGCAGGGCCTGGGTATATGTAGTACCATATAGTAGGGACTTATAATAAGTAAATTAAATGTGGCAACAGGTGTATGCCACCTTTACCATGTTTTAGGGAGAGAGCACAAGTCCTAATGCCAACAAAAACAAATTCCTAAAAACTGGAGGCGTGAAGGCAAAAGGTTTTGAGGTGACCCTGAAGAAAGTGCCAAGTCCAACATGCTCAATCCTTACAGCTTCTTGGCTCTTTAGAAAAAGAGAGACTTTTGGCCAAAAGATTGTATGCAAAACATTTAAACTACACCTGTTGTTTATCCTTTCCTCTCGATATGTTAGCCAGGTCGGGAGATACTTCGATGTCGATCCCTCATGTCAAGGATGTATTGATTCTTCTCCATTCTGGGATGGCAATGCATCAGTTCTCAAGGTGAGACGCTGGGCTGAGATGCGTTGGTTCCATAGAGTGATGCGCCAGGCTTCTCCATGCAGTCGTGGGATGCATTGATCTCTCCGAGCTGCTGCGAAGGTGATGCACTGTTCCCAAGCATTGGGATCTCAAAGCGATACGTTGGTGCCAAGAGCGAAGCACCGATTTTACTCTCACAACCTTCTCAATGCACCAGTTCTGCAACACGCAGACAGGAGATGCATCAATGTTCGTGTTGCAAGAATCTGGGTCCACTCTAAGTGAACCATGCACAGGAGCAGGGGTAGATACTTTGATATACCTGAGCCTCAAGCAACAGGAGGCAAGCCAACAAGCCCTTGGAGAAAAGACAGAGTCCAGCTCTCCTTCAGCAAAGTCAGAGAGCAGCAGGCAGCAAGGCAACAAACCGAAATGAAGGCCTTCCAGATTAGCAGTCCAGTTGAGTCTTTTAAGCAGCACAACATTTCTTCTGGCAGAGCTTCAGCTACAAGTCCAGTAGTGTCTGATTTTAGGGGGTCAGAGACCCAGTACTTATACCCAAAAGTGGCTTTGAAGTGGGGGTGACTTCAAAGAGTGGTCTTTGAAGGGCACAAGGATCCTTTAAATCCAGCCCTGTCTGTCAGGCTATCTATGTGGGGTTAATCAGCTCTTTGTGTGGGGACAGGACACTACCTATTCAGGGTTAGCCCCTCTCTTCTATCCTGCCCAGGCAGGGCCATCAGAATGCAGATGTATGTAGATGGGTACTCACGCAGCCCTAGCCTTCCTGTGTTTGTGGCTGTCTAGAGGGAATGCACAAAGTGTAGCTGTCACCCACCCCAGACGTGTATGGGAAAGAGGCTGTGAAGCACACAGAGCAGAAAGTGGCATTTCTAAAACAGTATTGTTAAATCCAACTTCACAAGTAAGGAGGATTTATCATTACCCTTCCAGAGATATAAAAAATGATCTGGATGCTTCTCTCTGATCAGGAAGTGCAGCTTAGAAGTGTATAAAGGAATTCCCATAGTGAACCTGTAAGAGGGGTAGGCCTCACAGTACTGAAAAACAAATGTAGCTGTTTGTCACCACTAGACCATGCAAAACATAAAAGTACATGTCCTGTTACTTACACAGCACCATGCCCTTAGGGCTACCTAGGGCCTACCTTTGGGGTGGCTTATGTATAAGAAAAGGGGAGTGTTAAGGCTTGGCAAGTAGTTTTAAATGCCAAGGTGAAGTGGCAGTAAATTGCACACACAGGCACTGCAGTGGCAGGCCTGAAACAGGTTTGAAAGAATACTTCTGTGGCTGGCACAACAAGTGCTGCAAGCCCCCAAAGTAGTATTTAACTTACAGGCCCTGGGCCTATGGTATACCACTTTACAAGGGACTTGCAGGTAAATTAATTATGGAAATCATGTATACACCAATTACACATGTTTAGGGAAGAAGCATATGCACTTTAGCACTGGTCAGCAGTGGTAAAGTGCTCAGAGTCCTATGGCCAACAAAAAGATTCAGCAAAAAGTGGAAGTAAGTGTACAACGACAAGGTCCATGGCTGCTCAGGATGGGGGTCAAAACGGGCTAGAGCCTAGAACAATGGCCCAGCCAGCTGCTAAAAAGGGGAAAGGCAAAGAACATGGTAATCCATCCCCTGAGTATCTTCCCAGTGAGGTGGATGGGGCACCTGTGGTGGCCGCACCGGAGCCCACTGAGAGGGGCACTGCTTCCCTTGGGGACCTGCCTACACTTGCTGGATGGCATGTAGAAGGAGAACCCACCAAGGAGGCGTTCTGTAGGGCACAGAGGGAGTGTCCAACCGTTGAGGGCATGAGGAAACAGGCTGAAGCCTAAGCAGCAGGTGATGTCTCTGGGAGTTATCACATTTACTGGGAGGACAACCTCCTTTACTGTGAGCCTACGGCTCCTGTGCATGGGACAGCAAGGGTCCTGGTGTTCTCCCAATGCTACAAGGCCTTGCTACTGGAGCTGGCTCACAAGATTTCCCTGGCAGGACACTTTGGCCAAGACAAGACCCTTGCAAGGCTTGTCCCACATTTCTTTGGGCCCAAGATCAGGACATCCTCAGATGCATTCTGCAGGACCTGTTTAACCTGCCAGGCTAGTGGGAAGACAGGGTCAATGCTTAAAGTCCCCTTAATCCACTGCCAATGTTTGGCACACCCTTTGAGAGGGTGGACATCGATATTGTAGGGCCAATGGATCCCCAGACCACTTCAGGTAACAGGTTCATCCTGGTTCTGGTGGATCATGTCACTCAGTACCCAGAGGCAATCCTCTGAAGTCCATGACTGCACCTGCAGTGGCAAAGGCCCTAATGGGGATTTTTACCTGCGTGGGTTTCCCAAGAAAGTTGTGTCTTACTGGGGCACAAACTTCTTGTCTGCAAACATGCAGTCAATGTGGAAGGAGTGTGGGGTAACCTGCAAGTTCTCCACTCCCTACCATCCACAAACCAATGGGCTTGTTTAGAGATTTAACAAGACCCTGAAAGGCATGATTAGGGGCCTACCTGAGGTCCTGAGGAATAAGTGGGACATCCTCTTACCATGCCTGTTCTTTGCCCACAGGGAAGTACCATAGAAGGGAGTGGGCTTCACCTCCTTTGGGCGCCCTGTTAGAGGACCTCTGAGTCAGGTGAAGGAGGGGTGGGAGCAAACTCCCAGTAAGACTCCCCAGGATGAGGTGAGCTACATTCTGGTATTCAAAAGCCTGATGGCTAAGTTGTGAAAGCAAGCTTCTGACAACTTGGAAGCCAGCCAGGCTGTGATGAAAGAGTGGTATGACCAAAGTTCTACCACTGTGGAATTACAGCCTGGGCAGCCTTTGTGAGGTCTGAGATCTGTTGATGACAGATGGGGAAGAGGAGAGTGAATCTCTTCCTGACCTCTTGGACTCCAAGTAGAAGTAAGGGTCTGTGGAAGGAGGAAATCTTTACCACACTCTAACTCCTGAGCAGCAGAGCGACTGTCACCAAGTGTTGGATGGTTCTCCTCTCTGTTCTCCTTATTCCTGGGATTACCCACCTGTGTACCCATGATGTAGACACAGGGGACAACCTCCCTGTTAGGAATAAATCTTACAGGTTGTCAGATAAGGTGAGGGTCAGCATCAAGAGTGAAGTCTCTACAATATTGGAATTGGGGGTGATAGAACCCTCCAGTAGCCCCTGGTCCAGTCCTGTGGTTCTGGTATCAAAAGCTGCCCCAGCGGGCACCACACTTGAACTGAGGTTCTGTGTGGATTATAGACGGCTAAATTCTGTGAAAAAGACTGATGCTCATCCCATCACCAGGGCAGATGAGCTGATTGACAGGTTAGGGGCTGCACAGTTTTTAAGTACCTTTGATCTTACATCAGGGTACTGGCAGATCGCTTTAACAGAAGGTGCCAAGGAGAGGTCAGCCTTCTCCACTTCAGAGGGCCACTATCAGTTTAGAGAGATGCCATTTGGACCCAAAAACTTCCCTGCCACCTTCCAGAGATTGGTGAACCAGGTAATCGCTAGTATGGAGGCCTTCTCCGCTGCCTATCTGGATGGCATAACTGTCTTCAGTAGCAGTTGGAAGGACCACCTTTGTCACCTCCAGGAAGTGCTTCAGGCTCTGCAACAGGCAGGCGTGACTATCAAGGCCAGTAAGTGCCAGCCAGGGCAGGGGTGTATGGTGTACTTGGGACACATGGTGGGCAGGGGGAAAGTGCAGCCCCTCCAGGCCAAGACAGACACTGTCATGGCCTAGGAGAGATCCAAAACCCAGACTAAAGTGAGAACATTCTTGGGCATCACTGGGTTCTACAGGAGGTTTTTCAAGGGATATGGCACCATTGTTGCCCCTTGACAGAGCTGACTTCTAAGAAGCAGCCCAGAAATGTGATTTGGACAGAGGCATGCCAAACTGCATTTGACTCCCTGAAGCATGCCATGTGCACAGCCCCTGTGCTCAGGGCCCCTAACTTTTCCAAGGAATTTATTGTTCAAACAGATGCCTCAGAACCTGGCATAGGGGCAGTGTTATCACAGCTAAATGAAGAGGGCCTGGACCAACCTGTAGCCTTCATCTTCAGGAGGTTATTCCCCAGGGAACAGAGGTGGAGTGCTATAGAGAGAGAAGCTTTTGCTGTGGTCTGGGCACTGAAGAGGTTGAGGTCACACCTGTTTGGCACTCACTTCCTGATTCAGACTGACCACAGATTCCTCAGGTAGTTCAGTCAAATGAGGGTGCGGATCCAAAATTGTTGAGGTGGTCCATATACCTACAGGGTATGGAATTCAGGGTGGAACACAGCCCCTGAGTAGACCACACCAAAGTAGACGGTCTATGCAGGTTTTCCCGCCTTAGTGATGACAACTGCCTAGAGGTTGGGTAGATCTCCCCATTTTCAGCTGGGGGGGACACGTGTTAGACCTGTCATCCATAGGGTGGTTTTTCTTCAACTTTTTGCCTGCTTACCTCCACTTGTTTCTGTATCTTTTCATTGGCCTTAGGACTCTGAGCACTTTACCACTGCTAACTAGTGCTTAAGTGCAACATGCAAATTGCTGCCACACATGTCTATCATTAACAAATCAACCACTGAAGGGTTCCCTCAGAGGCTGAGTCATTTTTAATGTCCTCAATCACATTCATCCACTCCTTTGAAAATGTAATTTACATAACAAAGACTCTGATGACCTATACAGTGTATCTCCTTCATAAAATAGCCTTAGCAATGGAGCCAGTGTTTGGCTTTCTATCATGATGCTTCCCAATAATGTTGACCTATAAGGCAATTGAGTTCATTAACATATTTAAAACTTTTGACTCCAAGTTCCACTGAGTAAACAACTGGACCACAGAAACTAATGTAGATTTCTCCATTACAGGCACAGCTGCATGTGCTCCATTACCAGTTACAAGGACTGTTGCACCAATTATTAATTTGATAACAATTAATGAAGACTCTATAATTTAGCTATCTTGGACATCTCGCTAGCCGAATACCCAAGAATTTTAACCAGACATTCTTCTAATGGTTTTGGTGTCCTTCGTGCACCAGAGGTTGTAGGGTAGATCGGGATTCACACCCGGCCGGTTTGCATTTGCCAAAACTAGCATTTGGGTATATGCGAGAGTCACTGATATGGGTGAGCAGGTATCTTACAAAATATATTAGTGCCTTCATATTTTTTATATTCTATCAGTGAACAAATGAAGAGGCAAAAGTGAATGAAAGTGGAGGAATTATTTGTCAACTTTTGACTCTAAGTGGTGTACCTAATCTGAGCTTGGAAGAAATGTTAGCATTAATAATGCTTTGCTTAGCTCCTGAAGGAAAGAATGTTTTAAAATATGTGCCTGATGGGTGTAGGAAGCTCGGTTTCTGTTGCAGTAACTCCCCCCCCCCACTTTTTGCCAGATTTCTGATGCCAATCAGGTTCCCAGGGCCTGTGTTCTTTCCCAAAACTATATCTTTGTTCCCCCAATTGGCACCTCTTGGGCCACATGTATGTCCTTTGTAAAAGGAACCATGGGTGCCAAGAGCACTGTGACCAGGGAAGGCCTCTAAGGGCTACAGCACATATTGTGCCACCCTTAGAGGTCCTGTACCTTAACCCCCACACACTGCCATTGCAGGCTGCGTGTTTTGGTGCAGAGTGCAAGTGAAGAGTCGACATGGCGCATACACCTGTGTGCCATGCCTGCAACCCACTGCCTATGGTATAGATAAGTCACCCCTCTAGCTGGGTGCACTATACCACTGCAGAGGGTACAGTTGCATGAACACCGTACCCCTACAGTGTCTAAGTCCATTCTTAGACATTGTAAGTGGAGTAAAGCCATAAGGAGTATATGATATGGGAGTTTGTCATTACGAACTCCACAGCAACTATAATGGCTTTACTGAATTCTGGGAAGTTTGGTAGCAAACTTCTCAGCATAAAACACCCACACTGATGCCACAGCAGAGGAGACTGCAGAGACGAATTGACTTGGCCCCAGTCCTACCGGCCATTCTGCAGTTTCCAGAGATTCTGTGCCAAAAGTTGCCTTGCCCTGCAGCCAGCGACTTCCAGAACCCCTTGGGAGGACTAACTGCCTTCAATAAAGAACGTATCTCATGTGAGCAGCAGCTCTGTTCAAAAGAATCTCCAGAGAAAGACTCCGAGCCTGCTGAAGACAAAGAAACCCTACGCCTGGACCCACCACTGTACCCGTCGCCCACGGCCCGAGTTCGAGTGGCCCACCGGTCCCAGCGAGGTCCCCTAGCGCTTCCGAGCCCGAGTCCACCGTGGGTTGACCCCTCCAGGACTCCCCGACGTTACCTGCAGCCTCTGCACGGAGACCCCCCCAACTGCGAGTGGCCCGGTAACGTGAAATCCGACCTCAAAAGGCACACTTGCATCCAGTCGCCCTGCGCACTGGAGAAGATGACCTGAGGTGCACCTACGTCCCTGAGCCCTCCAACTTACTTGCCCAGCTGTTGGCTCCTCTCGGAAGATCTCCTGGACCGAGCCTGCAGCCAAAATCCAAAAGCAGCATCTTCCATTGAAAACAACAGGACACCAGACGTCAAATCAGCACTCTGCACCCGGCCGGCCCTGTGCCGCTGTGGGTGCACCTTGTGTGCTAACTCAGATCCCCCTTTATCCTGAGTTTAACCCTAGGAGCTTTGCTCCCTCAACCCTGTGGCTTGCCTGAGAGCAGCCACCAACCGACGGCACCCTAGCCCCATGAGCTAACATTGGGCCGTAGCACTCTGCACCCCGGCGGCCCTAGTGCAGCTGAGGGTGCTCTTTGAGTGCATCCTTTACCCTGGGGGAACCCTTGTTCTAACCCCAGAAACTCAACCCTCAAGACCGATTACTTACCTGCAAACCGATAACCTAATTTTACTCCATAGGACGGCATTGCCTGATTTCCTCTGGAAAACTTGTTGAGTTGTGTTTGTATGGAAACCTAAGTAGCTGTCTTCTAATACAAAAGTGTTTTACTTACCTTTGTCTAGGAAATGTCCCAGTGTGAAATCTAGGCATATCACATTGAGTAGAAAAAGTAATCTAAAAAGTATTCACAAAGTAATCCAAAGTAATCCAAAAGTAATTACAACTGTTTTTAACGATTGTACCAACCTGTAACAAAGTCAGTTTCATTCAGCTTGCATATCCTTATCAATCTGTCTGTGAAAAGGACAATTTTACTTACCTGTACCAAGTCCTGCTTGGTTCTAAAAATAAAAAACAACAAAAGAAGTATTTTTACACAAACAATTGGTCTAAGTTTAGTATGTGCTTTCATTTATTGCATGAGTGTGTACAATAAATGCTTAATACTATACTACCCTCTGATAAAGCCTTACTGCTCGCCCACACTACCACAAATAGAGAGTAACGTATTATCTACTTCTAACTCTGTAAGCCTTTGGGGATCCACTGGACGCTGTGCACACTATACCTTACTTTGATGTAATATATACAGAGCCAGCTTCCTACAATGGTACAAATATATGCAAGTTCAATGAGTTACAGGCATTGGGTTTTTGAGTGAAAGATCCAGCGGCTGAATTGTGCAGGAGGCAGCGGCTGGTGTGCTGAATCAGTAGTGACTGAGGTACATTTTGGTGGCAGGGGCTCTAGAAATGAGATGGCCATGGTTACACCACTGATGTTGTAGTGATGAGGCAGATGTGACTGCAGTGCTACTGATGCGCTCGGGCCGTAGTGCTCGGTGATAGGGGCTGTAGTTCTGAGACTAATGTGTTGTGGCAAGAGAGGTGGTGACTGGCTTTTTTGGTTTGCTGTTTTATATAGAGTGAACTCGACCGGAGGTCTTTGCATGAGCACCCGCTATGTTAAGGACACATTCATTTTTTTTGTAGGCACAGGGAGATTAAGTGATTTGCACAGAATTACTGGATATTGAGCAACGCCGAGACGCGAACCTGGTTCCCTAGTTTCAAAATCGGCAGCTCTGGCCATTACGCCACATCCTCTTCCCATCCTCACTGTTTTGTGGTGTGTGGTCATTATCTGTGAGCCCAGAAAGTGGCAGTTTAAGGTATAATCAGGAAGTAAGGATACATGACTCTTACACCTTCTATACATCCTGGGAGTTACAGCAAGATGTTCTAAGCTGTTTCTATCAAGCAGAAATGGAGAGGTACCTGAACAGATGGCACTGGCATCTTCTTGATGTACACAGTCATGGCTGCCCAGCTCCCTGTGCTGGCACTGCCACAGGTAGGTTTCCGACCCTCCACATTGCACATCATCCAGTAAAATCGATCCATTGCCGAGACCGAAATGGGCCAGCTGAGGAGCAGAGATAGCCCAGCCACATCCGAGCTCTCTACACACCACCTGAGCATCATTTGAGTCCCAGAAGTCATCACACACCGTCCCCCAAGCTCCTTGGTAGTATATCTCCACACGGCCCTTGCACCGGCTATTGCCGTTCACAAGGCGCACTGGGAAGTGAACTGCAAGGAGAAGACATGGAATAGAGTTGTTACATCTCAGCCCTTAGTAAAGCTTCAGCATCAGTCAGCCTTCCAAAACACAATTGGTTACACCATAATCGTTCTTACTCTTCATGAATTGACATGGCACCTATCTCCATAATCCTTCATTCTCTTTTCTGTAATTGCTCAAAATCATATATATATATTCACTGAAAAAACCATAGGTTTCAGGGACGTTATAGTTAGTTGGACATTTCACTGGTACAAAACCAGAGAAATTCGTCCATTATAGTTAGTTGAGCTAACTATAACTCGCGCCCCCGCAATGCACTGCTGATGGCGTCACATATTACATCATTCATGACATGGTCAGTGACATCACTGATGACATCTCAAATCAGGCACCCATATAGATACTCAGACAACCAATCAATAACCCATATAGAACCTTATGTAGCTACTCACCAACCCATGCAGCTGCTTACACACCAACTGACAGATGGATACAGACCTTCACACAGTTTAGTCACTAACCCATGCATTCAGTAAGACACGTTTAATCACTCACTTATAAAGTCAGTCACGCACCTACTAAATCCTCCATTCAGACACTTATACACCCACTCATTCTTCAATACACCTTGGCATATATATTTATAAAACATATTTAAACTTTACAGAAACACAGTCACTGGATGATGTCATCAGTGATGTCATTTGAGATGTCATCAGTGATGTCACTGACCATGTCATGAATGATGTAATATGTGACGTCATCAGCAGTGCATTGCTGGGCGCGAGTTATAGTTAGCTCAACTAACTATAACGGACAAATTTCTCTGGTTTTGTACAAGTGAAATGTCCAACTAACTATAACGTCCCTGAAACCTATGGTTTTTTCAGTGACTTTCCATGGTTTTTTAAATGCTAATTTCTAACTATAAAGTCCCTGAAACCTATGATTTTTTCAGTGAATTTCTAAGGGTTTTTAAATGCTAATTTCTAACTATAACGTCCCTGAAACCTATGGTTTTTTCAGTGAATTTCAAAGGTTTTTTAAATGCTAATTCCTAACTATAACATAGCAGTCGCGTTTGCAGAGTGGTGGAGAAAGGTGAGCGTGGCCTCCGAACACCTCTTAGCAATCTCACTGTGTGGGATTTACTGGAGGTAACAGGAGGGGTAGTTAGCCCCCAACGTCAACCTGGGGGGCCAACTATCCCTCCTATTACCTCCAGTAAGTCCCACACAGCAGGATTGCTAACTTCTCATACCAGGCCATGCCCCCTTTCTCCACCACTCTGCAAACGTGCCCCCCTGGCGCGTTGTAAGTTGGGGAATCCCCTTGAATACTGAGGGTCCCTGGGGTCCAATGTGCCCACCAGGTACCTCCAGTAAGCGCCACAGAGCTGGATTGCAGAGAGGTGGTCCGAGGCCACGACCCTTTTTACACCACTCTGCAAACGCGGCTCCTGGCACACTGCTGCTCAGAGGATGAAGTCCACTTGTGTCCTGAGGTCCTGAGGACACAAGAGGACCTCATCGCCCCACCTATGGATAATAGGTCCTAACTATAACTACCTACTGGCGACCGCCAGTAGGTAATATATATATATATATATGGTGTGATCTAGGCAGGAAGTGCCGAAACTCGTTACAGCGTATTTTGAATTAAAGGACAGTATTGCCAAAATGCTACCACCGTGTCGGTGTCCGTTTCAATACTAAAGATTCGGATGTGGTGTTCATATATATATGTATATATATATATATATATATATATATATATATATATATATATATATATATATATATATATCCACATTCCTCGTCTCGTACACACTTCCCATAAATCAGGATAAAGACGAAGCGGACCCAGATTGCTGGTGCTGTTATTTTATTTCGCTTTGTGCCCTGCACCAACCGCCATTACGCGTTTCGGCCTTCCAAAGGCCTTGATCACATGACGCGCTTGTTCATTGTTTACCTCTATTTAAAGTGACAGTGCTAGTAACCGGTGACTAAACTTGTAATAGACATAGAAGAGTCTGATTCAACAACAGCACTAATAACTGCATATAACAGGAAATTTAACTAATGTTCATTTCATTTTAAACAGTTCGATAAAATATCAATAAATATGCATCTATAAAAAATAAATATTTAAATAGGTGCAAAACTGTTAAAAACATGTTAATGCAAGACGAGAATTGATAGTAAAGTACTGGGTAAAATACATACTAAAACGTTCTTACAATAAAAACCTTTTATAAGTACATATTCCCAAATGTACTGAAAAATCCCAATTTGTTAATCATGCTCGATGTTTAAGTTGCTTACGCCCAAGTGGGCCTTTTTTGACCCTCACTGTCTAATCATAAAAAAAGTGCAAGTGCTAGTAACATAAAGTGCCACCAAACGGTATGAATGTGCAAAAATGCAAGTAGTAAATAAATAATGATAAAAATAATTGCAGCGGTTAAAACTATATACATGTTTGTGCAAAACTCAGACACTAAAGGCAAGTATAAAAATCTTCACTAGAATTAAGACCATGAGGTGTTTTACAATCCAATTCTAGTATATACCTTGTCTCAAGTTGTCTAAGGAGAGCCTCTCGGTCACCCCCTTGTCTCAATGGGGGACTGTGTCCACTACAAAGTACTTGAGGACACTGACATCTTTCTCATGGTGCTCTCCAAAATGCCTAGCTACAGGATACGACTGATCACCATTGTTGATTGCCCTTATGTGCTGGAGTATCCTCTTGCGTACCTGCAGCTTCGTACTCCCTACGTACCGCAAGCCACAAGGACACTCCAGCACATAAATTGCAAACTCAGTTTTGCATGTTAGTTTTTTGTTTATACACGTGGGCTCATTTTTAAATGGCGTGTCGTATTCCGTTCTGTTGATTCCAAACTTGCAGGCCTTGCAAGTTGCACACTTACGGAAACCCTTGCTAGCATCCAACCACGAGCTATTAGTTCTTATCTCTGGGCTGCTCTTGACCAAAGAGTTACTCATGGACCTTGCCTTCCTGAATGTTATATTAGGCGATTTAGTGAGATTGGCACCCAATACCGGATCATTTTTTACCAAGATCCAATTTTTATTGACTATCCTACGAATAGCCTTGTGTTGGTTACTATAACTTAGGATCAGTCTTGATGGTTGTTCTGATAATGTAGGCTGCTCTGTTGTTATTTGAGCTTTACAAATCAGGGCCTGAGATCTTTCCATCTTTCTGTTTTTTTCTATGGCTTTGTTGATTTCGCCACTAGAGTAACCCCTAGCCAAGAATCTCCTACGACTATCATGTTGGACATTTTCACATTCAGAATCGGTGCTGCAAATTCTACGAATTCGCAGCATCTCACCGTAAGGGATGCTGCGGACCAGATGTGACGGATGGTGACTCGTGGCATGCAACAGTGTGTTACCAGCTGTTGGTTTTCTGAACAGTCTGGTTTCAAGCTTGTTACAAACCACCATAATCTCAACATCCAAAAAGTAAATGGAGTCCCTGCTAAGGTGGCCAGTAAATCGTAGGTTGAGGTTATTGTCATTGATTTGCTCAATGAAGTGGAGGGCACTCTCATCAGTGCCCTTCCAAATTATGAGCAAATCATCGATATAACGATACCAGCGCATGACATGGTTTAACACAGTTTCTGCAAATAACACTCTGAGGACCTGTTCTTCCCAGAAACCCATTTGTAAGCAGGCGTAGCTGGGGGAAAAACACGCCCCCATAGCCACGCCGCTCACCTGCTGGAATACCTGGTTCTGGAAAAGAAAGTAATTATGTTCTAAGCAAGTTGCAATCATTGCTAGTAACATCTTATTATGCTGATGAAAATACAAAGGTCGAGTGTCTAAATAATGTTTGATCGCCTTCATTCCGTCTCTATGGTTGATGCTCGTATATAAAGATGAGACATCGAGCGAAATCAAAAGATATTCAGGGTGCCACTTGAGGTTGGTCAATTTTCTTAACAAATCGCTGGTATCTTGCACGTAGGAAGGTAGATTCTTCACATGTTCTTGCAAATAGTAATCCACATACTTTGACGCGTTCTCCATTATGCTACGACAGGCAGATATTATGGGCCTTCCAGGTGGTTTTTTCACATCTTTGTGTATTTTTGGTATGAAATATACCACAGGCATAACAGGATGGTCATTTTTCAGAAATTTGAACTCATCAACGGTCAACAGTCCTGCACTTTTCCAAGCTATAAGACTTGTATAGAACTTGTTCCAAGATGACCTGACATCTAACATGGTGCTGCGCCTATAGCAATCCCGGTCGTTAAGTTGTTTCAACGCCTCTTCCATGTAGAGATTGCGCGGCCACAGCACCACGTTCCCTCCTTTATCGGATTGACGGATGATTAGGTCATCATTAGCCTGCAATTTTTTCATTAGTTGGAAATATACATTGTCCTGCTTGGTATAGTGCTTGGCTACTTTTGCTTGTTTGATAAAGAGTTTTTAGTTCTTGTGTTACTTTGTCGTTAAACACATCAATATTGTATCTCAGCATAATGGGACAGAACTTGGACTTGGGTTTAAACGGTGTTTTTAATGCCTCAGTACACAGTGACGTTTCCTGACTGATTCCAAGATCTGTACCATCGGTGTCATGCTGTAGACAAATTAGATCCTGCAACAGGCCTGCATCACCCGCTGTTAACATTGAAGGGCTGGGTATATCACCAGTTTGGTATCTCTTCTGGTTTTTGTTTGGATACACCCTGCATCAGGTGATACTTGCGTAGTTTAAGGTTGCGTATGAATCTGAACATGTCGATACGTGTTTGTGGGTAATTAAAGTCACTTCTTGGGCTATAAGATAATCCAAGAGACAAGATCTTTTGTTCATCGTCAGTGAGTTTCATTGTAGACAAATTGATTACTGTGAGTGCATCACTTCCATTATCATGCAATACTACTTGCGATTCCATTTCTTTGTATGTTTTTTGTTGGTTTGTCTTGCGCCGTTTGCTGCATCGACGTCTCTCACACCGCTTCCTGTTTCGGTCTTGTTGCTGTTTGCACCTTGTGCACGTGGGCGCAGGGTTTGCCTCCTGTCCTGGCGCAGGCAGTCGACTTCCTGTGCCAGGGAAAACTTGGTAAACCCCAACCTCTGTGTTCGTGTTTGCTCGTTATCAGACTCACTGTCTGGGACAGAGCTGAGGTCAGAGGCTGAGGCTGAGGTAGGTGCAAGTCCACTTGAGCTGGCAGCGGCTACTGTTGGAGGGAGAGGTGCCTCCTTCCTAGATGCTTTAACAAGATCAAATTTCTTTGCGAAAGTGAACACTTGGCCATGTTCATAGTCCAGCTTATCACGCTGGAACTTGAACGCATTGCGCTTTTTTATTACTTCTTCTTCACGCTGCAAACGCATTGTCATTTCATCTCTGTATTTCTTTAGTGTGGCTGAATCCTCCAATTTGCCGATCTCCTCATTAGCCTCATCGATTTTAATTTGAAGGGCTGCCCGATCGCTCTCAGCATACTTCACGAGGATTTCAACCAATCTTCGAGATGACTCCAAATTGGTATCAGCCCATTCAGCCAGCATACGGGGGTCAGGATTTTCGTAGCTGGGAGCTAACATTATCCGCAACCCCCGCGGAATCCTTCCCACTTCTAAATATCGGGTGAGGGACCGATGCTCCCACCACTTAGCCTGCTCCGCCTTCATCAATTTTTCAAGCTTTTTGAACATTTCTTTAGCATTGGGGTTCCGATTAGGTGAACTGCTCACATGCAAGTTAATTGTATTTTCACTACTTGGTGTATTGTCAAACATCTCATTAGCCGCTGCCTCGCGACTTTTCAGCGCGTCTGCGGTCATGGTGCAATGTTGTTGGGACGAATGTTATACTCAGAATAATACGATCCGGCCAGTGCCCGCGTTGTATTCATGCACACTCCTCCACCGGACTTTTAGCAAACTCCTACCTCTGTCAGAGTTTCCAACCCCGCTCCGGTCTTCCGACACCTGCCACGTCGTCCGATCTGCTGCAGGAGCTGAATTATGCGGTCCGGGGGCTGCGGTGGCTGCTCCTTGCGGGAGAATCTGGAATCCCGGTCACGCCGAGATAACTGCTTCCTGCCACACGGCCCAAACGTAGGAGAAGGGGTTCCGCTATTACCGAGGAAGCCAACTCGGTAAATATTTCCACATTCCTCGTCTCGTACACACTTCCCATAAATCAGGATAAAGACGAAGCGGACCCAGATTGCTGGTGCTGTTATTTTCTTTCGCTTTGTGCCCTGCACCAACCGCCATTACGCGTTTCGGCCTTCCAAAGGCCTTGCTCACATGACGCGCTTGTTCATTGTTTACCTCTATTTAAAGTGACAGTGCTAGTAACCGGTGACTAAACTTGTAATAGACATAGAAGAGTCTGATTCAACAACAGCACTAATAACTGCATATAACAGGAAATTTAGCTAATGTTCATTTCATTTTAAACAGTTCGATAAAATATCAACAAATATGCATCTATAAAAAATAAATATTTAAATAGGTGCAAAACTGTTAAAAACATGTTAATGCAAGACGAGAATTGATAGTAAAGTACAGAGTAAAATACATACTAAAAAGTTCTTAATATAAAAACCTTTTATAAGTACATATTCCCAAATGTACTGAAAAATCCCAATTTGTTAATCATGCTCGACCCTTTTTACACCACTCTGCAAACGCGGCTCCTGGCACACTGCTGCTCAGAGGATGAAGTCCACTTGTGTCCTGAGGTCCTCAGGACACAAGAGGACCTCATTGCCCCACCTATGGATAATAGGTCCTAACTATAACTACCTACTGGCGACCGCCAGTAGGTAATATATATATATATATGGTGTGATCAAGGCAGGAAGTGCCGAAACGCGTTACAGCGTATTTTGAATTAAAGGACAGTATTGCCAAAATGCTACCCCCGTGACGGTGTCCGTTTCAATACTAAAGATTCAGATGTGGTGTTCATATATATATGTATATATATATATATATATATATATATATATATATAGATATATATATATATATATCTATTTCACACGAGAGATCCTCACGCTTGAAATGAGGAAACACGAGCCACTCCAATAGTTTTACAAGGTATTTGATCTTCAGGCAGAAGAAGTATATATATATTAGTATATATATATTAGTTCAGCATATTTCTGTGAATTTCGGGAGAAGTAGGAAAGGAAGGTGGTACTCTGCAAGCAGACAGCTTTGCAGCAGGGTAGCTTCTGAAAGTAGTGGGTAGACGGCATCTACCCGCGTCTACCTTCAACTCGAGCCCTGGCCCAGAAGCTCAGCGTGACGGCCTCACAAAGGAGATATATAAAACATGAGGCAGAGGAGGTCCTGTGGTGGCAGACATAGAGGGGGGAAATTTTGAATGTTATCATTTCCCAAATTCTTTTCTGAACTGTATTTCTTTACACCCTTTTCTGCGCTGTGAAGTTCATAAATGACTAAAAAGGTGCTTCATAACTAAAATACACTGCCTGTAGCTTTCTGAGTTTACCAATGTCTTTGTTTAGACATTTAATAATGTATTTTTGGCTTAGTCACAACGGAATCATTAATCCCTTTTGGGGCAAAGCTCCCGCCCACTGGAAGCGGAGGTTTATTCTCTTTCCCTGTCCGCAGACATGAGGAAAGGGAAAGAGATTAAATGATTGCTCCTGCATGAAGGAAGCTGCCTTTCCAGCAGCTCCCTCTGTGCAGCAGCATTGCCAGATCCTGCAAGAGGCAGTGAGCCAGCAGGGACCGCGGGGGTTTTGAGGCACAAAGAGGCAAAATAAAGGCCAGCAACAAGCAGAAAGAGGCAAAATAAAGGTGAGAAATGCGCAAGAAGAGGCAGAATCAGTGGCGTAGCAAGGGGGCAGCACGAGTTTTGGGGGCGACGGCCTGCGGCTGTTGCGGGAATCGGCAGCACCCCCCGCTCTTACAAGCGCCCACCACCGGCGGCAAACACAGGGACCGCCACGGGTTGCACATGGTCTAGCTACGCCACTGGGCAGAATAAAGGTCAGAAACCAGCACAAAGAGGCAAAATAAAGGTCAGCAACAAGCAGAAAGAGGCAGAAGAAAGGGGGTGTGGCCTCCGACGAGGTCTCAGCAATCCCACTGTGGGTAACTTACTTGTGGCAACGATAGGGTTTTTTGGCCCCCAACGAACCTCAGGGTCATTGGGGGCCAAGAACCCCTATTGTTGTCACAAGTCCCCCACTGCAGGATTGCTGAGACCTCATCGGGAGGCCACGCCCCCTTTCTCAACCACTCTGCAAAGGTACATCCTGGTGAACTACTGGTTGGGGGATGAACTTCCCTTGTCTGCTGAGGGTTGTTGGGGGCCAAAAACCCCTGTTGTTGCCACAAGTAAGTCACCCACAGCAGGGGCCCTTTTCAAAACAAGCACAGAGCCCACGCTTGTTTTTTTGTTGTTGTTATGTTTGCCGCGAATATTATCATTTAGATATAAAAAAAATTGTAATGCTTTTTGGCCTGGCAGTGTCTCTCTGGAACCCCATGACCCAGTCCAGGCGTTCAGGGTATTACTACTATCACTATTTTGATTCTCTTAAATTTGTCAACAACTACTGAATGGATTTATGCTAAATAACAAAAAGCACAATCTGCATAACCAAATCTACCTTTCTGTCAAATTTGTGTATGTATATATATATATATATCCCCAAGATTGTGGTTAGGTCCCTTTTAACCATGAACAAGGTGCACACCAGGAGTATCCGTATTGTAGATATTTATTGCCACAACATTAAAAAAGTACACCGAACAGACGCGTTTCGGTGTTCCCGCCATCCTCAATGTCATTTGGAATTCACTCCTGGTGTGCACCTTGTTCGTGGTTAAAAAAAACATAACCAAAATCTTGGGAATTGTACATGCTTTCGACAGCACGGGAGGTTGCACCTGTGTCAAGTGGTGCGGCAACTTTGGCAAAGATGAAAACGAAATATAAATATATATATATATATATATATATATATATATATATATATATATATATATATATATATATATATATATATATATATATATATATATATATATATATATATATACATATATATATATATATATATACATACATATATATATATGTATATATATTCTCAAATACCTTAACAATTAAAGAGTTTCTAAAAATGTTGCTTTCTAGGCCACAACCTCTCAGTTTCTTTTTTTTTTTTAATTTATTATTAAACTCAGAACAGTACAAATTCATTTTTAGGCATAAATAATATCCTTTACGCTTTACCATTCTCATAATTACATTTTGCACAATAATTGTCATTATTAAGAACAGTTTGATTAATTCAATTCATATAATTTTTACAATACAGTACAATGATATCAGTATCGGCCCACTCGTCCTAGAAGATTGCTACTCTTTAACAGAGAGCCTTAGGTCCTGCACTCATTCTTATTATTGATTCTAATTTCATAGCAATTGACCTAGTTGGTCTGCTGCATGGTTCATCTTATTTTTCCAATCTATGATCAGGGACCAGATCTTTTCCCCTAGTTTTTAAGCATGTCTACCCCTACATTCATAGAGAGGCATCTCCTGCTTGTATTCCGCTAGCAGCCGAGCTAGCCAGGCCTGGAACGGGGGGGGGGGCTATCCTGGTCCTTCCACCTAGCTGCAATTAATATTCTCGCTACGGCTACCGAGATGAATAAGAAATAAGTCTGCATTAAATGAAGGCTGAGGCTGTTATCATACCCCATAATCATAAGTGTCGGGCTAATTCTGATCCTGATCCCAAATAATCCTTCCCAAAATAGTTCCATTCCATTTTTCAAGGGCATTAGCCTAGCACATTCATAAAACATATGAATCAGGGTAGCTGGGCCTTCCGAACACCTGGGACACTTGTCATCTATTCTCTTCCCCCATTCAAAGAGTTTTGCCGGTGTAAAATATAAATTGAATACTGTTTTAAAATGTTGCGCTTTCAGGCTTGCTGACAAAAGTAGTTTTGAGGCTAATACCAGTGTATTATCTATATCGACATCCAGATCACTGAGCTTCATAGCCCAGCTTACCTCAGCTTTTTCGAGGACGTCCGGAAGCTTTTCTGAAATACAACAATATATATTTTTGATTTTACAACTGTCACCGATAGTTGCCTCCATCAAAGGTATCCTATCCGTACTTATAGCTTCCCTGGTGCTCAGAAACTCTCTGATTTGTATATATTTAAAATACTGAGTTTCCGGGATACCGAACCTTTGTTGTAAAGTGCTGAAGGGAAGTAGTTGACCTGAATGTAATATGTCCCCGATTGCTATCAAACCATGACGCTCCCACTGTCTGCCCATTACATCATAAAACTGCAAGGGGAAGACATAGGAGCGCCACAGGGGAGTGTATCTGCTATATTTGGGGAAATTCACAGCTTTACTTATGTTACTCCAAATCTTCCATGCAAAGTATACAACCTTAAAGCAAACTTTTTTGTAATAGCTTTCCTCTAGTTGTCGCAGAAGTAGCCCGCCACCCCTTTTACCCAGTACAAGTTCATATATTGTTGGGAGATTGCTATGCCCCTGCTGCCCTATTGCTTCCTTGTTGTCCGACAGAAATAAGATGCGCATCTGTTGTACAATGGCCGCCCAGTAGTATAACTTAATATTAGGTATTGCCAGCCCCCCTCGCCTCTGTGGGAGAGAAAGATATTTTATTGAGCGTCTTATCTTACCATATTGCCAGACAAAGTTAATAAACATCGCATCCAAAGTCTTTATTATTATTTTGTTAACAATTACTGGTAAAGATCGGAACGAGTACAGAACCTTAGGCAGCATGGTCATTTTTAATACATTAGCCCTACCAATAATTGATAAATGCAACCCATTTATACGCCTTAGGTCAGTTGACATTTTCTCCATTATAGGATCAAAATTTATTTTGGCTATTGTTGTCACTTTTGGACTAATACGGACCCCTAAATACACAGCCGAGTTGACACATCTTGTGTCCTGAAAAGTAAGATTTTCTGTACAAATAATCTGTGTTTTACTTTTGTTTAGGGAATACCCTGAGATTTTACCAAAGTCCTCAGCCATGATTTCTATTTCCCTGATTGCTCTCTGGGGATCAGTAGTGAGCACTGCGATGTCGTCAGCATACGCAAGAACCTTAGTCTAATATCCTTCACTATATATAGGTTTTATCCCCTGGTTGCTTATAATTTTTTCAATCAAAGGGTTTATATATAATGAAAATAGGATGGGGGAGCACGGACATCCCTGTCTAGTCCCCCTCGAAACCCTTATAGCCTCTGATTCTTCTCCCATTAGTTGGAGCTGTGCATATGGGGAGGAGTACATGGCTTTAATAGCGGTAGTTATTTTTGGACCGAACCCCCTTGCTGCTAGAATCCACCATAGGTACCTCCAGTCCACCCGATTAAAGGCCTTCTCGCCATTGAGTAGGGCCATAGCCATTTGTTTCCCTGTCCCGGCCGCGATGTCAAACAGCGTTATCGCCCGCCGAATATGGTCCGTTGTCCCTCTGCCGGGAATAAACCCATGCTGCCATGGCGACACTAAGTGGGCTATGACCCTACCCAATCGAGCTGCCAAGATTTTCGAATAGACTTTAGCATCTGCATTTATTAGTGAGATTGAAATATATATGAGGCTGGGTTATTCAGATCTTAACCTTTCTTGGGAAATATCACCATGTCGGTGCCCTTCCATGATTCTGGCGGAACCCCTGTGTATTGTACCCCCAGAAACAGATTCAATACAATGGGAGCTAATTGAGGTAAAAACATCTTATAGAATTCAATCGGTATTTTATCGGGCCCAGCTGCTTTCCCCAAGGACAAGTGTTGCATAGCTACCATAACCTCCTCTAGTGTTATTTCTGCCTCCAATTCAGCTCTCATAGATTGGCCCATAGTCAACCCAAGATCCCCTTCAAAGGATAGTATACGAGTTATCTGAAGGCGGCCTCTCCTCCCCTTTATACAGATCCTGATAATATTCCTGCAGAATCCCAAGAATATCGCCTATTTCTGTATAAACTCTTCCATCCTTTTTCATCGAGCTTATCCAACTTCTGGCTTCCCACTGCCTTGTATGTAATGCTAGTACTCTGCCGACTGATTTTCCATATTCGTATGCTTCCGACCTATGTGTTTGGTAATCTTCAGTTGCCCTTTGGTTTATCCAACTAGTAATTTCCGCCTTCAAAGTGATGATTTTGAGCTGGGTTCGGGCTACACCCTGTCCCTGCGCTATAAGTGTCACGTGTTCTTGCTCTGTCTCTGCTAGCTCCTTGAGTAATCTTTCCCTATCGGTCTGGAATAATCTCCTTTCCTGAGCAACATAGCTAATAATTTCCCCCCTGAAGGTGGCCTTAAAGGTGGCCCACACTATTGCCCGTGAAGCACTGTATCTGTTGGTATCATAAAACCCCTGTAGCCAACTCTTAATATGTTCGACAAATTTAATTATGGTTAACAATTTTCTGTCAAAGGTCCATTTCCTACGCTGTTTGCCATTTGTATGGATTTCAACCTCCAGAACTAATAGATTGTGATCTGAAACTACCTTTGGCAGTTTCCTGATTCTACTTTTACTTAATAAATTTGTTGAGCTCAGTAAGTAATCAAGTCGTACATGTTTCTTATGGGGACATGAATAGTAGGTATATCCTGGATCACTAGGTTGTTGATGGCACCATAGATCTACCAAACCGTGGCTATCCATAAGAGATAAAAGTGCCCTATGCACACGTGGTTTCCTCCCTAGATATCGACTCCCTTGCTGGGGGTCAGTTGTACGGTGAATTTTAAAATCTCCGCAGGTAACCAATGGCTGAGGCCAAGATGCTAATTCCACTTCGAGATCCTCGAATAACTTTGGGTCATCTTGATTTGATCCATAGATTACACAGATCACAAACCCTAGCTCCAGCTCGACTACCATCCACCTACCCTGAGTATCCATAATTTTACGCTTGGCCAGACCTATCTGTGGTTTGGCCAAAATGGCCACCCCTCGGATGTTGGTTCTTTGTGAAGAACATACCAATAGGTTATAGCCCCTCACTGTGATCAGTTCCCTCTTCTCCCAGGGAATATGTGTCTCTTGCATACAAACAACATCCGGGGATATTATATGGATAAATTCTGCTACTTTCTTTCGTTTGGCTCTCTCATTAAGCCCTCTTATATTTATTGAGCATATACTAATTTTAGCCATACAAACTGTGCTCAGGAAACAATTTACTGTTCTTCATTACATCTTCATTTAATTTATTGTTAGTAGTACAAAAATAGTTGCCTTTAACCATTTTAGCTTTTGTTCTGAGTTTTCTTTTAAATTTGCAACTACCCTGTCCCCCCAAGCTCCCCTTACCCAGAGCCCCCCACCCCCTCCCCAGCCCTGAGAAGCAATCAGACCCCGACGCGGTTTGTGGAGAGATGCGAGTGATACCTATGACCCGTGTACAGTGCCCAGTGAATATGTGTCCTAATTGCAGTGCAGCACAGAAAGGAGCATAAAAAAGGGAAATAAGCATAAACAACACACTGAGAAAATAAAAATCCTAACATCCTAATATCCTAATAACCCCATCCAGCATCTAGCCGCTTAGCTCACAAGAGGGGTAGATAATCACCAATCCGCCTATCCCTCCCCCATTTACAAACATGAAAGTGAGGATTGTCCACTGAGTAGCCACCAAGTGAACGAGCCTACAAGCTGGTATCTCGACCTAAGATTTCCCTTCTTTTTTTTTTTTTTTAAAGCTATTTAATACTATCAAGAAATTCTTTTGCCTTGATTTCAGACACAAAGAAGCATGTCTGCCCCCCCCCCAGATCACTTTCAAGCGTGCAGGATTAGTCAAATATGCTTGTAAATTTTTATCCTGAAAAGGTCTAATCAACTGTCGAAGCCGTCAGCGTCTCTCAACAGTGGAATGACAAAGGTCTGGGCGGACAAAAAATGAGACATCGCCACTGGATCTCTTCGCCTCAGGTCTTGCTTTTTCGAAAGTCGACTGTCTTAGCAAAATGTTCCCAAAATAAATTAGTATGGCCCGTGGTTTGGAGCCTTCGCTGGGAAGGTTGTTTCAGAGCAAAGGGGACTCTGTGGGCCCGCTGCACTTCTTGCTGCCAACTCCATACCGTTATCTCTGGAAGGGCGGTCTGCAATAACTCCACCACATAAGATCGAATATCTGTGCCCTCAATCCCTTCCGGGACTCCTAATAAGTGTAAATTATTGCGCCGCTGGTGGTTCTCATGATCTTCCAGCTTCCACTGAATGTCTACAAGCTGTGCTTCATGTACCTCCGTCTGGGTTCAGGTGGCTGCCAGATCTGTCTCTGCCGCTGAGGTTCTTGTCTCCAGATCTGACAAGCGCTCCCCAATAGTATTGCAAACTTTAGTCAATCTCCTGACCACCCCTTGAACTTTTCTTAGTGCCGTTTGGGCTTTGCGGCTATCCTGGGGCGTCTCCTCTCGATGCATTAGTATGGCCTGATAAATAGCGCCCAGTGTAGGAGAGTCCTGACCGTTGGTATCCTGAACCACCGCTGAGGGGGAGCCAGTTAGCTGTTCCATAGCAGTGTAGTCCCAGGTTAAGCCTTTACCTTCAGCTATCGGCCGTCCCATCTTCTTAGCTATTTTGCGAGTGGTCATTGCGTGAGCCCCCTTGTCAGATTCTAGGTCACTACCATCATCACTAAGATCATTAGATGATTCTGACCCGTCCTGTGACCACTCAGCGCCATCTGATAATGAAAAGAAGCAGTCACTTGGCTCTTTCTCGGGGTCATAATCCCCAGCTCCTGCCCCCCCCTTGCTGATTCACCAACATCTGGTTGCCGTTCGGGCTGCGGTCCTTACTCTTAGGGGTTTAGTCAGGTATCCCAGGGGGAGCGCCCTTACATATTTCTGGCCTCAAACTAATCCCCAAGGTGGTATGAGCATCCCTGGCCTCCCCTTGATAGCTTAAGTCTTTCCCATCCCCCTGATGGCAGTGGTGTCCTGGTCCCCCTGTTCGCAGTTAAGAGTTCCTAAGTTTGTCCCAATATGCACCCCTGGCAAGTTTTTATGCCCCCCCCCCCTCGATGAGGGTCGCGGAGGCATGCATACCTTCATTGATGTCCTGTGAGCTGGGTGCAGCCTGATCATCAGCAGTTGTATTTGGAGTGTCATCCTGTTCCAGTTCGGGCACTCCTGATGGTCTCCGTGCCTACCAATCACCTTGTCTTCGTGCTGGCCCCTGCAGCAGCTCCATTACCGTAGGGCCGGCCGGACGCTGACTGCCGGCAGCCCCGCCTCTCCCTTTCTTTTCCGGGGCAGGCTCCAAGCGCTGAGTCGGGTTTGCGCGTCTCCCGGGTTGCCACGGCGTTGGCTCTGTTGTGGGTTCCCGTCCTTGCTCCGCCGCTCCTGGAGCTGCAGCCATCGCCGCCGTCGCTTTGCCCTTCTGGGCTCCACCAGCCGCTTTCTGGCCCATTCCTGTCGGTGAAGTCAAGGGGTGGCAGATGGCACAATCCGAGTGCCTCTCAGCCGCACCGACAAGATGCCTCAAGGCAAGCAAACCTCCAAGGATCAATGCTACTCGAGAGTAGCCTCCGGAGATCTGGTAAGTTTCCGCCGCTATAACGGGGGCCATGAAGCTGTTTTCTCCCTTTTGGGTCTTCAGTTCAATTTCAGCCTTAGATCATTGGTCTGCACTATCGATCGAGTACACCGGTCATAGCATCACTACCGGCCACCTCAAGCAGCCACCATCTTGCCTCTCATTCAGTGATCACAACCTCTCAGTTTCAGTGCAATGAATAGCAAGCTTAGTGTCCAAATCAAAGTATGACTTTGTTGGAATGCCCCCTTCACCTCGGTTTCATGTAACCATGTCATCCTCCACAGTACTGCTTGAAAATGTAAACTGTGAAACCTTTAGGAAAGGGAGTCATGATTTAGAAATACTTATTTTTGCTGCTAGTATCCCAGGATAGATTAATCCATTTCAGAAATTTTCCAGACACTTTGGGAGTATTCAATAACTGAATTTTATATTATGCAAAGTACACCGACAGTAGTAGTACTTCTGACATACGACAAAATATTATTCACAAACCTACCTGTGGAGACCTCTGCTTCTCCAGTTCATTAGGTGGCAGACATCTCCAGACACTTAGGTATGCATTTCAGTAGTAAATGTGTGAGGGACAAGGGACTGTAAAATGGGGAATATTTACAACTGCATGTGAGGGGTTTAGGGAGAAACATGCTAATATGAACACCCACAAAAGAGTAAGCCCACAGCTAGTCACAAACTACACTTCTGAAGTTACCACACACCTAGAGGTATCAGTAAATGTACTCCAGCCCAGCCTTGGAGTAAGTCAAGCACCACACATAGCCTCTGACAGGTAGTACAACACAAGCCCATATAAAACAATTGAGGCAGGAAATTAAATTAGTGTGTGTGCAATTTGTGCATATTTATAGGCATGAGGAACAGCACACAAATAGCCTATGTTAGTCCCGATTCTTAAATGCACAAAGAACACATTTCCACACCTTGCTCCCATGATCAGGTTTGTCCTGCCTGTTAATCAAAGGATGCCAACACCGGTAAATTGCAGCCAGATAGTAACACTATTGAGTGCAAATCTGAGTTTTGCCCCAAAAGGGATTAATGATTCCGTTGTGACTGGGCCAAAAATACATTATTGAATGTCTGAACAAACACATTAGTTAACTCAGAAAGTTGCAGGCAGTGTATTTTATTTATTTTTATTACGAAGCACATCTTCCATCGTTTGCATACTTCACACCGCTGAAAATGGTGATAAGGAATACAGTTCAGAGAAGAATTTGGGAATAGATAACATTCCAGATTTTCCCCCTCTAGGTCTGCCTTCAAAGGACCTCCTCTGCCTCCTGTTTTATTTATCTCCTTTGTGAGGCCCTCACACTGAGCTTCTGGGCCAGGGCTCAAGTCGATGGTAGACGCGTGGAGACGCAGTCTACCCACTATTTTCAGAGGGTAGACGCCATCTACCCTGCTGCAAAGCTGGCCGCTTTCAGCAGAATACCACATTCCTTTCCTACGTCTCCCAGAATTCACTGAAATATGCTGAACTCATTCCGCTGTAATTTTCTGACACCGGGACACTTTCAGCAGCACCTGTACTTTGTCTGCTTTTGTTCCAAGCAACAAGGTGTGGGCGAGGAAGGGGCTTATCAGATTCCAGCTTCGCCAATAACACAAACCGAAGTTAAGGGGCCATAAACCTCTTTTTGTTGGAGTATCCTGGCTGGAAGCTATCGGTAGCCTCACACCTAGGTGCAATGAAGGGCAAACAAAGGTACACAGCTTATCAGTTCACAGGTACCTAAGAGAGAAATGCTTTTGACTTTGCATACATTGTAAGAATGTCAGATGTGTTGGTTGCCCCAATATTTACACAAATGACAATTTAAATCCCACACTTTTGTTTTATTTCTTTTATAGCTCTTTAGCACTACAGTAGAGATAAAGCACTATAAAAGAAATAAAACGAAATAGTAGTATTTTGAGTACATGTGATGTAAAGTGCTCTGACACCCTGCATTGCAATGAGTAGTGCCACTACTCATCCCAATACAGTGTCAGAGCGCTTTACATCACATGCGCATATTATACATTGACAATAAATCAGATGTGTGTACATCAATATAAAGGATGCGTTACATAAGACAGTGAGGGTTAGAAGGTGTAGGAGCCAAATGTCCTTCATACCTCTCTGTACTATATTAGAAGGATTACAATTAAGGCTCCCTGTTTTCCGTTTTTACGGATTTTTACAGATAAATACAGACAGAAAACAATGTGTTTTCTGTCTGCGTTTATTTTTAAAAGTGGATAAATACAGAAAATGAGGTTCTTTTAAGTGACTCTTCATGCTTTCTTTTATGAATTATAGCCCAGCAGCTGAACAGATGGACAGCATGGGAAATTAAAAAACAGGATGAAATTTCTTTAAATAACTGCATGTATCAACATACATTTGTGGTATAATGCTAATATTAGCCAGTGGATGTACTGCTATGTAATATTTGGCATCTTAAATAGCTAAAACTCGACAGACATCAAAGTATGAGTGTGCGTCTATCATTTAAATAAATATGGAAATGTACAGTTTACAACTACATTTATACGCGAAACATAAAATAAATATGGATAATGACAGATAAAATGCACAAAAATAAATATGGATAAATACAGACGGAAATGTTAAAAAAATAAATACCATAAAACCGGGAGCCCTAATTACAATTTATGAACTGCAAGTAACAAAAGGATCTCTGTCTTAAAAGCAGTAACCCACTTACCCATTTACATTAAAAATCTGTCATCTCTGTGTCACATATTGTGCTTTGCAGGTGACATATTAACCCTCTATGCAACTTTGATTTGAAACTAGGACTCGGCAAAACACAGATCTCTCCAGCAAATTCGTTAGCCTCCAGAGTTGTTTTACGATTATAATTATTCACTGAGATTTAGCTGCCACACAAAGATCTCTGCAGCAAGTGCCTTAACCCTATAATATTTTAAAATACAGATATTGCAACCAATTAAGCAGAACAGATTTACTGCCAGGTTTCTGCTTGTTGCTAATTTTTTTGTGGCAGAGTCTAAAAAAAGTTAAGGGATAAGTTGAGGCCCAGATTTTGCGTCTGGGTTGCGTCAATATTTTAGCACAACCCCAATGCAAAATCTAATTTGTTAAATATTGTAAAGCGCTCAAATGTACTCATAATAGACCTGCTAAACATATGTGAGGTCTTAACTTAAGATCTGATGTCACTTCCTGTGAGGTCATGGGTTGTGATGCCATCTCCTGTGATGCCACATACGATGCCATGTGCCATGATGTCACTTCCTGGGATGTCACAAGCGGTGATGTCACTTCCTGTGATGTCACGTGTGTTGATGTCAGGCACGGTCTGCCTTACTTGGTGAGTTCTACCACTTCTTATTTTAGGACTTGAGGCCTGTTCTGGCCCTGGTAGGGGTTCTGCTTACCATTTAGGCCCTCTTTGTGCCTTTTAACTTAGCTGCAGTTTATTTATGCAGTGAAATGTGTCCTTGATTTTAATGATTTTCTCTGACTCTACTAGGGGGTTTGATCTGCATTCAGACGGGACAATGAGCTCTTAGGCCTCCGGTTGTTTGTTTGGGGTTAGGTAATGGTGGTTCCAGTGTCTGCCCTGCCCTTCCCTGGCTCCCTGCTGGGTTTGGTGATAGAGCTATGGTCTTCTTTATGTTGCTCGGAGCCTCCATCAATGGATGTGGATTCTAATCCCCTCCAGACTAGCAGGGCTGGGTGTGGGTCTTCAACCTTGTGCTCTCTGCTAGGATTGAGGCTAGGCTCTACTGCTTACTGTACAGTGCTGGAGTCGCCTTCATTGAATAACAGGAGCATGTTCCCCCACCTTTTTCTTCCTGTGGTGTGGGATGAGCTTAGGCTTTCCAGTGCAACTTGTGTGATGCTTCCCGCTTCCTTCCCAGCATGTTGGGTGCTGTGTAGTGCTCTTATGATGTTTGGTTTGTACTTTACTGGCTCCCTGCTGGGTGTGGGTCCTGTGTTGGGTTCAATCTACTTATAATGCTGTGTACCTCCACTGATGGAAATAAAACTAACTTGGCACGAGAGCTTGTATGGGCCCTCCCCTTTGTGTTCCCTGCTGGACATGGTAATAAGGTGTTCCACTTCTATGAGTGGCAAAGGGGACCCTTCACCAGCAGACATTTGAGTACCCCCTTTGTCCTAAAATGTGGGTTGGTTCTGCACTGCCTGCTGGTTCTGGGGCATGACATATGCCCTCTCTTCTTGTCTTGGCATTGTCTTTGGGCCGTGTGTCCCCGCCCCTCTGCTAGGCTTTTTAGGGACTGTGGTTTTAGTTTCAATAGTTGGTCTGCCCTTCCCTGGCTCTCCACTGTGCTGGGGGCTGTATTGTGCCTGCTCCATATGGGATGCTGGAGGGCCCTCTGTTGGTGGCTAGGTACCCACTCCTTTCAACTTAATCCTGTGCTATTGCTGATGTCAGCCTCTGTGCCCCTGCCTTCTTAAAGATAAGTTGCTTTTGGGCTTGAGGGATAAGTGACATGGCTCAGAATCTGTCTAGCCCAGATGTCGAGCCTCCCTCTCCCTTTGTTATTCGTGGAGCTTAGGGTTGTTATGGTGGCTGTCTCTTCAACCCTCCTGAGTGGCCTAGAGCTTCTGGAGTTATTCATGTTGCTCCATGCCCCCCTGTTTGCGTGGTTGTTGTAGGCTCATAGTGCACCTTCTCTGTCAGGGACTGTGTGGGGTGTTTTGCCCAGTCCCCCCACCCCGTCACCTGTATTCTTCCTGCCCCCTTATTTGGTCTTGGAGTTGTTGGTTCAATTGCCCTTTTCTGGGTTGAGCTCGAGTCGGGCATTCCCTGCACTTGGTGTCGTGTAGTTCCTATAAAACCTATATAGGGTCTGCGTGTTTAGACAACATACACTGCAGGATTGGTGTCAGACTGACTCTAGACACCCCCACTGGGTATGTTGGTCTGTGTACCAGCTAGCTCACAGTGCCACTAGAAATTCCTCTTACCAAGGAGAGAATAGTTCTTGGCAACTATCGAACATGACAACCCTGATCCCTCAGGACAGTGGAAACAGTGTACTACTTTTCGCTCAGTCACTCGTGCTCACTTAGTCTCAGAGAGATACACAGAATAAACGGTATGGACGTTTTTCAATAAGCATTTATTGAACAGTCATTACTCTAGTGTAAAATAGGTGTGCTGAAACAACGACTAGACAGAAACAGATATAGATGATTAGAAGCACTAAGAAAGTAAATGAATGGTAGATTTCTACCTTTTTGCTATAACCATGAATACAGGCAAGTATATAAAATACATGACAATAAAATGCGTACTCCTACGATGCTACCCTAACAAGATGTCCCTAAGTGTACCTTGCATATATGTAGGTGTTAAGCCAAGAATCCCTCTAGGATAAAGTCAACCCCATTACCTGAAGTGAGAGACTGTGGGACCCCATCTTGGTCTCGAGTTGGACACCCTGCAAGGGATGTCAGACCACTGCGAGCTGGAGTATCTGCATGCAGGAGCCTCAGCGTCTCGCGTCAGTGTGTCTGCAGGGAAGTCCTGATCTCCTCTGACTATCTCAGCAAGATGTGGTGTTTATATACCCAGAGGGATCTCCAGGGGTTCTACCTTGCTGTGCCATTGTCGGACCTAGGATGACGTCAAGAATGAACCTTGTACATAGTTATTATGCAGGAGATGGTAGTCCTGCTGAGTTTCCAAGAATCCTCATGCATAATGTATGAGGCTATTGTTCAGGATAAAAACCCACGTTCTGTAAGCAGTACCGTAACTAGGTAAAGGGTCAGTCCTAGCGGGCCGTTATGTATGTAATGTAGGGACGAATATAGTTGAAAGGGTGGGATGTTACCAGGGCCTATATTGGGGTACCTATATGGAATATAACACCCACTCCTTATCCGACTGGACGACATAATTAAATTCTAACCTACTAACAGGCTGGCTAGATACTGGTATGCAAACAACTGTAGTAAAAACAATAGTGTTGTTAATTTTTTTTTTAAAAGTGCTAAAAGAGGAGAATCGTCACTCAAGCAATAGCTCTAATGTGTCCGTATATATAGCCGAACTACTACAAACATCGGAAAGCCATGCAGGTCATAAATAGTGTCAATTGTTTTTTGGAGTTCCAATTTGAGTTTGTTTTAAAAAGGCCGAATTTTTCCCAGCACACGATGAGCCAAATGTTTATGTGTCCTGGCTGGTAGACGCAACATTGCTGTCGCTTGCCTTCGCCGACGACGGTCCCTGTAACACCTCGCAGATTACGTCAATTGAGCACAGATGATCTTCTGTACTGCCTGCAGCCGAGGCTGGGGCAGCCTGTGTGCCATCCAAGGCCTGGGTGTCAGTGGAGGAGCCGGTATCTATTCCAACAGGAGCAGAGACTTCCTGTGGAGGCTCTAAGAATGCCGTCATCAACATAGGAATACGCTGGGGACACTGCAGAACATGGGCCATTATCAGGTCCAGTAATGCATCAACGTCAGGTTGCGTGACTGATGGAAGTGTCAGACAGAGATCCAACACGCATTCTTCTCCGCAGAAGAGGCATCATAGAACAGGTAGGATGCAGTCCATCCAGACTGGTCTAAATGACAGGAACCAAGAGGCACTTAGTTCCCGTAGGCGAGGTGTGCCCAGATGTTGTACCATGCGATCACTGTATTTACGCTCCAGGAGTGCCTTTTCCATCTCCTTGGTGACTGGGACATCCACTGCGTAGCAGAAAAATTACAATCAGGATACCTGCTATTAGAAACAGGATTAGCGGAATTCCTCCAAAAATGCATCCGAATACGGAGTGTATGAAGTTTGGTATAACTCCGAGGACCGTCTGAAAGGTGCTTAACAGTCCCGAACCTATGGTCTTAAATAGATGGACTATACCCGTTGTATCAGACATGTTAGAGATATGATTTACCATTTCTGTGAAATGGAAGGGGCAATTCGTACGTATGAGTGCCTGTATCTCAGCCGAGGACCTTGCTATTTGGAGATCAAAAGTCTCCCGGGTGGAGATTAAGGGCACGGTCTTCTGTAGAAGCATGGCTTTCATTCTGCTCAGAGTATCAAACCGTATAAAGGAAACATTCAACGAAGGCCATAGCGGCGCCTCCCTGACTGTATGTGTCGCTAGAAACAATACTTGCATACAGCAAGTAACCCTGGACCTCACGGTGAGAAGATATGCGATGCCCGGAAGCATCCCACAACAACCTTGATCGTTCAGCATCAAGTAACTCCCATTTGAAAGTAGCCTGAATACTGGGGTAATCACGGCTGCTGGGGTACCTCTCAAGTGACAGGATAGGTTTGTCACTGAACCATTACAGGCCCCGTGTAGCATAATATCCTGTCATATGAGAGATCCACTTAAAGCGTTCTCGCAGTTTGTACCGCTTGGAAACACTTCCAGATCCCCACTCCTGCATCGAAATCTGTACGGTGATTCCCAAGATTCCTTGATGAAATCCCTACCCATTTCTTCATATCTACCTGCCTGTTGTTGTTCTAGGCAGTACTGAAACTGGAAAGTTGTGACCGGTAATGTTATATGGCCATGGATTAACCACTCTGTGGACGGTGATTCTGCCACAGTAAAAGGTAATCTGTCTAGTCTTTCAATACGCAGCATTGTACATTTTGGTCCCCTTTGTGCCATTTTCATCTGTTTTTCCGTTAGATTGTATGCAGAAAACAAGGACTGTTGATAAAACGCCAAGGCACATAACCTGCGCGCAATTATTGCAGCGTCCAGCTTAATAACATAATAGAACGTAACTGTGATTGCCGGTGCTGTAGCATGGACAAATCTTGTTCTAGTACATCAATAGCAGAAGATACAATGTTGCCCAGTGAATAAATCCTGGATGTTAACGTAGTCATACCATTGTCAACTATGGCTAACGCCCTTTCTAGGTTAATCCTATCTATTTCTAGTAGTCTCTCCGCTGCTTCTTGTTGGGAGATTTTCCAAATTTCGTTATAGACAGCGTAATAGAAACATTTCTGACGTGGCTTTCTGGGACCTAATAAAAAATCCCGTAGGTCCACATCCTCTGTAAGTAAGGATAAGTGCTGTTTCACCTGGGGTAGTGTTGAGGTCTTTAGCCAATCGAGGCATAACTTCCCAACACTGTATGATGTCACCACCCCTGGATGTTTTCTTTGTACATAGCGTGGGTCTGGCCTGTGGATACTAAACCCTTCGGTGGTACCCCTGAATCTTCCTTGACATCTATGTGTGTCTGTGGGCCAAATCAACCATCCCTTCCAATTGGGGTCCAATCTATTGTATTGTAAAATTTCATCTATTGTAGCCCCTTCTTGTGATGTAAAATGTTCCTAGGTATATGATGGTGTTGGAATCCGAGGAGTGTTCAAATCCTTGTTCTTGGCTATTCCAAGACAGGAAGTCTGTTGCACAGTATAATTTAGAAATATCATCTGCTGAGGAATGAGGCATGCTCTAAATAGCGCTTCTGTTCCCTTGACTTGCCAGTCTCTAGAACCCCAGACTGATTTTAAGTCTATAGTGTCCTTCAACAAGTCGAAACCCTGTTCACACAGTTGGGTAATGAATGAAACAGAATAAATCTGTTTGGTGTTAGTCAACATATTTTTATAAGCGGATGTAGGTGCAACCTTATAGTAATATGAGGTCGGGTCTGAAATGTTAAACCCTGAAAAATATGAAGATTTCTGTGCAAAAGTTTTCGAACTACTTTTCGGTGGTGTAGGACAATGTTCCCATTGGTGATATGTGAAAACATTCCTAGGGGTACCGTATTTGTGTAGAAAATGATGACCATAATGTTGATAACGATACATGGTGTTAAAATCTGATGGGTCTTCTAGCATTTCATAGCTAGAAAATGTGGCAGATTGTTCTAAATCACACAACATATTGTTTACAGTTTCAAAATCCCAATCATTGGAAAATGTACTGGAGGTAATTATATCATTTAAGGAAATTTTAAATAAATTAGGTATTTTTAAAAGTTCGGTCGGACCAAATATATCATAATCAACCTTGTCCCATACTATGCCATCAGGTATAGGAACTGATGTAAAGTTCACTGATGACAAGTCTCTTTGTTCACGATGTGATGAAACATGAGGTTTCAGGAGCAAGTTCACTTTTGATGCTGCAGAGCTTTGGCGAAGGTAAGTTCCATTAATAAGTACGCAGAAGACAGTTACTAAGCCTATCCAGAAAAGAAATAAAAGTATCCTGGTGATTATCCAAAGTTCTAGCCAAGGTGACACCAGGTAAGTCTTTTAAGAAAAATGAAGAAGTCTTTGATTTGTTGTTGACGAGATATTGGGGCTGGCGTTGTTTCATGTTCACTTGGATCCAAGGAAAAGGTATCGAAGTCGATGAAATAGCCAGATGCAGTTCGATCTATTTTAGGTAGTTCCGCATGTTTTGTTGAACTTGTAGACGGCTCTTGTTGAGGCATGTTTATGTAGACATCAGTGTTAGGTCGAATTGAAATTTGTCTTTCATTTTGATTTTGTATTCCTTGTTCAAGGGAAACGAGTTCCATGGCATTGTTGCATTGTCCATAATTCCGTATAGGACACTCTTCAAACGTGATGAGCCTTTCTGTCTGAACTTCCTGTATAGTAGTGAGAGGAGGGCGTCGGCTACTCAGGAGCCCACTAGGCCTACTAGTCAGTATCGGCCACATAGTGTGGTTTTATCAGATCAATGGAGACGAATCTCTTCTCCTTTTTTCCGGCAAGGGGCGGTAGAAGTACAGTTCTTGTTCCTTCGACGGCCAGGACAGGTACAGGCTTTCTGTATGATGGCCCAAATTCTTTCTTGTCCACTATCTTTTCCCTGACCAGATCCCCGACTTTAGGAATCCAGACAGGTCTTGCCGTGACTGACTTGACTTCCCCAGTGGCGGTCCGCTTTACTTGCACATTACTCTGTAGTGCCCTGGATTCATTCAGATCCTGTAAAACAGCCAAATGTTTATTGATGTCAAAAGGTTTTTCATCTGCCACTGTGCCTTCACAATTGAGATCAGGTACCCACATTCTCGTCCCAAATAGGACCTCATAAGGAGTGATGCCCCCTAGAGAACTTCTTGGCATGTTATTCAAGGCCTGCTGTACCCCATATAGGTGATTGACCCAACTACCACCCGCGCCTAATACTCTAGCTGTTAATGATTGCTTTAAGTACCAGTTTTTCCTCTCCACAACCGAATTTCCCTCGGGATGGTACGGAGAGGAGTACCGTAGTGCAACACCCAAACTTCCCATGGCTTCCTTGTAAGCCCTAGAGCTAAACAGGGGGCCAAGGTCAGAATGTAATGTGCCAACTGCGTATGTCCCTATAAAGACTTGCAAATCTTTGATAACAGTTCAAGCGTCAGCCGAGCGCTGAGGCCATACCCATAGGAATTTTGAGCAGGAATCCACTACAACCATGATGTACTTGTAGGCTCCGTCAGATTGTAAGGGGCCGCAGTGGTCCAAATAGACACACGCGAGTGGTCTGTCTGATATTAGCAATGGTGTCTGCGCTGGACGTGTTATGGTGGAGCCCTTCATCTGTTGACAGATGTCACACTTTAAGACATAATCTTTGGTATGCTTTGTTAACCCTGGCCACCAATAGCGTTGTTTCAATAAAGAAACTGTCGCCATAACTCCTGCGTGTGCAGAACCCAGACCCTCGTGTGCAGCTAATATTAAGCCCAATCTGCGATCCATGTTTGATATTACTCTATCCCCCACTCCGGGAATCTGAGCAAATGGAATGTTATTTGCATCTAACTTGTAGGAGTACTTGAGTGGAAAACTTTTCGGCAATGCCTCATTGTCTTTGCATGAAGCAATGACAGCTACCATTATCTGTCCATCTATTCTCGTTTTTGAACGAGTGATTGTAGCTATGGAAGCAGTTCGTACTGCCCCCTTTGCGGCTTCATCAGCCAATTAATTCCCTTCAACGTGAACGCCATCAGGTGGATGACTCAGCGTGTGTATCACGTGAACTCATGATAGTTCGTTTTTCAACTCAACTACCTGTTCCCATAGCATTTTATGCTTAATTGTGCCACCTTTTGAGTCTTTATACCCATTTTGTCCCTAATGGTGAAGATATTCAGTGTATGACTGGACACAGTAAAAAGAATTGCACACAACTAGTGTGGGGAATTCTCGATCCGTATTTATCAGTGCCAGTAATAGAGCTTTTAATTCTGCCAGCGGAGCCGTGCAGTCTCCTAGAGACTGTGTTTTTGTACAGCTTGGATGGAACTTTCCATCCTGCATACGACCCTTTACAATCGCACATGCGGCGCTGTATTGTTGTTTACTTCCATTGGCCGGCTGAGCAGATTCGTCAGTGTAAATTATGTATTCATACTGATCTAGAAGCATTATTTCATTAGGGAGAGGATATTCTTGTTCATATTGGAGGAATGCTTGTGTTTTTAGACTTGAGTCATATCTGTATTCTACGTCTGATGCAGTGAGAGAATTAGCTCATTGTATCCATCTAGGATGTAAGGTTTTAGCATTTGGAACTCTTGCCTTTGTAGCAGCCTCTAAGGCCTGTACCGGAGTCATGACAATTATTCGTTTCCCCTGAGCCAGTGCTCTTTCTCTCACTATAGCAGTCTGTACAGGTGTCAGAATTTTCTCTGTGGATGCGGAACGCATCTCAGCATTTGTGTACAAGTGTGATTTGTATGCTATGAGTACCGTTTCGCCTTCATTGTATGTAAGGGAGGTGTACCCAGATTGACCCGCAACTATACGGATCACCAGATTGCAGACATTTATGCGTGTCTGTAAGTGTTTGGACGCTATCATGTCAGGTTGTAAGGAACAAAGGATATTTGTGTGTTTCTGTGTCCATTGCCTAACTGAAAAAGCAGGTCTTATGAGGTCGTAGAAAGGTTTCACCCTTTCTGTGTAATCCAAAATGTATGTTCTACCAAAATTCAGGAATCCCAGTATGGATTGTAAATTTTTTTATGATTTTGGAGGTTGGAGCAGCGCACACTTTTCTAAAAAGTTAGCTGTCAAGCTTTTCCCTTCACTTGAGAGCTCATAGCCTAAAAACAGGACATTGAGGTGGGCTATTTTTGATTTTTTAAAGTTGAATTTGTAGCCCTCAGAGACGAATTCCAAAATTATGGAACGCACCCTGGTCAAGTGTTCCTCTAGGTCATCATCCGTCAGATAAATATCATCTACATAGGACAATGCTGCCTCATCCAGATTCTGAAGTAACTCAGTTACCCTAGCTGAGAACAACCCTGGGCTGTTTTTATACCCCTGGGGGATTCAACAAAATGGACGCTGGGACCCCAGCGATGAGAATGCTGTCAAATATCTGCTGTCAGGCGCTATATTTTGGCAGAAAAATCAATTTGAGATATCTAGTGTTGTTTTGTATTTTTTCTGCACAATGTTATTCATCAATGAGGCACTGTGTGCATTTTGTACTGCAAAAGTTTTAGTGCATGAGTTTAGATATCTATAGTCTAAAACTAGACGATATGAGTTGTCAGGTTTCATTACGGGAAACAAAGGATTATTCATTGAAGAGGTGCAAGTTTCAATCACACCCTGGTGTTCAAGTTGATCTAAGATCTCCCTGACCTGTTTTTTCGCTTCCTGTTTTATTGGATACTGTCTCTCTGGAATTGGAGTAGATTTTAGTGGTATCACGTGGTGGGTTGAATCTTCATCCCACCCAACATGGTTGCGATATAGTGCAGGGGCAAGGGCTACCAGTGGTTAGGAACGAGGTCTGAAAAGGCTGGAAAAATTACCCTTTCTCCCTTTAGGCAATCCATAACAATAGCAGGCGGCCAATCTCTTTCAGCTAAAAGAATGTCATAGCCAAAAGTCAAGTTCTCCCAAAAGAGACCTTTAATTTTTCTGGGCTTATCCCCTTCCATTTGGAGTGTTATCTCATGTTACCTAAGTGGGACGCTTACCCTAGTATCAGGCGTTTCCACCGTGATAAGTTCACTCAGCTCCGCTGTCACCATAAATTCCATCAGGGTCAGGCGAGCTATTGTTACTTCTGCTGCACTGTCTAGCATCATCAGAGCCCATTCCCCATTCAGTAGTTGAGTCCTCAGAATTCTGGGCAAGTCTGATCTTAAGACCTGCTACTTTCTTCTTTTTGAATTGAGGTTTTGGTTTAGGCTTTTCGTCTTTTTTGGATGCGTAGTCCGAAGTGCGTTGCGTGTCTCTGAACTTTGTACGCTCTTCTTGTCTGTGTTCTGACCGTCCTTCCCTCTCTGAGTTTTTTGATGAACCCTGAAAGGAACGAGAGGAACGTGTATCAGTGTCCTGATACCTGTCAGGTTTCTTAATGTTATCTCAATTCCTAAGGTTATACCTCCTTTCGGAGGGCTCCTGTTGAGGAGACCTAATGTGAAGTTCTCACGTATGAATGACAGGACTCCGAGAATTATTCCGGTAAGTTTATTTAACTGGAAGAGCTGGGGAAGGAAGCTACATCTCCAAACCTGGGCCAACCATCTTCTGCTGGAATCTGGACCATGCACACTGTGTTCCAGATTCCAACCAGAACAACAGAACACCACACATCCCCCTTCGTTAACAACAATGTATACAAGTATTGATAAGAAATTCACAAAAACAAAAGTAACAATATTCATCAATAAATGTACAAATATTTGCTGGGTCATAAAGCACCTAAAATTTACTGACCCATGTGGTAATCATTGCACAATGCCGGTCTCTGTCTCTGTCTCTGTCTCACGACATTGTGTCTTTGCACATTTCTTGCCTGATGCTGTGACACCCTCCGCCAATTTTTTGTTTCTTGCTCAAACTTGGAATCTGGGTAGACATTGTCCGGCCATAACCACCGAGGTACTTTCACAACCTTGGACATTACCAGTAAGCTCCACCACCTGTTTGCCGACCCTGACCACTTTCATGGGATCCGAAAACTTAGACACACCAGACTTCACCACTCTCCCTTTGCTCACACGCACCCAATCATTGACTTTCAAAGGAGACAATGATGAATTAGGCTCACACCGATAATCACCAGTTTTGCATTTGTCTTTCTCTCTACACACTAAATCTCTCATCCATCCCTGACTTAGATTGCACACACTCTTCCTTCCCTCATTTTTTCAAATGGAGACAAATCACCATCCCTCCTGGGAGTATTTCTGTAACTCCAAAGTAACTCCTTAATGGCTTGATGACAATTCTTCCCATAACTAATTGCCAACTGTAAACCATCTTTTAACACTCTAATCCACCTTTCCACAATACCATTGCTCTGGGAGTAATAGACAGAGGAGCGCTTATGTGCAATGTCATGACACTCGAGCAACTCCTTCATTTCAACTGAAGTCAACTGCACACCATTGTCAGTAAGCAATAATTCAGGAAAACCTTCCCTTTCAAAAACGTCATTTAAAAACTGAATAACAACCCTCGAAGTGATTTGAGAAACCAGCTTAACATCAGGTCACTGGGATAACTGGTCAACAAGAACAATGGCATACAAGGGATTGTGGCCAAAACACATGGGACCAGCAATATCGAGAGACACACACTCCCAGACATGTGATGGCCTTGAAACAGGGAGACGTTCATACGTAACAGTTTTTTGCGATTTGTCACTGACACAACATTCGACACAACATCTGACCCTGCGTTCGATACACCTATCCATAGCAGGCCACCAGAATTCACTCCTGATTCTCCTCTTCATACTGGTCATGCCAGGGTGACCTTCATGAGCCATTTTCCAACACAATTTGCTTCAGATCATCAGGCACCACAAGCTGCTGACCCCTCATTAAAACATCATCCTGAAGAGACAATTTGTGAGCCACTTGAAAGAAAGGACGAAGATTCTGTGGGACATCAGCTTTTCTGGGCCATGAAGATCTGACAAAATTCACAACCTCTTTGAGATTCACATCCATATCACACGCCAACCTCCATTGATCTTCCTTGATGCAACCCTTCGATACTTCACAGATGGGAACAACTCTCTCCGGATCTTCATCATCCTCAACCACATTATCATCATTTACAGGTAACCTTGATAAACAGTCCGCGAGAATATTCTTTACACCAGGAATATATTCAACCTTGAAGAGAAATTCTTGTAATTTGTATTGCCATCTGGCAGTCCTGGGAGTTGCCTTACCACAACCTTTAGTTGTAAATAAATCTACTAGAGGACGATGATCTGTCCTTACCCTAAAAACTAGGCCTGGGCGGTAAATTCTGCTCCGCTCGCGGAATTTGGGGAATTTTGGCAATTCGGCGTTCCGCGGAGAACGCGGAATTGCTGAAAATTCCGCGATCCGCGGCGCAGCGGAATTTTTTCCTTGTTCGCGCTTTCAAAATGCGTTTTCGCGCGCGCGGGAGTGACTTACCGGGATTCCTGCGTTCGCTGACGAGTTTTCCTATCCGTTCGCGAGGGCCACGAGATTTTGGTAGCCGGCCGCGCGATCCCGCGAGAGTGTGCGATCGCGAACACGTCATTTGGACGCGCCATCAGACATCCGCGTTCGCGAACAGGAAACACGCATCGCGAGCGAGCGGGACAAGTGAAACAAGATGGCCGCGCCAATTGGCGACCGCATGGGCAAGTTCGCGAGATATATCCCCCCGAGCACGCAAACAGCGTCCCCGAACAGGAAAAACGCATCGCGAACGGGCGGAACAAGCAATTCCGCATGCTCGCGGAATTCTTCCTAGCTCGCAGAGATTTTTTACCGTTTTGCGGAACTTTGCTTAACGCGACTACGCAAATTCCGCCCACCCCTACTAAAAACAGTGCCATAAATATATTTCCGAAAATACTCAATACCCCACCAACATGCAAGGGTTTCTTTTTCCAAGGTGGAATATTTGTACTCAGCATCTCTTAACGGCCTGGATGCAAAAGCAATTGTGACGAAGTGTCCCTTTTGGTTTTGCATCAGGATGGCACCAATGCCAACGTTGCTGGCATCGGAAACAATAACAGAATCACAGGCAGTGTCGAAAGTGGCTAATGCAGGGGCAGACGATATACATTTCTTTAAATGTTTGAACTCACTGGTACAATTGCCATCCCATAAAAACGATTGGTTTTTCTTCATCCAATGTCTCATGTGCACAGTTTTGTCGGAGAACACAGAAATAAATTTAGCGTAGTACTCCGCTAGACCTAGAAAAGATCTAAGTTGGTCTTTGTTTTGAGGCTCAGGGGCATCCTCAATGGCTTTAATTACATTTTTTTGGGGAGAAATTCCATTTTACTAAAGTGTGCGAATCACTGTGAACTCTTCAAATTTAGTAATGGTGTGCGGATCACCGAGAAAAGAATGACAGCAATATTAACTATGAACGAATGTGTGAACAGCTGACGAGACGTGTAAATAAGCAGCTGCATTCACACATGGGCAGGACGCGTGGTAAGAGCCGCTGGGATTACTTAGACAGCGCTCTAGCTCATTCACAGTATATGCGCACATGCGAGTCAATAAAGACGAGCGCCGCTGGATTTCTTAGTCAGCGCTCTAGTTTTTAATGTTAGATGCGCGCATGCGCGACTCAGTCAACAAAGAGGACGTTCCAGAGAAAGGTGCGTGCGATAGCAGCGCTTTCAGACTCCGTGCGCGAGAGGGCACAAACTGCGAAATTAACAAAAAAATGTCCCAAAGTCTCACCGCAACCTCAACGAAGACAAGGATTTCACGATGGTAATCACCATTTCACAGAGAATATTCCGAACCTGATCCTGTGACACCCCGCATGCTGATAAATCATCAGACACTTGGGGGCTGATTCTGATGCGGGTTGGAAAAGCTTCCCGACCGAATCGGTTGGGAAATGGTGTCCGACCCACTCGGATCGGGAAAGTACGACCGGCGGAGTAGGATGCATCCGGATGCTTCCAGATACGATTTGGTTGAACTCCCATTGACTTCAATGGGAACATTTGTTCCTAACCGCATCAGAATTGGGCCTCGGTCGGGAAGACACGTTCCCGATCCGATTTGGAAGGAGAAATGCCGTTAGGGAGACCTTCCTAACCGCATCAGTATCAGGCCCTCGGTCGGGAAGCTTTTCCAACCCGCATCAGAATCGGCCCCATGATCTGCAAACCGCAGGGCTCCAGGCTTGGCGGTTCTTTCTCCAATCGTCGCCAATGTGAAGTTCTCACGTATGGATGACAGGACTTCGAGAATTATTCCTGTGAGTTTATTTAACTGGAGGAGCTGAGGAAGGAAGCTACATCTCCAAACCTGGGCCAACCGTCTTCTGCTGGAATCTGGACCACACACACTGTGTTCCAGATTCCAACCAGAACAACAGAACACCACACCTACCTCTGGATTGAGATCTATTCTTTTGTTGTTTGTTATTATCCCATTTCTTCTTTGAAGAAGCAGGTGTTTGCTTGGTGTGTTCTTTTACTGGACCTCCCATCATTTGAGGTTTTACTGGTCTAGCTCCCAAACTATCTCTACCTAATTCTGCATAAGGGGTTTCAATAATTTTAGGTCATTCAGACTCCTGTTGTAAAGGAGTGAAATCCCTTAGGCGTTGGCGTATTGCCACTGCTGCTGTGTCCCCTTTAATGTTTGCTAATATTGTAGCTGATACCTGGGCAAAGTTACCTAGGAACTTCATCCCTAAGTTCAGAGCAGGTTCTGCTCCATACTCATTCTGTATTTGTCTTAATACATCTGGTATTACTGCTAGTGAAGAGATACCATGAGTTCTGGTATATATGGCAGCGAAGACTGTACCCCAAGTTGTACAATCCTTGATCTGGGGAGCTATTCCCATGGGCAAGCAAATTGTCAGCATTCTATGCTTTTCTTGTGGACCAGTGTGTGGAAATACTGCCTCTATCTGTCTTATTTTTTGAGCTATCCAGAATGGCATTTGTTCACATTTAGTGGGCATTTTACCCATCACTGCGTGTAACGTTTGTGGTGTAATTTTAGTTGTTGATGTTTGAATCGGACCTGTTGGTATAGCCGTGGTTGGCTGGAGTGTGAGTGTTCTCATCACGAACTGTGTCATGTTTCTGTAAAGGCTTATTAGTTCTTTATGAAGTGTTCGTAAGTCTCCTACCGGCATTGTTTCAATGTCAGGATGTGGTGTGTAGGCCGCTAGTACTGGCCATGTTGCTCTGTCTCTTCCGAGTGGACCGAATCTTACTTTATTTCTTGTATGGGGGAGGGCGCCTTTAAACCAGTATATATGCTCCTGGTAAGTGAGCGTTACTTCAGTGTCCTCGTACGGACAATATTCGTTCGGTATGTCATCTTCTGTGTAATAATGAAATGTCTTTGTTCGTGCATTTGCCTGTGGGAATCTAACCCAGGAATAGAATACTTCTGTTCTATATGATTCGTGTGCCTCAATCACGAAGGTAACTGGCCCACCCCTACTGTTAAACCATATGAAGCTAGTTTTAGGGTGATGGCATTTCTAACATTTTCTGAAATTTGTATTGCATCTGCATTTTCTTCTTCGGCTGAGAGATTTAGGTCAAGCACAACGTCATCCTGCTGCTCAGTCATTGTTTTTTGTAAGAAGACTTTTTCAAGGGAACTGAGATAAGGTGTTATGCACAATAGGAACAATGTGTCCTTCAAGCTTAATTAACCAACAGCCAATAAATAGGATTTTGCCTACTCAGCTGCGGCGGATTTTGTACCCTCCCACTCCAGACGTCTCTGGGAAAATGTGAGTAGGGATCTCTGAGAATAGCACGACTGAACTACTCAGATTTGACCGTTAAAAAAGTACCTAACCAACGTTGGCGGCGCCATGTCGTGTAGTTCCTATAAAACCTATATAGGGTCTGCGCGTTTAGACAACATACACTGCAGGATTGGTGTCAGACTGACTCTAGACACCCCCACCGGGTATGTTGGTCTGTGTACCAGCTAGCTCACAGTGCCACTAGAAACTCCTCTTACCAAGGAGAGAATAGTTCTTGGTAACTATCGAACATGACAACCCTGATCCCTCAGGACCGTGGAAACAGTGTACTATTTTTCGCTCAGTCACTCGTGCTCACTTAGTCTCAGAGAGATACACAGAATAAACTGTATGGACGTTTTTCAATAAGCATTTATTGAACAGTCGTTACTCTAGTGTAAAATAGGTGTGCTGAAACAACCACTAGACAGAAACAGATATAGATGATTAAAAGCACTAAGAAAGTAAAAGGATGGTAGATTTCTACCATTTTGCTATAACCATGAATACAGGCAAGTATATAAAATACATGACAATAAAATGCGTACTCCTACGATGCTACCCTAACTAGATGTACCCAAGTGTACCTAGCATGTATGTAGGTGTTAAGCCAAGAATCCCTCTAGGATAGAGTCAATCCCATTACCTGAAGTGAGAGACTGTGGGACCCCGTCTTGGTGTCATGTTGGACACCCTGCAAGGGATGTCAGACCACTGCGAGCTGGAGTATCTGCATGCAGGAGCCTCAGCGTCTAGCGTCAGTGTGTCGGCAGGAAAGTCCTGATCTCCTCTGACTATCTCAGCAAGATGTGATATTTATATACCCAGCGGTATCCCCAGGGGTTCTACCTTGCTGTGCCATTGTCAGACCTAGGATGACGTTGGGAATGAACCTTGTACATAGTTATTATGCAGAAGATGGTAGTCCTGCTGAGTTTCCAAGAATCCAAGAATCCTCATGCATAATGTATGAGGTTATTGTTCAGGGAAAACCCCACGTCTGTAAGCAGTACCGTAACTAGGTAAAGGGTCAGTCCTAGTGGCCCGTTATGTATGTAATGTAGGGACAAATATAGGTGAATGGTTGGGATGTTACCTGGGCCTATATTGGGGTACCTATATGGAATATAACATTGGTGAGTGTATACCTTTTTGCTACCTTTGACATCCAAGCGGATTTTTGCTGAGGGTGTCCCCCTTCTCTATGTAGGGTTGCTTCCTGTTAGTTTGACTTTTTTGTTCCCCTTTTTTTCATTGGATGGTGTTTAGTATGTAGATTTCCCCTGTGATTTTTGATGTGGCAAGATTTGGTCCATTGACCGGATACTTGTGGCCTGCAAGGATCAGTGAACCAATTGCCTTTCTGTTGGGGTCTTCATTCACTTCCTGGTGCACTTAGTACTTGTGGGTTGCTTCCCTGGTGTTCCTCTAGTGGGTTCAACATGAGGTTGTCTTCTCCCATTTCACTGCTGCAGGTTGGTTTGGCCTTCTTAACAGGGCATCTGACCCACCACAACCTTTTTTTTACTTTTTTGGGGGAGTGGTCAGCCATGATCCCGGTTTACTTTGTACTTTCTGTGTAGGAAACAGAATTGTAGCTACAGGCTGGCAACTCTGCCCTGCTTTGCTAGAATTTCCTTCTTGTTCTCTTGTTGATGAGGTCTTCTCATTCGATACAGTTCTTTGAGGGTTTGACTACTGGACTTTTAGACATGTGGACTTTTAGATACGTGTTACACTGTGCCATTTCTTGCCTTCCTACCCTAATTTTGTGTTAATTTCTCAGAGCTGTGGGAGCTCGGGACATGAGGCCTCCCCTATTTGCCATTTGATTCTTCTATTGAGCTCCTATCCTCAATGGGATTTGCCCTCAACCAATTTCTGTAGCATGCAGGCTAGTGGGCTGTTCCACATGCTATGTTTTGGGACTTAACATTGGGGGAAAGGCCTTTATGTCCTTTTGTGAGTGCTCCCCACACTCCTTAGTCAGCTGATCGAAGCTGGTGCCCCCTTGGCAGATATTTGCTTTGGAATATTCCTACCTCGACCATACAGACTTTTGAAGCCTTCTTGTGTGGCTTTTGTATTATAGAGTGATGTTTGGATCTAAGCTGTGTAATATCTGTCTGGTCTTCTCCCAGGTCAGTGTCTTTTGGGCCTGAGATTGGCTGTTTGCATCCTTTGAATGCTACTGTAGACTTCCTCTGTATTGTAGGTCTTTAGAAAGGGGTGTAATGCTCTGTTTGGGGGTTGCCCATCACTCCATACGTTGGACTGCTGCCAAAGTAAAATGGCGTCAACTGCTTGCGCATGCGCTTTCATTACCTTCATGATTTTCTTCATGTAGGAGAATTGCTTTGATGCTCCTGGATAGGTACGCCCGTGCTCTAGTTGCCGACACTTCACTGCTTACTCTTCTACCATATCCAACAAATTTCCGAGTAGTGAGCACAAAGACTCCAGTACAGGGCGTTGCATCGTCGTCGTAGGTTCTGCAGTCACCTGCCGATTGTCGCCATAATAATTGTAGTAATGACAAACTACAATCATCGTAAGGTAAGGCCAAAGTTTATTCATTAGCAGGGACTGTGCAGCAGCCAACATGGAGGAGGGCAAATCCACTGTCACCGGCAACCACACACCGGAGGATTCTACATTCTACATTGAATGCACACACACAGAGAACCATAAGCAGTAAGCATTCCACTGGTAACGAAAACGTCACCAGTGTAAATGACTACACTGGGGCCTGCACTCTTTGTGGGCCACTTTACGCTCTTGCACTGTGCTTTGACTTGGTGCTGGCACCATCTGCGATTCACATTCTAATCCAGTCTGCATACTCTCTGTTGGTTTCTCCATCTGGGGGCTCCTATATGACTCTGTGGTCCTCACTGCTTAGTGGGTCTTGGAACTTGAGGTGTAGAATTCCCTGGGTGTGCTTCTTCCAGTTGCTGCACCCACTCTTGTTTGGCCCTACATTTTGGCATCAGTTCTGTTGATATTCTTGTCCTTTCTACCTTGTTAAGGATTGGAGTATAGACTACCCCAGGCTTGCACTGTGTACTGTTGTGCTACTTCTTATAGGAGCTTTGAGCTTCCAACCCCCTAACCTTTTCTGGTGTGGGTTCTGGTCACTGGCTTTGTTCTGTCCTCCCAATTACCCATGATACAAGTTTGGGATAAAGAAGCAGAACCAAATACGTATGATTTTCTGAATGTATGTATGTATGTGTGTGGTATTTTTATAGGTCAAACCTAGCCAAAAGGCATTGTACATGGTCAAATGCAATCCTAAAGGCGATAAGTAATAGGAAAGGAAACTGAGGTTAATGCATTGTGATTCCGTTATTTTTTTAAAGAGTTGTGTCCTGGAGGATTGTTGGGCCGGTCCAGTAAGTAATCAAGCAATTTCTGCCCGGTATGCAGTAAGATGCCAGTTCCTGCAGCTATTTTGTGCTTGTTTCCCGTGAAGCTTTATAGACAGCACAGATAACATCGCATTTATTGATAACCTCTACTGGTTGCCAAAGGATTGCTTTGAGGGAGAGTTTGATGATGTTGTGCTTGTAGAGGTTTAGTCAAAATCACACTGTATATTCAGTGAGGGATGTTCGCAGTGTATGACCATTCTTACTTTCAGTGAATAAAGGTCTTTACAGTAGCTTGTATATTTGTGGTGTATGTGCAGCTCGTGAAGATGCGTACATTTAGTGAGTGGAGGTCTACACAAAGTGTGATAGCTTTTTAAGCCATTGAGTAAATGTCTGTGTAGTTACTATAGTATGTGGCAGTCTGCAAAAGTAGGGACATTGGGGCACATGCATCAAAGGTTTTGCGATCGCAAACGGTGCGATTCGCAAAAATCGGCCGTTTGCGATCGCAAATTGGCCTTAGGAGATGCATGAAAGTGTTTCTATGCGCAATTTAAGAATTCGCAATTATTTGCGAATTCCTAAATGACAGATTACATAAGGAATCGCAATTTGCGATTCCTTAAATGCAATGCTAGAAGCACTTTCAAATAGCGATTTCGCTATTTGGGACCGCAAATTACAGACAAATCAAACTTGTCTGTAATTTGCAAAAACTTTGAAAAATGCACTAAAATGCATTTTTTAAAGTATTAGGTTACACACACACATGCCCTTGGGGCATGTGTGTGCACAACATGGGTGCACATCACAATTTCAGGGTGCAACAGGGTGTCATTTTGACACCCTTGCACCCTTGAAATTGCATGAGCAATTTGCGGTACCTACTGGTACTCGCAAATTGCGCATGCAATCTTCAATTCATTCCTATGGGCCTGAAGGCCCATAGGAATGAATGGGACGTCATTCCTTAATTGCGAGTCGCAATTTACGAGTCGCAATTAAGGAATGTTTAGGAATCGCTATTTTTATAGCGATTCCTACATGCATAGGCTTTGCGATTTCTTAATTGCGATTCCTTAATAATCGCAATTAAGGAATCGCAAAAGCCTACCTTGATGCATGTGCCCCTATATGTCTATGTAGTGTCTGAACATTAGTATATGCAGTGAGCGAGGATCAGTTCAGTGCATGTCTGTATGCACAATCAGTGGCATCTTAGATGTGGAGGTTGAAAGGCCATGTGGTGATCATATATATGTAATAAGGCTCAATAAAATGAACCTGAATGGATCTGAACCACAACTTTCCCCAAATGCCAAGTCATCAGGCTTCACCATGGACACCTCTTTCATCCTCAGGAACGCATAACCATGAAAACCAAGAAGGCACCAGCTCTCTCCATGAAAGAAAGCAACTTCAGAATTGCTGTTGAAGCCTTTGCACTCTTTCCTCTGGATGGTGGAAATGCTTTGCTGCATGGCCTCCCAGACTCCTCACTGGCACCCACTAAGGGCATCCTACAGAAAGCAGCACTCCTCATTAAGGTTCGGGCACTTTGAAAAGCTCTGTGCATGAAACACACATAGGTCTACAATGTGTACTTCTATATTCTAATGAATAAGAGAAGTGTGCAGATATATGCCTATAACAATAACTCATTGGACCACCAGGTCAGTCAGCGATTTGAAGGAGCAGGGGTGTGTGTGTGTGTGCGTGCGTGCGTGTGTGTGTGTGTTTAATAGATTTAGTATACTTAACTTCACACACACACGTATATCTTCAAGGTACAGGTAAAGGTGGCGGTCAAAGAAGTTAAAAACCATGGGTCTATACTTACCTATATATAATACCCTTCTCAATATTTCGTCGATATTTTTGCTATGATAATTTGATAGCTTGATATTAAAGACTTGCTATTCTGGTACCATATTAATTCATGGTGAGGATTGAGAAGGGGGTGACATTTAGAACTTAAAAATGAGCATCAGGAGGCCTATGAGTGAGCTGCAGTAGACGTGCATACCAGTTTTTACCAATGCTTGATGCCTTACATGCTTTAAAAAGTCTATTTTACCACAACGGTCTCTCAAAATCAGCCATATCGTGCTAACCAAGGAATGTTTCTCCAAAGGTCAGGATTGTTCGCGACAGTCTAAAAATTTAATGAACGAAAATCGGTATATTATGCAACTATGTAAATTCAGCGAGCGTAAGCATGTGCAGGAGGTGTACATTTAGTGACTGAAGGTCTGTTTAGTGTGTGGCAGTTCGAACAGTGAATTTGGGGATGGATACAATTCATAAGTGTATAAAACACGTTTATCTCTGACCCATCAATGGCTATACCCAGACTGTCCGACAGATGGCAAACGAGACTTGTTTTTGGGAGAGAAAGCACTGAGGCAACTCTTAACTTTGCAGAACTCGGAGACCTTTGACGTATTCGCAAAGAAGCAATTAATGGTGGACATGTTTCTTGGTGCAGAAGGACCCCAACTTATGCACAGGGTCGCCTGTTGGCCCCTCCTCCTACACTGGTACCAAGTTTTCAGATTGCTCATGTGAAACATTTTTACAATTTCAGTATAAGTATGAGTGATATTTTACTGTGAAATTAGTGATATTTTTGAGTAAAACCAAGCAATAAAGCCCATGCAAAGGAATAAATAAAAGATAAGATGACCCTCCTTTAAGCAATGAAATGCTCTACGAAAAGGCCTTCGAACTGATGCGAAACCTCTGAAATGAGATCACTATCCTACGGGCTCTATTGATCGATTTCTAATAAAGCAGGGTGCTGACTTAATAAGAACGGGCAGCCTCGGATTGGCAAGGCCGATGAGCCTCAGGCTGAGGCCAGTTGGTGGGCACGTTTTTTGTCTGCTAAGCAGTGGCGGCTCGCCGATAAGGCGGAGGAGCGCCGCCCCATTGCTGTGCAGCAGTGCAATAAAGGAAAAACAAAATGATAATAACTCGAGGTTATTATAATTTTAATTTGTCCTGCTGCGGCAGCTTTGCATGGCGGGTGGGGCTGCTCTGACATAGGAGCAGGGGGAGTGGTGAACACACTTTGCATGTGCCCACGAATGTTTGTCCGGCCGTCTCGGGCCGGCCAAACATTTATGTGCACTTAGCATGTTCTTCACCCAGGCTGCATTACAGCCTGGCTGGAGAATCTGCCCAGGGTCCCATTCCCTGGCTGAGCGCCGAATCGCGGCGCTCAGACCAATCACAATGCTGCATTGCAGCGTTGTGATTGGCTTAGTGGAGCCTGGGTGCTTACCAATCACAGTGCTACATTGCATAGTTGTAATTGGCTTAGGAAGCTTGGGTGTGCTTCCTGTTACGTTCCGGCAGTGCTGAGGGACGAGTAGGAGAGATAAAGGAGAGACGCAGCAGTATGGTAAGTTTTTTTTTTTTTTACTATTATTATTTTCATTCTCCTTAACCCTCCCAAACACACACACACGCCCTCCGGCCCCCCGCTCCACCACCCCCGATTGGTGCCGGCCGCCACTGTTACTAAGGACTCCACTCCTGGTGCAAAATGTGAAGGGCTGTTGTCACAGCCTTAACAGACATATACTGAGCCTGACCCCATACACATGAAGGCTAATGTCATAGGCAGAATGACAATGTCACAGCACGAGTTGTGTCTGCCCTTTGGCTCCCTCCAGGTGTGACAGAGGCCACAAGGAGCTCCTGATGGGAAGTAATTAGCACTTCCTTTGCAGGGGACTGCAGCAGGTGAGAGTACTGGAGGGATGGGGGTTGAGGGCCAGTGAAGGAGCTCCTCAGTTTATTTTTGTCCCCTCCACTCCATGCAACCGGCGGCGATAAATCAATGTCTGTTTTTCTCCTTTGTCTGCCAGATATCAATTACTACAGTCATCAGGGACAGGTTGTGGCCTTAGTTAACTTTAAAACTGGGAAACTAGGTTCAAGTCCCAGCATCAGCTCAACATCCTATGATTCTGGGCAAATCACTTAATCTACACGAACCTAAAAAAAAAAAAAAAATGACTCTCTGTTATGTTACCTGATGCTCATGTAACGTGCTCCAATGCCTCTGGGCCAAGTTTGTGCTATATAAAACTGCATGTAAGGAAAGTGACACTATTTTTTTTTTTTCCGTTGCATTTTTACATTAGCATCATTACCTTTTTCAGAACGTACATGTGATGCTAGCAGTAAGTAAAACAAAAAACGGATGAACCTTTCACCAGTTTCTGAGCATTGGCGGGCCTCTTTAAGTACTACAAATAATAAAATGAATATAAAAAAGTCCAGAGTGAGTGTAAACATCCACAGCAATCGTATGAATAAAACAGCAATTAAAAGTGAGTTCCTAGTATTTTTGATAATTCTGTGCTTCCAATGTATACGTTTTCTATTGGAATGTTCATTTCCTATTTAAGTACTAGCCCTATAAGCTTTAAAATACTTATATTATCGCACTTGTTTGCCATCATTTAGCTTCATCATCTTAACTAAGCAGTGTATTGCAAAAGGTTGCAATCTGCGAATGTGGGGCCCTTTTTTTTATGCCCCGGGGTAATTGTGGCCGCAATCCAACCCTGATAACGGGGGTACCAAATTAGATCCACAGAAGTTCATTTTTGAGGAGCCGGTTATCTGAGGTGCAGGAGGCAGCCACTGAGGCACTGTACTCTGTAAAATACAAGCAGGCCAGCTGCATTTGCAGGGCACCAGTCCTAGAGAAAGGGCAGGAAAATAAAACAGAGACCAGTGCGAAGCTTTCCTACCAAATGTGACAACACGAACATAATGGGGAAACAGACACTAAACTAAAAACCGGTAAAACATAAGCAATTTCTATATCGCGCACTGCATTCTTCAATTAATACTCAATGCTTCATTAATATGGAATTTGTGTAACAAAGCACAGAGGTTCTAGTTTAAAACATATTAAGTAGCAGACATTATGCGACGCTGTGGTTTCGTTACTGCAAAAGTAGAAACTAAGCAATAGTTTTTGACGGACCTGCATTTAATTTGTTTACTAACATATGACACATCAACATAACGTACTGTTAATGGCATTCACTTGAAAGTCATTCACTGCAGAAGTGGGTCAAAAAAATTAGTTGTTTACTAATTCCAGGAGTCTGCCAAGAACACGATGTGAGTTTTTCAAATTTCTGCTTTGGTCCATTCTCCTCTGTACCTAGGGATATTTAAGCGCCACAAACTCATTTATTGTGCGTTGTGCACTATATAAATTAAAGTATACTATTAAGTGGAACAGATGTACTTACAACTATTGTGTGGAGGATGCAGACTCTGGGGCATATTCTCAAGAACGTGTGATAACCATCGCAAGTTTATCTTAACGCAACTTCTCACATCGCAGTCCATCGCGGGAAAACAACGCCGTGTTAACGTAGCATTCTGAACCTGGCGGCACCATGCGATAGTCCCACAATAACGAACCAAATGACCGCATAAAAAACAACGCGACGCCCAAAAAATGCGAAACACCAACGCGAATAAAGTTGCGATGAGACCAACCTCGAAAAAACAACAGCGATAACCAGCGACAGGCCTGCAATTCCCACGCGCCTGGCGGGAAAATGCACCATAAAAGCCGAACAAGAAAAACACACCATAAACAAAATAAAATGCGTAGCAACATGGACGCACCCGGAACGAGTGCCCAGGTCAACGCGAACCCCACAAGCCCCACAGACCACCAGCAAGGAACCTCGGGGTCGGAGAAGGCCAAGGAGAAGAGGAAGAGAAAGACGGGGTACAGTCCGCATGACAACCGGATCGTCGTCACGGAGGTGACAGAGCACTAACAACAACTGTCCATCTCCACCACCGTGTCATTGGCAACACAGACGGAAAAATGGCATTCCATCGTGAATGCAGTCGGACTGCCGAGGATGCCAAGATGCGCTGGCACGAAGTCAAAAGCCAAACCAAGCAGAAACCTGCTGCCACCCGGGAAGGCAGCAACGGCGAATGGAGGTGGGAGTCCTGCGCCACAGGAGGAGCTGGAGCAAATGGCGGACACAGTCATGAGTGTGGAGACGGTGCAAGGAGTCGGGAGACCAGACACTGCTCGACATGACTTGACAAAACATCAACAGGGTGAGTAACTAACAGGGACTGGGGGGACGGGCACAATGGCACACATGCACAACGACGTGTAGCACACCGCACACCCACAACGACCCTGGGTCATGTCCCTGATCCCCGTGGCACACTGCAGCACACATACAAACACCAAGTAGGCCCCCGTCCACCATGTGCCCGGAGGGGTCCCACCCCACACAACACCAATTCCACTACACACACATGCACCAGTGCGAAACACAGCAAAGATGCGTATGCGAGAGCCACACTGACAATGCAAGTGACACCACATGACGAGCAGCATGGCCGGAGTACAATCACCATGACACTGTGCACGCCACAAGACTGAGGTGGCTGAGTGTGGACTACATCCGGAAGGAGCAGGTCACACCCTGACACATCCACGTGCACAAACAACCACTGACGTCAACAATACATCTGCAGATAAACAATGCACAAGAGAATAAAATCCGTCCAGGAGCACAAATGACCCCAGTCGCCAACATGACACCACCTCAAAAGCACAAAAGCCAAAGGCACACCGCCTCCAAGGGATAAGGGGCAGCAAAATCACAGCAGCAGGTGCGACTCTCACACAATGAAGCACACACACATAGCAATCACAGCACATCCACATGGACGGCAATGTGGGACACAGTGCAACACTTACACCGCAGAACAGAGGACACAACTGGCTCCGCCTGTGCGTAGAAAATGGCCAATCACATCTGACATAGCTGGAAACTGTACGTGTACAACATCACCTACGTCATGTAGTCCAATTGTCCACTATCCCGCATCAAATAGTCCGCCAATCCAAAACAGTCACAATGTACATTGTCATGCAGTCTGTATGTAAACCCGAACAATGCGTCAACATACATGCCAACACAATGTCAAAAAGCATCTCCCCTTCACATTGCAGAGGGACAAACAACACCTCCAGCAGAGCAGACCAGACAACCCATCAGTGATGCTGAAGAGGACCTCCACACTTCCGGCACCGATGCCCTACAACAGTCCATGGACATCTCAGGCAATAGAGCTCCAGGAGCAGGGCAGCCCCGCTGCACCGAGGACACACCACCCCGTGCACGGACAACACAGCTGGACGCACCCAGCACCCCGGCTGGCTCACAGCAGCCCACCTAAGTACACATCCCATTACAAGGCCAGCTGTCAGACTGCCAGAAGGGGCTGGCCGAACATGTGCGGGTGGGGTACTACCTCATGGGAGACGAACTAGATCCCATACGTGGGTGTCAAAGTCCCATCATGCACCACCTACACACCCCAACGGAGACCCACACTGCAACAGGGACACATGCCTTTGCACATTTCCAGTACTGAACCACACCCAGAGCCATCGTGATAATCACCCCCTACACCCCCACGCCCGGACTGGCGTACGCCAGCCAAGTTCACTCCTCCTACGTATTGGGTGGGGGACGACAAAGCTACATGTGCAATGTCCCACCCTCTGCCTGCGGTGACATGGCTGCGTCCTCTGCAGACGGCACAATGTAAGGTTGTGGGGCCGGGGCCCTAATGCATACATCATGAGCACACGAACACACTCAGATAGTTCGTTGAACTGGCCACGAGCACGTGCGCTCAACACCTTTATTGGCATGGTCACATGTACAGTGACGCATGTGCTGGATGTGTGTGGGGTGAGTGTAAGCCAGCCCGCAGGGAGTCGTTGGTGCTGGCTACAACTTGAACAGTGATCACAATTGAAGCAGAAACATAAAACATCAGCATAATTGAAAGAACTGTGAAGCATCATGGTGGTTGCTGGACAGAGTACAGTGTTCACCCTACATGCAAGCAGAATGGTCCTTGATTTGTGGTGCACTGAGTTAGTGGCACCTGAGGAGCTGAGCAGAGTATCAAGCTGATGATAGCACCCACGACTGGTGTGAGCTACTCTGAAAGTCTGGCAGTAAGACACTTCCGACTCTGGCACCTGTTGTCTGGAGTTGGTCCTGGCGGTGGTGGCGCATGCATCCTGCGGTGATGCGACGTCCAGGCAGGTCAGGACTCGATTTGATGTGTGAGCCCAGGTGGACCGCAGTTGAGGGCGGAGGCAGCGGACAGCGCAGGGCCACAGACACATGCCGTTGATGACCCCCAGGCCATCGACCCAGAGGCCATGCAACATACCACCAGACTGGGGCCATGATTTGAGCTGCACAGAGTTAGTGGCCCCGGATGCACTGCGGCCGGCACAGGCACACCGCCACAGGACGGTGACTTGCGGTGCAGTGAGATAGGGCCACGCGAGGTGAGCGGGTCCTCGTCGATGTCGAAGGTGAATGTAGCGGAGGTTTGCGGAGGACAGTGGAAGGTGTCCTCCAGGGCATGATGCAGAGGGCAGGAGCCGGCCGGAAGCGGCAAATGGAGGAGTGGAATGCTACTGCCTCGTTTTGGCCACATAGTCAGTATCACCGACATGATGATGAAGACAACCCCCAGTCCATGGACTCATTCGCCAACAAATCTCAAGAAGAAAGTGTCCATGGTTGTCGGGGAACAGACAGTGTCCCCAGAGCTGGAAGGGGATGCAGTCTGCGACAAGGCCAATACAATGATATCAAGTCTGCCATAAATTAATCATGACTGAGTTCCCAATGTGTGCCCTACTCGACCGATGTGTAGTCCGGAGGCAGCGGCCAGCGCGGGCCAACCGCTGTTCAGCGAGCTCCTCCTGGAACACTTACACACGGCGTTGAAATGGCATGTGGGGATGACTCGTGGTTGACCGAAGCAGTAGCGACAGAGCTGAGCGGGTGTTTAGCCAGCGACAATGCCGTGTCCTGCCTGGTACGGACTGGCATGGATTTGTGTGGGGCCTGCAGGACCGCAGTGTAGTCCGAAGGTGTAGACATCAAGGGCCCACAGACACATGTGGTTGGGATGCCCAGCACATACTTTGTGTCACCACATCGAAGGGAGTATAGTGAGTTAAACTCAGCCATGAAGTGTGTACTCGGCCATTGTGTAATCAAGACTCAGTTCCAAATGTGTGACCTACTTGACCGCAGTGTGGGCCCGAGGCAGCGGTCCGCAGGGGCCCACAGCCACGTGTCGTTGGCCTGCGATGCACAGAGTTAGTGACACCAGAGCAGTTGTCGGCAGTGTTCGATCACCTCCGTAACGATGGTCCTTTTCTCCTCCGGACTGAACCGCGTCTTCCTCTTACTCGTCTCCTTGCGTACATTGATATGAACTCTGCCATGCAGAAAACAAGACTCAGTTCCAGATGTGTGACCCACTCGACCGCAGTGTGGGGTGAAGGCAGTAGTCAGCAAGGGACCACAGACAGGTGTAGTTCGAATGCTATGCACAGAGTTGGTGGCACCACATCGAAGGGAGTACAGTGATATAAACTCAGCCATAAGGTGTGTACTCTGCCATTGCATAATCAAGACTCAGTTCCAAATGTGTGACCTACTTGACCGTAGTGTAGGCCGGAGGCAGCGGTGGAGTACGTCAACGAGAAAGGAGTAATGCGGGCATGTGTCGCGGAGGCTTTGATGGTCTGAGGAGGCTGCCAAGGTTGCGGGCTTCGGGCTTGGAGCTTGCACCAGCACGTGGTGGGCCCTCTTCGACACACGCCGGTGTCGGCAGGTGAGCAATGAGGCCTGGCTACGCAGGGGCGGGCATGACGGGTTCGGGGACCAGCTGCCCGGGGTGCAGCAGGCGCACAGGATCGCAGGCCACACCGCTCATGGCAACGGCGTCGGCCTCGTGGTGGGGTGGGAGGCGCCGCCCTGGCAGGCACGTTGGGCATTCCGGAAGAGAACCATGCCCAGGGCTACATGCTTTTTATTCACACCCCTACGCTGGCCTGGCGTCCTCCGGGCCAGCCCACTCCGCACACGCTTACAGGGGGGGACGTCACAAGCTACATTTCCGCGATCTTCCCCACTGGCTGGGGTAACATGGTTGCGTCCACTGTCCACTACACTCCAAACACCAGCAGAGCATGTAGACATGGCTATGTCTGTGGTCTGCATACTGCAGTCTGTCCAGCACATCTCCGCAACACTTGGCATTGTGTACATTCTCATTCATGGGTCACTTGCCTCCTTCGCACATGCCTGGTTCCCACCTCTCCCCACATTCCGGTACTGTGTGGCTGAGCTGCCATGCCGTTGATGGCTCATGTACATGGCTAACCAAGGTTGCCACAGTAAGTTGTGCTGTCGTGTCTGGTGGGGGGCATGTTGTTTGGCATGTTGTATGTGATTTTCGTGACGTGGGCAGTGCCAGAGTTGTGAGTTGCATGATTGTGGAGTTGAGGTGTGTGGTGTGTTCATTTGGTACTTGCCAACGTGCAGTGCATTTCCATAGGTGCCATCCTGGAAGCGCTGGTTGATGTTGGACTGTCGGAAGATGAAGGGATCATGCACACTGCCTGGGTAGTTGGCTATGACATTGGTGAGGAGTCCCCTGTGGTCCACTATTGCCTGCACGTTGATGGGATGCGTGTGCTTTCTGTTGGGGTATTGTGTGCGGTGTTGGCAGTGGGCACAAGTGGGACAAGTGTGCAGTCGATTGCCCTCGACACGTGCGGGGATCCAGCTATGGCGTATAGTCCTTGCTTGGTCTCCAGCTGTTCCTGCGCATTGTGGGGGACGTATGGGTGCTGGGGTCCCTAGCTGGTGAGGGCATCCAGGCCAGGTGTGAGGAACTTGGATGGGGCTGGCTGTGAGACTCCTACGACTCGGGCGGTTGTTGTTTGGGAGGATACCAGAGGCCAACAGGTGCAGCACAGCCAGCAGCTTTGTCTGCGGAGGGATGTTGGTTGTCCGCTGTGTTGGTACCGTCAGCCTGTGGGCAATGATGTTCAGGATGCGGAGGATGGTTGTCCTTTGGGCCTGTAGTGGGCATTGGCATTGTCTGGTGTTAGGTCTGTAGGGCTGGTGCATTTCCTGTGTGTCCGCTGTCTTTGTCTGCGCTGCCTCTGTGGTGGTCCGGGGGGGGGTCCGGTGGGTCCGTTGGGGGGGGTCATGGTCCTGGGGGTGGTGGCGGTGGGTGTTGTTGCCCCCTTGGGGCTCCTGGGTGCATGGTGAGTGGCTCCATGGCATCTGTTGTTCTTCCTGTGTGGCTCTGGGCTGGGCTCTCTTTGATGGTGCAGCTTGTCGTCCGACTTTACACCAGGTCAGAGCAGGTGTTAGTTTCCTGCTGCTAACACGCCTTATTGCCTGTTTTGTGGTCTTATCGCCGATGTGGCCGGTCGTTGAGAATGTTGAGGTGGAGTGTTGTTGCAGGTTTTTGCTCGGGAACGCCTACTCTGCATCTCATTAGCGTTGTTTTTTGTGAGTGCTTTCACAGGCAAACTGGTGTTATGGGCTGTTAGCACCAGCTTGTGAATGGGGCGGTAAATTTAGCGCGACTTTGGCTGCGTTAAAGTGCCGTTAACTCGGCGATAGCTCCTTAAGAATATGCCCCTCTGTGTACTGCATACTGATGCCAAATAATTGTGCTGGCCTTTACTTTCGCTGGGGAGCAACATGAATTACTTTGTTCCACATCTGATGTATTCCACTGCCAGAAAACCAGCAGTGTGTTTTTGTCAACTCTTTTGAGGCGCCTGCTGGACTGAAGATGGTCTCAAAAGCCAGTTTAGTAGCGACTTTTGATTCCTGCTCTTGGTTCAATCAGATCACCTTCTTGTGCCACTTCATGCATCCCTTCCTCCAGCCCGACCTTGTCCCACGAAGTCCAAGAGTAAGGCCATGCAGGACTATCCCTGAGGCCAGCCTATCCCAAATGCTCTCCCAGGTTGAGGTGATCAGCTCAGAGGAAATGGAGGTCGCCACCATCTCACTCAACAACTCCCTAGTACAAGGCTTTCACCAACTGGCCCCCTTAAATCACACTCTTGCAAAAGATGCGCACCCTCAGCTACAAGTGGGCTTAAAGCACTGCCCTCAAACAGTTCCAAAGAAATATTAAAAAAGCAAAATAAATTTTTTTCTTCATAAATTACAGCCACCAACAACGCCTCCAGAGTGATTTTTTTAATCGTGTAAAACTTTTTGCCGCCTGTGGCCTGCAAACAGAGCGTGCCTACATCCCAATCCCTGGTCGAGGACCTTTCCTCGTTTTTCCACACAAAAGTAGAAAAAATCTACTCCGATTTCAACATTTGGTCCGACACCCCCCACCTCGGAGTCAACTCTCATCAACTCCACAGGCACGACTGTGTCATGGCTCGAGTCTTACATTCCAATTCCACTAGACAACACAGAGCACTTTATTCACAAAATCAAATCCGGCTCACCCTATTTAACCTGTCCTTAGAGAGCGGCAAAATGCTGTTAAGCTGGAAAAAAGGCACTGGTCATCCCACTGTTAATAAAAGCCAATGCCGACCCGCGCACCTTGAGCAAATATAGGCCCATCTTTCCTTCCACACCTTGGCAAGATGCTAGAATCACTGGTGAACCGCCAGATCACCAGCCATGCGGAACAGACCAAAGGGCACATGCATCATTGCAAATTGCGGTCGCAAAGGGGCAGATTCCCAGAATCTGCCCCTTTGCGACCAGCACTATTGCATTTGGGATGCATCATCCCAAATGCAAAATCGCTATTTGAGTAATCGCTAAATTTGAGATTACTTAAATTGCGATTGACATTTAGGAATCGCAAATTGCGATTCCCTAAATTCAATGCAGCAAAAAAATAAAAAGCGATTTCGCATTTAAGAAATGCAAATTACCATCAACTCAAAGTTGATGGTAATTTCATAGAACTTTGAAAAATGCACAAAAGTGCATTTTTCAAAGTTCTATGTTGCATACATACATGCCCTTGGGGCATGTGTGTGTGCAACATGTTTTAAATTGTAATTTCAGGGGTGCATCAGGGTGTCCTTTTGGCACCCTTGCACCCTTGAAATTGCATGCGCAATTTGCGAGTACCTCTATAGGAATGAATGGGAAGCAATTCCTTATTTGCGATTCGCAATTTGCGAGTCGCAAATAAGAAATATGTAGGAATCGCAAATTTTTTTGCGATGCCTACATGCATAAGGAATTGCGATTCCTAAATTGCGATTTCTTAAAAATCGCAATTTAGGAATCGCAATTCCTAACTTTGATGCATGTGGCCCAATGATCCTACATCCCACGCAGTCAGGCTTCTGTGCTGGGTTCAGAATGGAATTAGCCCTGGTGGGAGTCACAGAATACATCAGGGGCAACCATGACTCAATGTGGAAGGTGGTGGTTATCTTGTTAGATCTTTCAGCCGCCTTCAACATAGTGTCGCACCGGATCCTCCTCCAAAGGCTGGAACAGGTGACAGTTATGGGCCGCGCTCTGGAATAAATCTGTTCCTTCCGAACAGAAACAGACAACAGGCGATCTTCCTCTCTCCCTTTACCTCCCAGTCTAGAGACATTAGTTATGGTGTTCCTTGGGGCTCTTCATTGAACCCAACCCTATTTAACATTTAGTTAACATTTATTTGGCACCATTGGACCTTTTTGTTCGAAGTTGGGGTATTAGTATCGTCTCCTACGCGGATGATACTCACTAATGTTATCCTTCAATCAGCTTAATGACACTGTAATCAGGGATTTTCAGGGCTGTCTTACGTCCATTGCTCAGTGGATGCACTACAGCTGCCTACAACTCAACTCTTACAAAACAGAAATCTTAATGTTTGGCTCTGCCTCCCCTCTTGATTCACTGCATCTCTGGCCATTCAACTTAAGGCCTGCCCCCAAACCTTCTACGGTAGTCAGAAATCTGGTAGTCTTGATGGACAACGAACTTTTCTTCAAAACCCACATCAAAGCCAGCGCTGCTACATGCTGCGGTCTACTGAAATCCCTGAGAAAGCTTCTAAAGTATCTTCCCCTAGACACTTGCAAAGGGGTCGTACATGCACTAATCACCTCCAGGATGGATTATGCCAACGTACTTTATCTAGGCGCCCCCCCGAACCGGCTATCACGACTGCAGCGGATACAAAATGCCGCAGGTAGACTCATCCTTAATATATCCCCAAAAGCCAGTCTATTAGACAACGGCTAAAAGATCTGCACTGGCTTCCTATCAAGTCAAGGATAGGATTCAAAACACTCATGATCACTCACAGAGCCTTCCACTTGAGGGGCCCCAGCTACATACGAGACAAGCTTGAACATCACTCCCCTGCCAGGACATGTCACTCTTCCAATCTCAACTTATTGTGTGTCCCTAGATTCCGAAAAGCCAGATCTGGGGGCAGATCCTTCTCTGTCCTGGCTCCCGGATTCTGGAATGCTCTTCCTTCCTCCCTGCGCGCCTTCTCTAGCAAAAGCCTGTTCAAGGCACAGTTGAAAACAGTGCTGTTTTGGGGAGCTGTAATTCTTTGATCCTATCTGATTGGATTTACGCAAGTGCCAGGACGCTTCTTTTGAATCAGCAGTTGCGCTTCATAAATATCCATTAATTCATTAATTCAATCAAAGCTCTCGCACTCACAGGATGCAGCGATTCCTGCAAAAATCACCCACACAGGCCAAACACAAATACTTTTTATTAAATTAAAGTATGCATATTTTTAAAGAGTTTTCGCCCTAAACAGGCCGATTTCCTTAAATAGGACGGGATGTTCTCCTTCTCGATAAGGAGCTTATTTCAGTTATTTGCCAGAGCGCGGAGCATTATGTATCATATTGTGTTATTATCTGTGTTTTATTTCGAAAATGGGGATTCGATGTGATGTATATCACACCTCAGCCCGGCCTCGGCATTGCTGATCAGTGGTTGCCCACCAAATATTTAGGGTACCCCCCGCCACTGGGCTGATTAAGAGATCCAACTTCCAAGAGGAATACAAAAGCCTATGCTTTATTCACAAGGTGAATTCTCAGGCAGCTTACATCTGCAAATACCTGTTACATTGCATGTGGGTAGCAGGTTGGCTAAGTTATATAAATATAGGGATGTTAAATATCATGTATTAATCTGTCATGATGCACTGCATCTTGCATACCGTGTATGGTTGTTTTATAGAAAAAACAACACACCCAGAATGGAGGTGCAGAAAGAAATCTCCTCCCCCCAATGTTTCACTGATCTGTGCCAAATTGAATTTATCCAGAGTCAGCGAGCCTCACCGCACGCTGCTCTATTCATTTAAGCTTCTCCATGGGAGAAGGGGGGCAGGCTGGGCTGGGAGAAACGCAACTAATTGTTACTGTGTAGTAGTTTCACTAGAATAAACAAGTTAGCCCAAGCTGAGATGGTCCCTATAGCAATCCACCTTCACTTTTCCTGGGCATGGCTTACACTGTCTGTGCTGGCTGGCAACCTAAAACGCCTCTGCACCTCAGTCATCTGCAGTGCCTTGTCAAGCATTATAGGAGCTAACTTCACAATGCAAGACATGATATTTCATTGCAATGATGCGGATATCAGCACTAAAATGCGTATAACCTGAGGTACTTGGAGGGGATGCTCTAGCAGAGCCCTATTAGTGAAAAAAACTTCTGGCCTGCATTCTGGCAGAACCATGAGGTCCAGTACGTAGAGGCCATATGCTCTCAAAATCCCATAGGCTTAGGGTAATTATTTCTTTATTCATTACTTTAGTATATAACTTAATACATCCCTGAATACTTGAAAGTACTTAGAAACAAAGGAAGTAGGCACATGTGGCCATATGTACGGAGGCATTTTCCATTTCACAACTATGCGAGTCGCAATTTCGGGCTGTAAGCAACTGCAAAATGCCATTTTGATATGTATGTAAGGCATTTGTCGTGGTGCAAAATGGGATTGCTACTCAGTAGAAATCACATTTTGGAAATTGCAAGAATGGAAATCGCAAATAGGGATTTCCAAATTGTGAAACGCTAATCACATGTACAAAAGACTTCCAAATTGCGACAAGTCGCAAAATGGCCATTTAGGAAATGCAATTACCATCAAGCTAGATTTGGTGGTAACGAGGTGCAAACTATAAAAAGGCTCCCAAAATGCATCCGGTTCTTCCAAAATGATGTCCCTTTATGTTTTGGCAAGAGGATGAGAATTTTGGCTGGTAGGCAGAGAAGAAAGAGGAGACAGGAGAGGATATTTAGGGTGAGGGTCACCCTGTTTGAACAGAAAGAGGAGGAGATTTTTAAGAAGTACAGGCTCAGTAGTGAGGTAATCCAGGACTAAATAGCTCAATCACAACCCCAGCTGAAGACCCCAACATTCGGGAGCAATGAAATCCCACCACATGTGCTGGTATTGTGTTGCCTTCACCTCTTAACTTCTGGCAGTTACCAGGGGGTCATAGCAGTTGCGGGGGGGGGGGGATTGGGGGGTGTGACAAAGTGTCTTTTTGAGGATTTTTCACAAGTTCCTGGACATCATGGTTAGCAAGGTTAACCAATACACAATTCCCAAATACACCCCAATCCTTGCAACAGGCCAAATTAATGTTATGAGTAGCACAGTTCCCCAATGTCATTGACTGTGTTGATGGCACACATATTGCCATATGTCTCCCCTCAACTAATGAATTCATTTACAGAAACAGGAAAAGCTCACACTCACTCAATGTGAAGGTAGTGTGTGATGCCTCCTGTTTCATAACGTACCTTGTGGCCAGATTCCCATGCAGCACCCATGACTCCTTCATGTTCCGCATCAATGGAATACAAAACCAACTGTCACAGGGTGAATTTGGTGATGGTTTTTACTAGGTAAGAGAATTGCAGACTCAATGAATACAGTGCCCAGAACTGTTTGTGTAATGTGACCTAATGGTTTTCCTTCTCATGCTCTTAAGGACACAGTGCATATGGCTTGCATCCCTGGATACTCACACCATATCCAAGGACAAGAAGTGAGAGTCAGTACAACAAGGCACACAGGACAACACGTGCAACATAGAGAGGACCTTTGGGATACTGAAGTCCAGGTTCCGGTGCCTCCACAAGAGCAGCGGAGCACCACTGTAAAGACCTGAGACATGCTGTAGGATCATTGTGACATAGGCCATCCTTCACAATATTGCAATGAGGAAAGGTCTGCCTAAAATCACCACTGAGGATGAATTTGGCTCAGATGATGAATTATCACCACTAAAGGTGCAGCAGGGCGGGGCACGTGCAGCAGAGGGACAAGCACGATGCACAGAGATCACCAACAACTATTTTTGAGGTTAGAGTGAGTACAACATCCAATAAATAGACATCACACATGATAGTAATGCATGGTGCATAACTGAGAGACTACCTTTTATTCAGGTAGTGACAACATTGTTTCTCTCAAGAGTCAACTGTAGCCATTGTGAATGTAACATTGTTTCAACTAAGCAACAAAGTATGTAATGACAAACAAAACAAAGTCGACTCTGGGCTTTGAGTGTTCAGTGGTTCACATCTTCCGGCCTCAGGGGTTGGGTGCCTTGTCCGCAAAACTGGGCTGTGGAAATGTTGACATGTCAGTCCCAGAAGTGTTTTAGGATGAACGTCTGGAAGTGCAAGCCTCCTGAATAAATGTGCCACTGAGGCTAGAGCCCTCTTCGCTCTCAGGTGGGGGCAGGTTGTTGGTGATACAGAGGTTGTGGGTCCTACGTGCAACATCCTGACAGCAGTGTCCCATGTCAGTCTGTATGTTGACAGTTCACCTTGCTAGTGTTGTTGTGGCTACTGCCAATCGCTTGATAGAATGCGTTAGACCTGGCATCTTTGGGCGTGTTCCTCCTGTCTTTTTGCTTTCTGACCTCCTGGTTTTGATGGTGTGCTGGACTTCGTTTTTGCTGGGTTAGTGTTCTGCGCACTTTCTCACTGCTGTTCAGTGTGCAGGTGCTCATGCTGTAAATTGTGTTTATGGATTGGTGTTTCCATGATTGGGATATTTGACTTACTATTAAGTTCCTAGTACAGTGCACTATGTGTGCCCATTGCCTGTAAATCAATGCTACTAGTGGGCTTGCAGCGTTGGTTGTGCCACCCACACAAGTAGCCTTTCAAAGGTATGTCAGACCTGCCACTGCAGTGTCTGCGCACAGTTTTTACTGCCCTATCGACCTGGCAAGTGCACCCACTTGGCCTACGCCTTCCCTTTTTAGGTCGAGCATTCGAGACCTCTTGTATATACTTTAGTATATACTTATATGTGTATGTACTTTGTGGGCTCTGGAGATCAGCCGTAGGACTTGTCTGCTTCCACTTAGGGACTTTTTTCTGTTCAACTGCCTCTATTTAACTGTCTTGATAGAAAACGACCAGTAGAGGTCAGTAAAATACCAGAATTGCTTTCTGCATGTTCAACTGCGCCTATTTAACTGTCTTGATAGAAAATGACCAGTAGAGGTCAGTAAGATACCAGAATTGCTTTCTGCTGAGGTACTTTCTTTTTTTTTTCTGGCAACTGCCTCTATTTAACTTTCTTGATAGAAAATGACCAGCAGAGGTCAGTAAAATACCATAATCACTTTAGCATTCTATAGATTTCAGTCCATAGAAATTGTCTTCCACAAGCACCCGTAAACAATAATATTTTTTTCAAATCTTGTATTTTCAGTGATATGACGACCGAAGGCCCTGATTTTATATTAAAAACAGAGCTTTGGACTATACCATTTCCCGCTGAAACGCAATATTTCTCTCCATGTGTTCCCATACCAGGGGTGTCACGCAGTTTGGTGCTTACTTTCCCTCCATGCTAAAGAACAGTAGATGTTTCAGCACCCAGGCTAATGTGCTGCATAGCTAAATACATATAAGGTCCCAAAGACGAGACCAATTGCATTGCAAATGCTTGTTTTACATGTAAGGCACCCCTCAGGTAGGCCCAAGGTACCCCCATGGGCACCGTGCAGTGTAGGTGAAAGGTAGGACATGTACTGGTGTTGACTACATGTCCTGGTAGTGAAATACTGGGCAATTAATTTTTCACTATTGCAAGGCTATCTGTCCCATAGGCTGACATGGGAGTTGCTTTGTAAACATCTTACAAGCATAACTTTCCATTGGGGACAAGATAGAGAATGGAGTTTAGCTTCCTGTACTTAGAATTTAAAAATACATCTTTTAGTAAAGATGATTTTTATATTAGGTGTTTGAAAATGGCACTTTTAGAAAGTAATTTTAAATAGTAGGGAATGCACACCCTCTTTAATCATAGTTCATCATATTTTTCCACTCCATTCATTCAACGTTGCGTGCTCACAGGTTTGTGGTGCCTTGCCCAAATGGCACCCGGGTACTACATCACAATATTTGAGTACTTGCAGAAAATAAATTGCGCAAGCAGCATTACGCTGTGCCATTGGACTTGGGGCGGAATGTCGCCCCAAAATATTGTGACTTTTAGAAAGTAGCCATTTTCTTGCTTAACCATCCTGCCTTTTGTGTATTCCCTGTCTGGGTTTAGAGTGACAGAAGCAGGGGTTGTGTATTCACCCTAGACAGACACAATGACAGACACAATGAGGGGGTTGAGGTGTGTCTTGCCTTTCCTAGGTGACTCATAGCCAGACTGAATGGACCTGGCTGCATTTAGAGTAGTGGGAGGAGTTTTCGCTTGCACCTGAATAGACTGTGGCTGCCTTCCACAAAGCTGTCTCCCCCTCCTGGAGTAAACCTGGCCTGAGCCAGGCAAAACTGGTTTATGTATGCTAGTGGAACTTTGCTTGTACCAACTTCAAAGAAAAATGTGGTATAAATATTGGGGCCCTAACCCCAGAACTTTAGAACTCTTTTGGATCAAGAAACCTGCCAAAAAGATGAGCTGGAGAAGCTGTGAGGAGCGACTACCACTTTGCTGTGTGCTTTGCTGTGTTGGCCTGCAGTGGCTACTTCTGTCTTGGGCAATGAAAGGACTGGACTAGACTTTATGCATCTTATTATCCTGAGTTTCTCCAAGGGCTTGAAGTAGAGCTTGCCCCCTGTTCAAGAAGTCTCAGGAACATCAAAGACTTCAAGTTAATCTGCTACCAGCATCAGGAACTGTGTGTTTGTGCTGCAAACGAAGACACCGCTGCCGGCTCTGTGACCTGAAGGCACCGGAGAGGGCATCGCCTCATCTTGCACCGCAACCCTGGTCTCACCGACAACGCCGTCTAGAGCCCCCACCAAGCCACTGCTTGCACCATGACCTTTGAGCACAGTACTCCGCCCCACCTCACTTCACTCAGCCGCCCTGGTATCCCCGACGGCACCACTCCCCACCGACATCAATGCCGCTGTCTGCACCGTGGTTTGGGGGCACCGCTCGTAAGTTACACGATGCACCGCTCCATCACACACCGCAGCTTTGGCCCACCGACATCGGCGCCATCAACTCCAGTTCATCAGCTGATGGCAGCGCTTCAACGGTGACGACGACGCTGCCTGCACTGTGACCTGCCAGTCTCACCAATGCCGCTGGACGCCGTCACCGAACTGCTGCCTGCACCCCGACCTCAGGCCACCACACACCGCTGCACTTTGCACTGCAGCCCCGATGCTCACCGGTGCTCCCAACTACCATCGCACAGAGTTCGACCTGCAACGCGTGTGATTTCAATCGCCTGACGACTCCTGCACCGACCTCTGGAACCGATGCCTGCCAACAACGGCTCTTCGGAGCTCAGCGCAAGGTCCCAGATGCCCTGGATTTCTAAAGGTACTGTTTTGCAGGTATTCCCGACACAGTAGCTGGCCCGCGATGCTGTGGTCAGCCAGAACTGCTGGATTTGTGTGTTCACAATGCCATGATAGCCCCAGACGGAGCTATCGACTTCAAGGAACTGTTTTTAAAGCCTATTTTGGCTTCTTGATATTTTTGAATAACTTTATGTTGGATTCTTATCATTTGGTCTTGTTTTATAGAGATAAATATTGGCTATTTTTCTAAAACAGGTGTGGTGTCCTTTTGTAGGGCTGTCACTCTTATTACTGTATGTTATCTGTAAATGCTTTACACACTGCCTCTGAGATAAGCCTGACTGCTCATGCCAAGCTACCAAGGGGGTGAGCAGGGGATTTTTAGTAGTGTAACTCCCTTATCCTGACTAGGAAGAAGGGTCCCTACTTGGACAGGGTAACAACCTGCCAACTAGAGACACCCATTTCTAACAGAATGGGTGAAGGAAGCAAAGCATGCCAGGTACTGCCTGTGCCTCTGCACATGGTGTTCCTTCTCCATGGCAGCAATCCACCTGTCCTGCCCTTTCTCCAATTGCTGCATCGACCTAGACATTTGTAGCAGATGCCTATTAACAGTCCTTATTTGTTTTGTTTGCAGGCGCTGTACAGAGATGATGGACTTCCCCAAACCACCAAACACAGGTGCTCTCGCCTGACACATTATAATTGTGGACTGTTGATAGTTGGCCTCTGTGCTGTCTGCGTGTCCTGCCCACAGATGTTGCGATGTTCCTGCTCTGTGATTGTCCCTCATCACTGTCCACAAAGTCTGGTAGTAGTAGATGGTTGCTCTGCTAGCAGTTGGGGTGATAGGCTGAGTAGATGGTGATGCTGTGACTAAGCCTGGGCGTAGTTCGCGAAGTAGCGCTACGCGAAGCTACGCAAAGTGCAGTTCGCACTACGCGTAGCACTACGCGAACTGCGTAGTGCACTGTTCGCAATGATTGCACAGTGCCGGATGCTTGTCCGCACTGTGCAATCATTGAAAACGGCATCTTGCACAGTGCGAGCTGTCTTTACTGCCGCTCGAGTAGATTTTTACTCGAGCGCAGCTTTCAACGCGAACTGGTAGTTTGTCATCGCGAGCGGTCGCGAGCATACGCGCACCACTCGCAATGAGAAACCTGACCTCCCTGCGTTGAGAATCTCGCCGGGATGTCATTTGCTTGCTCGCGGTCGCCAACTTGACGTTGAGGACCGCGAGCAAGCATAAATGACCGCTGCACTACGCTACGCTATGCTACTCGTGTTGGCACTGTGCTACGTGCAACTCGCGTTGTGCGAAGTAGCGCAAACTTCGCACACTACGCGAGCGTAGCGTAGTGCTTTACTTAGGGTTAGCGGTGACCTTAATTTCCACATGTGTGTCAGTAGCCCCTTCAGCATCAACTGTTTCTGACACGTCCAGGGTATGATCTGTGGTGATGCATGTCAATAGTTAGTGTAAATAAATGGTTAATGTTTGTTCACAATATTGTTGAAACTGTGCTTCATGTGTTTGTGACATGTTTATGGTGTATAGATATGTTGGGTGTAGTCTTCAGCACACAGTACAGCAAGCAGCTTATCTGTATTCCAACTCCCATGATGTATTGCCAGGGTAGAGAAAGCATCTTAGTGGAGTTATTAATGCTGTGATGCATGAGTTATGGATTTGCTAACATTAGTTTATGTTAAGTAAGTAAAGGGAAGATGACTTACCCAGGCTGGTGCCTGCAGGATTGCAGGTGACAATGCCAGGCAGGCCCGCCACACTTTCTGGTTCCAGAGTCCCCTCGATGAGTGTCTCCATAGGAGTGGGAATGGGGTGTTTTGAGGGTCCACTGCCTGTTCCATGACATTCAGCCATCCTGCTGGCCACCTTCTCCTTTTTGCGAGACTTTAGGTCATATCAGCGTGAGTATCTCTGGGGTGGTTCTCTGGGTGACCTCTTGGGAGTTCACCTTCTCCAAGATGCTGGTCCAGATCTTATTTTTGTCTCTCTGGTACTGTGAAGGAGGCCTTCCCAAACAGTAGGTCCATATGGGAGACACATTCTTCTGTCAGGAGCTCCAGCTCCTTTTCTGAAAATGTCACCTTCCTATTCCTGCTCCCTGAACCCTTGTTCCCATCTTCTTGGGACATGGTGTTCTCCAGGAATGGCTGTAGTGATCCAGGATCACTCCTTACTTCCAGCTCCTTCCTGAGGCTTCTGGTTTGTGACCACACCCTGTATTTGTAAACGTCCTGGTCTGACATCAGCATTCTGCATTCAGAAAGCAAATTTTCCTATTTTGCAATTTCCTATGAGGAAATCGCAATTTTGCGCATTCCAAAATTGCCATTTCCTATTTGCTATTAGTAGAATCAGTGGTTACATACATACCGTTTTGTGATTCCCAAATAGCGATTTCAATGGATTCGCAATTTGTAAATCCCGACTGGAAATTTCATACATATGGCCGTTAGATGCAGGATGGAAACAGTGATATTGTAAGGGGAACACATCTATAAATACAGGGTTGGACTGGAGAACTAAAACTAGCCCTGGCAAAAATGCTCAAACCAGCCTGGTCCTTTCGTCCACTCACACAGTATTTCTCCTTCCATCACTCCATTCCGTCTCTCTCCTTCTCTCCTGTCATCTCATTCTCTGATTGCTTTCTCTTTACCTTCTCTTTCCATGCCTCTCCTTCTCACTTTTTTGAAGGCTCCTTGTGCCTGCAGCAATTAGTCTTAGGGAGATAAGGAAAGTGACAAAGGCACCAGGAGAAGACCTGGGGTTTCAAGATAGCCCTCCAAGGGCTCCAGACTACCCGGGAAATGCCCAGTGGAACAAAAGGCCTGTATGTCCCTTCATAAACATACTAAGTTAGGACAATAAGACTTGTAAAAATGTCAAAGCTGTCTTGATGGAAGTGGTATTATCAGAGAAAGTACCAAATTAATTGCTCTTCATTGGACTGGATGGAAAAAAGGGCACCCCCTGTACATTTTTTAATTATCTGCTTCATTATTACTTCTTGACTCACCACAGGAACGAGTGTGAACACCCAGTGAGAGGCCAGTGTGGTGTTTCAGCTTCTTTCTAATTCTAGGCTCCCCCTCAGTAACTATAAATTGATGCATTCCATCAATGGCAAAAAGCAGGTATAGAAACACACCCAAATAATTGAGGATAGGATATAATTTACTGTTCGAATCTCAGCTTTAGAATATTTATGGTAAGTATATTTTTAGGTGTTCTCAGTTATAGTGTGAACAAGAAGGGCGACAAAAAATATAGCCAAGTTCATTGACCTGTGTGCAATGTATTGAATGTTATTGTAGCATATGTATAGATGCTTCTACCCCTATATGGGGCATTGAAGTGCTTATCCGAATAGATAGCAAGCTACATGATGTAGGATATGTGGTTTGAAGGGTATTTTTGTTTTGAGCCTGTGTGGGAAGTGTCTTCTTCTCATATGTGATGACTACCGAGGTGCGTTTATTGTGTCATGGGATGCAGCACGTGGTGTGATGGGCGAAGGTATGTGAGAGAGACACAAATTATAACTGGAATAAGGACTATTGTGTATAGCCATAGAAGAAGAGGGATATTGTGTGTCCGGTGCACCAAAAAGGGGAGCGTGGTTATAAAAGAAGCTCTAAAAAAAACATATGACATGCACCGGGCAGAGAAGGTATTGATTAAGTAAAAGGATGCTGTTAGAAATGGGGGTCTCTAGTTGGCAAGGGCTTGCACCTTTGTCCAAGTAGGGACCCTTCTTCCTAGTCAGGGTAAGGGAGATACACTCTTAAAATAACCCCTGCTTACCCCCTTGGTAGCTTGGCACGAGCAGTCAGGCTTATTCTCAGAGGCAGTGTGTAAAGCATTTGCACATAACCAACAGTAATACAATGTAAGCACTACAAACTGACACCACACCAGTTTAGAAAAATATCCAATATTTTTATATACTTTAAAACAAGACCAAATACGATAAAAATCCACAGTACAGTACTTTAAAAATCTTCAGTTATCACAGTGTCCTTAAAAACAGTTCCTTGATGTCGATAGCTCCGTCCAGGGCTATCACGGCGTCGTGAACAAACAAATCCAAACAGTTCTGGCTGACCACGGCGTCGCGGGTCAGCTACGGTGTCGGGAAGACCCGCAAACAGTACCTTTCAGAAATGCAGGGCGTCGATGACCTCGCGGTGAGCTTCCGAACACACGGCGTCCGCAGGTGTCGGTTCCGGAGGTCGGTGCGGCGTCGTCGGGGCCCTCGAAGTCACACGCGTTGCAGATCGATCTCCTCTCTGTTGAAGTCAGGAGCGCTGGCGTCGGCCGGCGTCGGGTGCTGCGGTGCGAAGTGCAGCGGTGCGGCGTGCGGTGCCCTCAGGTCGCGGTGCGAGCAGCGGCTCGGTGGCGGCGTCGGATGGCGTCGTCGGTGAGACCAGGGTCGCGGTGTGAGATGAAGGCGGTGCTCGTCACGGTGCTGGCAGGTCACGGTGCAGCAGCGGCGTCGTCGTAGCTGCAGCGCTGTCGTCGGCTGACGAACTTGGAGTCGATGGCACCGGCGTCGGTGGGCCAAGGCTGCGGTGCGGGATGAGGGCGGTGCGTCGTGTAACTTACGAGCGGTGCCCCGAACCACGGTGCAAGCAGCGGCGTCGAGTCCGGCGTGGAGCGGCGTCGTCGGGGATACCACGGCATCGTCGTGAAGCGAGGCGGTGCGGAGTGCGGTGCCCACAGGTCGCGGTGCGAGCAGCGGCTCGGTGGCGGCATCAGCAGGCGTCGTCGGTGAGACCAGGGTCGCGGTGCGGCATTGCGGCGGTGCCCTCTGCGGTGCCTTCAGGACACGGAGTCGGCAGCGGCGTCGTAGACGGCGTCGGGCTTGAAGTCTTTGCTGTTCCTGAGACTTCTTGAACAGGGGGCAAGCTCTACCTCAAGCCCTTGGAGACACTCACAAAGTAGATTGCAGAAAGTTCAGTTCCAGTCCTTTCACTGCCCAAGACAGAAGCAGCCACTGCAGGCCAACACAGCAAAGCACACAGCAAAGTGGTAGTTCCTCCTCACAGCTTCTCCAGCTCTTCTTCTTGGCAGTCTTCTTGATCCCAAAGAGTTCCAAAGTTCTGGGGTTTGGGTCCCCCTTTTATCCTCAATTTCTCTTTGTTCTCTGAAGGCAGAGAGGCCTTTGCCTAGTCCAAACCAGTTCTGGTCAGTCCTGGAGCACTTTGTTGACAAGTCTCCTTCTTTCCTTTCACAGTGCAGGCCAGGGACATCAGACGCACCACAGGAGGTGGAGCCAGCATTGTGGAGGGAAGGCCCAGCCCTATTCAGGTCCCAGGTGCATCTCCTCCCACCCATCTACATGTAGATCTTGCTATTCAGCCCTGTGCTGACTCACCCTGTCTCCTGGCATCCCCCAGCCCCTGTCACTCACACTCCAGACAAGGAATACACAACCTAGCAGAGGCAGGCTTGGATGGTTAGACAAGAAAATACCCACTTTCTAAAAGTGGTATTTTCAAACACAGAATGTTAAAACCAACTTCACTAAAAGATGCATTTTATCATTCTGAGTCCAGGCATACTAAACTCGAATTTCTACCATGTTCCCTGGGTCAGTTAGGATTATAAGCTGTAATAATCAGAACTGCCCATTCTGGCCTATGGGGAACAGGTAGCCTTGCAATAGTGAAAAACGAAATAGGCTGTAATTCACTATCAGGACATGCCACACACACCAGGGCATGTCCTACCTTTCACATACAATGCACCCTGCCCACAGGGGTACCTTGGGCCTACCTTAGGGGTGACTAACATGTAGAAAAGGGAAGGTTTAGGGACTTGCAAGTGTGTGCACTTGCCAGAGTCGACATGGCAGCCCCAGGCTGCACACAGGCTCTGCAATGGCAGGCCAGAGTTACACTTTATGGGCTGTTTGCGTGGGTGGCACAATCCAGTGCTGCAGCCCACCAACAGCATTTGATCTATAGGCCCTGGCACTCTCAGTGCACTTTACAAGGGACTGACACATAAATCAAATAGGCCAATCATGGAAACACCAATCCATAACACATTTTATACAGGAGCACTTGCACTTTCCCACTGGACAGCAGTGAGGAAAGTGCGCAGAATCATTACACCAGCAAAAACAGAGTCAAAACCAGGAGGTCAGAAAGCAAAAAGTCAGGGGAAACACGCCAAAAGATGCCAAGTCTAACACATGTCCCCTCCAGCTGAAAGTAGGGAGAACTACCCAACCCCATTGGAGTTCTCTTCACTAAGGATGGAAGAACCTGGACAGACCATCTGCGTTGGCGTGTTCTGTACCAGGACGGTGTTCCACCGTAAAGTCCATTCCCTGTAGGGAGATGGACCACCTCAGCAGTTTTGGATTCTCACCCTCATTTGCATCAACCATCTGAGGGGCCTGTGGTCCGTCTGAACCCGGAAGTGAGTCCCAAACAGGTATGGTCTCAGCTTCTTCAGTGCCCAGACCACAGCAAAAGCTTCCCTTTCTATGGCACTCCACCTCTGTTCCCTGGGGAGTAGTCTCCTGCTAAGGAAGACTACAGGCTGATCCAGGCCCTCTTCGTTCAGTTGTGAGAGCACCGCTCCCACACCATGCTCTGAAGCGTCAGTCTGCACGACGAATTCCTTGGAGAAGTCAGGTGCCTTGAGCACGGGCGCCGAAAACATGGCTGCCTTCAGGGCATCAAAAGCTTTCTGGCAGGACTCAGTCCAGATCACTTTCCTGGGCTGCTTCTTCGAAATCAGCTCTGTTAAGGGGGCAACGATGGTGCCATAGCCCTTAACAAATCTCCTATAGTAGCCGGTGAGACCTAAGAAGGCTCTCACCTCTGTCTGGGTCTTGGGGGCTCCCAAGCCAGAATGGTGTCAATCTTGGGTTGTAGGGCGCCACCTGGCCGCTTCCTACCTGGTGTCCCAAGTACACCACAGAACCCTGCCCGATCTGGCACTTACTGGCCTTGATCGTGAGGCCTGCACCTTGCAGAGCCCTCAACACTTTCTCAAGGTGCTGTAAATGTTCTTCCCAGCTGGAACTGAACACAGCAATGTCATCCAGGTAGGCGGCACTGAAATCCTCCAGTCCAGCCAACACCTGATTGACCAACCTCTGAAAGGTGGCAGGGGCATTCTTCAACCCAAAGGGCATCACCCGGAATTGGTAATGACCTTCTGGGGTTGAGAATGCTGATCTCTCCTTGGCCCCATCGGTTAAGGCAATCTGCCAGTACCCAGACGTTAAATCAAACGTGCTGAGGAACCGGGCAGCTCCCAACCGATCAATGAGCTCATCAGCTCTGGGGATGGGGTGCGCGTCAGTCCTGGTGACGGCATTGAGCCCACGGTAGTCCACACAAAACCGCAGTTCTGGAGTGGCACCGGGTGCAGCAGCCTTTGGGACCAAGACCACTGGGCTGGCCCAAGGACTGTTGGAGGGCTCAATCACCCCTAACGCCAACATCTTAGAGACCTCCTCCTTGATGCTGGCTCTGACCCGGTCAGTCAACCTGTAAATCTTGTGCTTCACAGGAGGGCTGTCACCAGTGTCCACGTCATGGGTACACCAGTGAGTAACACCGGGGGTCAGAGAGAACAGTAGGGCGAACTGTCCCAACAACTGGTGACAGTCCCCCTGCTGCTCCTGAGTCAGTGTAGGGGAGAGGATCACACCTTCCACTGACCCATCATGCTCCTTGGTAGACAGGAGGTCAGGGAGAGGCTCACTCTCCTCTTCCACCCCATCATCTGTCGCCAAGAGCATACTCACTTCGGACCTCTCGAAGTGGGGCTTGAGGCGGTTCACGTGAAGGACCCTCAAAGGGTTCCTTGGAGCCTGCAAATCCACCAGGTAGGTGACGTCACTTTTGCGCTCCACCACCTCATATGGCCCAGTCCACTTGTCCTGCAAGGCACAAGGTTCCACTGGGGCCATGACCCACACTTTCTGCCCAGGTTGAAATTCGACCAGAGTGGCATTCTGGTCATACCACCTCTTCATTTCTTCCTGGCTTGCTTCCAGGTTCGCCTGAGCGAGTTTCCTGAAGCGGGCAGTTTGGTTTCTAAAGGCCAGCATGTAACTAAACACATCCTGGGGAGTTTTCCTGGGAGCTGCCTCCCAGCCTTCCTTTACCAAACTCAGAGGTCCTCTGACAGGGTGGCCATACAGGAGCTCAAAGGGGCTGTACCCAAGAGACTTCTGAGGCACCTCCTGTTTAGACCCTTGATCATGCCTTTCAAGGTCTGGTTGAATCTCTCCACCAGACCGTTTCCTTGTGGGTGGTAAGGAGTGGTGAACTTGTAGGTTACATGATTAGGTTGGGGCATCCACTTGCCCCAAACCGACCGCACAGCGAAATTGCGCCTCTTTGGCCAACAAATTCATAATTTCCTCTATTTTAATCAATGTTAAAAACATATATTCCATTCTTTTTATTCCTCTGATTTCATTCAACTTATACTTGAATCACACACGGGATATTGTGCCTTTTTCCAAGTTTCTCAAGTTAAAGCTGTGCCCATCCGGACCTCTTGCTCAAACACGACAAATGCAAAAGTTCGGTCCAAAGCAGTGTTTATTTATTAAATGACCCAATGCATTTCGGGCATCAAGCGCCCTTCATCAGGGGCACTATAAATAACGATAAAACAAACAACTGTTACTATAATACCTCTACGTAACATCTTACTTACTCCACATCAATGAGTATATACATATATCAAAACACTTTATTACTTAGGAACCCATCCTTTTTCCTTACAATATGCCCCTTCATGAACAATGTACAAAATGACCCTCTATTTACTTAACGAACCTATCCCTCTTGTTATCAATATCCTTTGTTTAACTCCTCAACCCCTGTCTTTTGCAAGTCAAACATCTACCCCTTCCAAGTGCCAATAGGAATTTTAAATGACAGACTTTTGTCATCCTTGCTTTTTACCCTCCATGTTCACACTACCCTCTCTTACGTTTACTTAACTCGCATCCCCGTAGGCCCCTTTCATCTCTGCCCCTCTCACTTCGTGCTCCTCCTCCCTCTCCATTCATTCGACACACACCCTTATGATTCTTCCCCTTCCTAAATCATTCAACTGCTCCGCTCCTTCCCATCTAAAGTGATTTACTCTGCAATCCTCCTAACCCCATTGTCTCTCCTCTAGCAAACTCCAGTTATTCATACTCTCCCCCATACATACCCCTAAATTAAACCCGCTCAATCATTCAGCATAATTCCAACAGAAACACGCACTGCACTTTCACCCCTCAGCCTGAATAAACGATACGACAATTTCACGTACCTGCTTCAGTCATTCAACTTACTCCTTCGCCATCTCCGTACTGATAAATGTTTAAACTACCCACAATTCCACCCTTATTTAACCACAACCTCCCTAGCCTGTCCCTCCTGATTGGTCCATTAATTAACATTTAAAACGTAATCTACATTAAGCATAAACATGTTGCATTTTGGGTAATGTAGTTTGTTTGACCGCTATAAAGCGTTTCTATGGCGGGAAAATGTTAGTTAATGGACCAATCAGGAGGGACAGGCTAGGGAGGTTGTGGTCAAATAAGGGTGGAATTGTGGGTGAGTTTAAACATTTATCAGTACGGATGATAGCGAAGAAGTAAGTTGAATGACTGAAGCAGATGCGTGAAATTGTCGTATCGTTTATTCAGGCTGAGGGGTGAAAGTGCAGTGCGTGTTTCTGCTGGAATTATGCTGAATGATTGAGCGGGTTTAATTTGAGGGTATGTATGGGGAGAGTATGAATAACTGGAGTTTGCTAGAGGAGAGACAATGGGGTTAGGAGGATTGCAGAGTAAATCACTTTAGATGGGAAGGGAGCGGGAGCAGTTGAATGATTTAGGAAGGGGAAGAATCATAAGGGTGTGTGTCGAATGAATGGAGAGGGAGGAGGAGCACGAAGTGAGAGGGGCAGAGATGAAAGGCCTACGGGGATGCGGAGTTAAGCAAGCGTAAGAGAGTAGTGTGAACATGGAGGGTAAAAGCAAGGATGACAAAAGTCTGTCATTTAAAATTCCTATTGGCACTTGGAAGGGTAGATGTTTGACTTGCAAAGACAGGGGTTGAGGAGTTAAACAAAGGATATTGATAACAAGAGGGATAGGTTCGTTAAGTAAATAGAGGGTCATTTTGTACATTGTTCATGAAGGGGCATATTGTAGGAAAAGGATGGGTTCCTAAGTAATAAAGTGTTTTGATATATGTATATACTCATTGATGTGGAGTAAGCAGATGTTGCGTAGAGGTATTATAGTAACAGTTGTTTGTTTTATCGTTATTTATAGTGTCCTGATGAAGGCGCTGATGCCCGAAATGCATTAGGTCATTTAATAAATAAACACTGCTTTGGACGAACTTTTGCATTTGTCGTGTTTGAGCAAGAAGGTCCGGATGGGCACAGCACTAACTTGAAAGCTTGGAAAAAGGCACAATATCCCGTGTGTGGATTCAAGTATAAGTTGAATGAAATCAGAGGAATAAAAAGAATGAATATATGTTTATAACATTGATTAAAATAGAGGAAATTATGAATTTGTTGTCCAAAGAGGCGCAATTTCGCTGTGCGGTCGGTTTGGGGCAAGTGGATGCCCCAACCTAATCATGTTGTTCTAATCTCTGTGCCATTTGGGCAAGGCACACAACCGATTAGCACGCATTCTCGGACAAATTATTGAATGAGCATAAAAAACATGAAGATAAAGGTGTGCACCCCATCATCATAATTGAACTTGTAGGTTACACCACACTCCTTCCACAGGGATGTCATATACTTGGATATGAAATTGGTCCCCCTGTCAGAAACCACCTCTCTGGGGAAGCCCACATGGGAAAAGATCCCCATTAACGCCCGGCCCACCACTGGTGCCGTCGTTGTCCTGAGAGGGATTGCCTCCGGGTACCGGGTGGCATGGTCCACCAAGACCAGGATGTACCTGTTGCCCATGGCTGTCTTGGGATCCAGTGGCCCCACAATATCCATCCCTACCCTTTCAAAGGGTGTTCCAACAACAGGAAAAGGTTGGAGAGGAGCTTTGACCTTCCTCCCACTCTTACCACTTGCCTGGCAAGTTTGGCAAGACCTACAGTGTGCATCTGACTGCCTTCGCATTTGGGGCCAAAAGAAGTGGGTGACAAGCCTGTCAAAGGTCTTGTCCTGCCCCAAATGTCCTGCTAAAGGCACGTCATGAGCCAGACCCAGTAGGAAGGTCCTGAAGCGCTGGGGTACCACCAGCACACGGGCTGACCCAGGCTCAGCAACCTTAGGCTCACTGTATAGGAGACCATTCTCCCAGTAGATGCAGATGTGACCCGGACTGATTACCAGCTGCCTGGTCTGCAGCCTGCCGCCGCAGACCCTCCAGAGTAGGGCACTCGTTCTGCTCCCTGCAGAACTCCTCCTGGTGGGACCCCCTTCTTGCTGCCAATGGGTCAGCTCAGAGATGTCTCCCAGTTCGGCTACCTGTTCCCCTGTAGGCACCCGGGCGTCCGCCTCGAGGTCCGCCTCCTCCCGGTCCGTGGGAACCGGGGGCCGGTTTCCGCGCCCCCTGCCCTTCCTCTTGGCAGGGACTTGGGCCATTGTTCCAGGCTCCAAGTCCTCTTGATCACCCTTCCTGGCTGCCATTGACAGAGTAGACACGCATGCCCACTCTGGCAACCCAAGCATCTCCAAGTGAGACTTGAGCTAAACATCCTTCCATAAGGACTGCTCCAGGTCGTTACCTAGTAGACAATCTACAGGCATGGTGGGGCTCACAACCACCCTCAAGGGACCTGAGACCCCCCCTCATTCAAGGGAACCTGCGCCACCATACACTGGCGCTCAGAGTTGTCCACAGCAACTACTTGGTGGAATGCCCCTGGGACTACCTGCTTCTCAGAGACCAGGTGACACCGGACTGAGGTCACACTGGCTCCAGTATCTCTGAGAGCCTCTACCCTGTTCCCATTGATGGTCACCCAGGTGCTATATTTCTTTGTGTTAGGGGCACCTGGTTTCCTGGGACCATCTCACTGTCCCCTAGTGAGGCGAGGGTCATTTCTGCGGGATCCCCACCCTCCTGTGGGCATCCCTCCTCCCCCAAGCGCTACCACTAGCCAACACTTTGGACTGTCCACCGGTGGGTGACTGTGTCCCCTTTGGGCACTTGGGGTCCCCCTTAAAGTGACCCACCTGGTCACATGCATAACAGTTGCGGGGGCCGGTCTCAACAGGCTTCCCTGTAGAGACCCCTTTCTTCTTATCACCTGGGGGATGGGAACCTTTACCCTGGGTACTAGTTTGGGGCCCTTTAGAGAACTCCTGTGCTTTACCCTTGTCCCCCCGCCTTTCTGCTGGGGACCCTGCCCACCTTTGGCTGAGTCTCCCCCAAACGCTTTCTTGTGGACCCTGGTACTCACCCAGCGGTCCGCCTCCATAGCAAGCTTCCTGGGGTCAGTTAGCTTACTATCAACTAGGTGCTGGCGCAGATCTGCAAAACATAGACTAGACAAGTGCTCCCATGCAATCAAATTGTAGAGCCCCTGAAAATCTGTTACATTACTGCCCTTCACCCAACCATCCAGCGACCTACAGAACATAACCACACATTCCAACCAAGTGTTGGCCTCAGACTTTTACTGGACCTGAACTGATCCCTGTACTTCTCAGGAGTGAGCCCATACCTCGTGAGGAGAGCGTCTTTCATGTCAGTATAGGTGAGGTCCTGCCCCTTACCCAAAGCTATCAGAGTACCCCTAGCTTCCTCTGGAAAGAGAGGCCACAATCCCGCTCCCCAGTTCTTCTCAGGGACCCCATTCATATGAATAGACGACTCGTACCCTTGAAACCACCTTTGTATGTCATCACCCTTTTTGTACTCTTTACCTACATTCTTGGGGATGTGTACAATCCTGTCTGTGTGTGCTGAAGAATTGCTGCCACCATCTAAACCGGATCTACTCTTTAGCTCCAGCTCCTTGATCATTCTCTCATGATCTAGTATCATTTTCCTATCCTCCATGGCTATTCTTTTTTCTTCCCTCTCACTTTCTATTCTGAGTTTCTCCAATTCAAACCTCCTTACTTCCTGCCTGTCCTCCAGCTCCTCTGGGGACAAGCTACTGCTGCCTGGCCTGGAGGGCTCCCCCCCTCCCAAAAGCACATCCACCCTAGGAACAGGCTCCTCCACCTCTCCATTGAGATCACCAGATTGCCCACTGGCACCTCTGGCTGCTACCCAGGCCCTCAGCGCCTTTTGTAGCTCATCCTTCCTGGTGAGGCCTCTGACCTGGACTTTCAGGTTCTTGCAAATCGATTTTAACTCCTTGACATTGTAGGCTTCCAATCAATCCTCCTCAAAGGCAATTTCTACATTTCTACTGATGCAATTGATGATACTATAGATTCAGGCATGTTGAAGTAGCAAGTTCAAACTGGCAAGATCAAAAATAGGCCAAAAAGAAAAAGAACCTGTATGTGGTACGTAATGGTCTGCGATATGGTAGTAGTGCACACCAATCACTGTAAGTCAAGTGCAAACACAAGTCCTATCCTCACCGCTGACAACCAATGTTAGAAATGGGGGTCTCTAGTTGGCAAGGGCTTGCACCTTTGTCCAAGTAGGGACCCTTCTTCCTAGTCAGGGTAAGGGAGTTACACTCCTAAAATAACCCCTGCTCACCCCCTTGGTAGCTTGGCACGAGCAGTCAGGCTTATCTCAGAGGCAGTGTGTAAAGCATTTGCACATAACCAACAGTAATACAGTGTAAGCACTACAAACGGACACCACACCAGTTTAGAAAAATATCCAATATTTTCATATACTTAAAACAAGACCAATACAATAAAAATCCACAGTACAGTACTTTAAAAATCTTCAGTTATCACAGTGTCCTTAAAAACAGTTCCTTGATGTCGATAGCTCCGTCCAGGGCTATCACGGCGTCGTGAACAAACAAATCCAAACAGTTCTGGCTGACCGCTGCGTCGCGGGTCAGCTACGGTGTCGGGAAGACCCGCAAACAGTACCTTTCAGAAATGCAGGGCGTCGATGACCTCGCGGTGAGCTTCCGAACACACGGCGTCCGCAGGCGTCGGTTCCGGAGGTTGGTGCGGCGTCGTCGGGGCCCTCGAAGTCACACGCGTTGCAGATCGATCTCCTCTCTGTGGAAGTCAGGAGCGCTGGCGTCGGCCGGCGTCAGGTGCTGCGGTGCGAAGTGCAGCGGTGCAGCGTGCGGTGCCCTCAGGTCGCGGTGCGAGCAGCGGCTCGGTGGCGGCGTCGGATGGTGTCGTCGGTGAGACCAGGGTCGCGGTGTGAGATGAAGGCGGTGCTCGTCACGGTGCAGCAGCGGCGGCGTCGTAGCTGCAGTGCTGTCGTCAGCTGACGAACTTGGAGTCGATGGCACCGGCGTCGGTGGGCCAAGGCTGCGGTGCGGGATGAGGGCGGTGCGTCGTGTAACTTACGAGCGGTGCCCCCGAACCACGGTGCAAGCAGCGGCGTCGAGTCCGGCGTGGAGCGGCATCGTCGGGGATACCACTGCGTCATCGTGAAGCGAGGCGGTGCGGAGTGCGGTGCCCACAGGTCGCGGTGCGAGCAGCGGCTCGGTGGCAGCGTCAGCAGGCGTCGTCGGTGAGACCAGGGTCGCGGTGCGGCGGTGCCCTCTGCGGTGCCTTCAGGACACGTCGGCAGCGGCGTCGTAGACGCGTCGGCAGCAGCGTCGTAGACGCGTCGGCAGCGGCGTCGTAGACGGCATCGGGCTTGAAGTCTTTGCTGTTCATGAGACTTCTTGAACAGGGGGCAAGCTCTACCTCAAGCCCTTGGAGACACTCACAAAGTAGATTGCAGAAAGTTCAGTTCCAGTCCTTTCACTGCCCAAGACAGAAGCAGCCACTGCAGGCCAACACAGCAAAGCACACAGCAAAGTGGTAGTTCCTCCTCACAGCTTCTCCAGCTCTTCTTCTTGGCAGTCTTCTTGATCCCAAAGAGTTCCAATTTTCTGGGGTTTGGGTCCCCCTTTTTATCCTCAATTTCTCTTTGTTCTCTGAAGGCAGAGAGGCCTTTGCCTAGTCCAAACCAGTTCTGGTCAGTCCTGGAGCGCTTTGTTGACAAGTCTCCTTCTTTCCTTTTCACAGTGCAGGCCAGGGACATCTGACGCACCACAGGAGGTGGAGCCAGCATTGTGGAGGGAAGGCCCCAGCCCTATTCATGTCCCAGGTGCATCTCCTCCCACCCATCTACATGTAGATCTTGCTATTCAGCCCTGTGCTGACTCACCCTGTCTCCTGGCATCCCCCAGCCCCTGTCACTCACACTCCAGACAAGGAATACACAACCTAGCAGAGGCAGGCTTGGATGGTTAGACAAGAAAATACCCACTTTCTAAAAGTGGTATTTTCAAACACAGAATGTTAAAACCAAGTTCACTAAAAGATGCATTTTATCATTCTGAGTCCAGGCATACTAAACTCGAATTTCTACCATGTTCCCTGGGTCAGTTAGGATTATAAGCTGTAATAATCAAAACTGCCCATTCTGGCCTATGGGGAACAGGTAGCCTTGCAATAGTGAAAAACGAAATAGGCTGTAATTCACTATCAGGACATGCCACACACACCAGGGCATGTCCTACCTTTCACATACAATGCACCCTGCCCACAGGGGTACCTTGGGCCTACCTTAGGGGTGACTAACATGTAGAAAAGGGAAGGTTTAGGGACTTGCAAGTGTGTGCACTTGCCAAGTCGACTATAGCAACCCCAGGCTGCACACAGGCTCTGCAATGTCAGGCCAGAGTTACACTTTACGGGCTGTTTGCGTGGGTGGCACAATCCAGTGCTGCAGCCCACCAACAGCATTTGATCTATAGGCCCTGGCACTCTCAGTGCACTTTACAAGGGACTGACACATAAATCAAATAGGCCAATCATGGAAACACCAATCCATAACACATTTTATACAGGGTCACTTGCACTTTCCCACCGGACAGCAGTGAGGAAAGTGCGCAGAATCATTACACCAGCAAAAACAGAGTCAAAACCAGGAGGTCAGAAAGCAAAAAGTCAGGGGAAACACGCCAAAAGATGCCAAGTCTAACAGATGCCAAAAAGGGCAAGAATAGGTTTTGGTGACATAAGCAGTAGCAATGAGCCAGTGGAATTTTTATGTATTTATTTAAATGCTGATATACTGCCTACTGCTGAATAAATACGTCCCTTGAGGAAGGAAGAAAATGGAAAAGCAGTCAAGCCTGACAAACTGAGCAGGACCTACAGACATGTTAAATGGCCCAGATTACACCTACTACTGCTAGGCTGAAGGAAGCGAAAGTTTTGTGCAGTGATTCATGTTTACATATATGCATATTTACCATGATTATCTGGGGATTGTGGTCACTCTCTATACGGTGCGCTATGTTAAAATAGCGTACAAGGTTGTATAGGGGCAGTGACACGAGAGTATAATCTAGAATGGAGACGGAGTTGCCCCAAACTTTTGTCCGTAGGGGGGGGGGTGTCACCTGGCTTTCACCCATTCAGACCAGCAGGCCAGTTAGTTCATAGGCTTTTTATCAGATCCTCTCCTATTTTATCCTTCCGGTTATTGGGTGGCATTATTTGCACAGAAAGGATTCCAACTTCATCAGTGTGTTCCTCAGTTGGCTGATTGAACACGGTAAGATTGAGGTCTCCTGTGACTAGCCAGTGCGACTTGTGATATGTATCTTTTAGTTGGAATAGGTGTGCTGCCATTCTTCTTGCTGTTGCTGCTTTTTTCTTTGGATTAATGTATAGATTAACAAGCATAATGGCTTCTTCATGATTTTTAGCCCAGCCATCCATTTTCAGTGCCAGCATGCCTGGATCATCCACGTGCTGCTCTGCAGTCTTGACTGACAGATTAATATTAATGTATATTGCCAAGCCACCTTTTGCCCTTCCAAATGTACTACTTCTTTTGGCCAGTTTTGTATATTCTTTATAGCCGATTAGGGGAATGCTATCTTGAGCCCAGGTTTCCTGGAACATAAATATGTTGAATGATTCCAGATAGTGTACAACCGCTGGGTCAACGATTTTAGTCTGCAAGCCGCTGACGATCCAGGAGCAGATTGTCAGGCCACTACGATCACTTACTGGTGGCCGCCCCAACGTTCAGGCATTACTAGTCCCAACTCGTAAAAGTGCTGTAGGTAGCCAGCCCCAGTTGTTTTGGTGCTCCTCTTTTCGTACGCTGCATGCCAGGTTCATCTTTTTTGGTTACCTTAATTATGACCTTAGTGTAATCCGGGGCGCCTTTATTAAAACCCATAGATGAGTACCCTCCATTTGATCCTCTTAACCCCTTCCATGCTCATGACGGAATGGTTCCGTCATGAGTATAAGTGCAAATGTGCTCATGATGGAACCATTCCGTCATGAGCACACTTTAAAAAAATCCCTCTGCTGTAAACAGCAGAAGGATTTCCCATTTATTTTTTTTGCTTTGGGAGGTGGGGAAGAGCTTCCACAACCTCCCAAGCAGGGATCCATCCACTAGCCACCAGGGAGGGGGAGCGGCCCCTTGGGCAAGGGCCTTTGCTCCCCCCCATAAAATTTTGCCATACAGCCTTGAAGTAGCCCCCAATCTGTCCCCCCGGGGGGGGGCAGAAAGCACCCTAGGCACCAGGGATTTTTTTTTATATGCCAGTGGTGGGGGCTGCCCAGAATGGGCATGCCAATCCCCCACCCTACGCCCCCCCAAAGGAGGCATAAGACTTTCTGTCCCCCCCAGGAGGCAGATGGGGGGGCAGAAATCCCACTAGGCCCCAGGGATTTTTTAATTTTATATATACGTAGGGGTGGGGGCTGTCCAGAATGGGCATGCCAACGCCCCCACCCAAAAAAAAATGCTACAGTATTTCTGCCCCCCCCCGGGAGGCAAATGGGGCAATAGCCCCTTATCTGCCCCTCGGGGGGGCAGAAAGCCCACTAGGCACCAGGGATTTTTTTCCCTCAAAGTTCAGGCCAATGCCCCCACCCCCCCCCCCAAAAAATGCCACAGTCTTTCTGCCCCCCCCCCCCGGAGGCAGATGGGGGCAGAAAGTCCACAAGGCACCAGGGATTTTTTTTTAATATATACGTAGGGGTGGGGGCTGCCCAGAATGGGCATGCCAATGCCCCCACCCAAAAAAATTGCCACAGTCTTTCTGCCCCCCCCGGGAGGCAGATAGGGGCAAAAGCCCCTTATCTGCCTCCCGGGGGGGGGGGCAAAAGCCCAATAGGCAACAGGGAAGATATTTCTTTTTAATTCAGGGGTATGGACTGCCCAGAATGGGCATGCCAATGCCTCCACCACCCCCCAAAAATGCTAGTCTTTCTGCCCCCCAGGAAATAGATGGGGGCAGTAGCTCTGATCCTTGCCCCCAGGTGGCGCCAGAGAGCCCACTAGGCACCAGTGATTACACTGGCTTTTTTTATGCGTGGGGGTGGGGGCTGCCCAGAATGGGCATACCAATGCCCCCACCCCCCAAACAAATAGCCACAGTCTTTCTGCCCCCCTTAAACCACCTTCCCCGATTCCCCCCCCCCCCCAGGGCGGCAGAAAGCCCACTTAGGCACAGACCTGTTTTTAGCAATGTGCCTACCTGTGGATTTTGGGCCCTAGCGCAGCCGGCACATAGAGAAACCTAGCTAACCTGTACATTTTTGAAAACTAGACTCCAAGGGTAATACAGGAAGGGGTGACTTGTGTGCCTCTCACCAGGTTCTGTTACCCAGAATCCCTTGCAAACCTCAAACTTAGTTAAAAAAACACATTTTCCTCACATTTCTGTGGTGGAAAGTTCTGGAATCTGCATGGATCCACAAAATTCCACCCACCCCACATTTCCCAAAGTCTTCAGAGAAAAACGGTACCTCATTTGTGTGGGTAGGCCTAGTGCCCGCGATAGGAAATGGCCCAAAACGCAACGTGGACACACCACATTTTTACAGTGAAAACTGACCCTTTTTTTGCAAAGTGACTAGCTGTAGATTTAGAACCCTAGCTCTGCCGGCACCTAGGGAAACCTAGTAAACCTATACATTTTTTAAAACTATACACCCAGGGGAATCCAGGATGGGGTGACTTGTCTGGCTCTCACCAGGTTCTGTTACCCAGAATCCCTTGCAAACCTCAAAGTTTGTAAAATAGAAAAACACATTTTCCTCACATTTCTGTGATGGAAAGTTCTGCAATCTGCGTGGATCCACAAAATTCCTCCCACCCCACATTCCCCAAAGTCTTCCGATAAAAATGGTACCTCACTTGTGTGGGTAGGCCTAGTGCCCGCAACAGGAAACGGGCCAAAACGCAAAGTGGACACCACATTTTTACAGTGAAAATGGACCCTATTTTTGCAAAGTGCCTAGCTGTAGATTTGGAACCCTAAGTCTGTCGGCACCTAGGGAAACCTAGCAAACCTATATATTTTTGAAAACTAGACACCCAGGGGAATCCAGGATGGGGTGACTTGTCAGGCTCTCACCAGGTTCTGTTACCCAGAATCCCTTGCAAACCTCAAACTTTGTAAAAAAAAAAAACATTTTCCTCACATTTCTGTGGTGGAAAGTTCTGGAATCTGCGTTTTGGGCCCTTGCCTGTCTCGGGTACTTCACCCACCCACGCGAGTGAGGTACTATTTTTATTGGGAGACCTGGGGGAACGCTGGGTGGCAGGAAATTTGTGGATCCATGCAGATTCCAGAACTTTCCCACACAGAAATTTGCAAAAAATGTGATTTTTTTCTAGCTAAATTTGAGGTTTGCAGGGGATTTTGGGTAGGAAAACTTTGGGGGGTCCACGCAAGCCATACCTCGCTGGACTCCCCCGGGTGTCTAGTTTTCAGAAATGTGTGGGTTTGGTAAGGTTCCCAAGGTGGCCGCTGAGCACGTGGCCAAAAATCCAGGTGACCCCCGTGCAAAACCAGTTTGTTTTGTGATAGGTAATTTTGATGTCTCCTCAATACGTTTTGGGCCCTTGCCTGTTGCGGGTACTTGACCCACCCAGGCGAGTGAGGTACCATTTTTATTGTGAGACCTGGGGGAATGCTGGGTGGTAGGAAATATGTGGATCCCCGCAGACTCCAGAACTTTTCACCTCAGAAATGTGAGGAAAATGTGTTTTTTCTTACAAAGTTTGAGGTTTACAAGGGATTCTGGGTAGCAGAACCTGGTGAGAGCCAGACAAGTCACCCCATCCTGGAATCCCCTGGGTGTCTAGTTTTTAAAAATGTATAGGTTTGCTATGTTTCCCTAGGTGCCGGCAGAGCTAGGGTTCATAATCTACAGCTAGGCACTTTGCAAAAAAAGAGTCAATTTTCACTGTGAAAATGTGGTGTGTCCACATTGCGTTTTGGGCCGTTTCCTGTCACCGGCACTAGGCCTAGCCACACAAGTGAGGTACCATTTTTCTCGGAAGACTTTGGGGAATGCGGGGTGGGTGGATCCACGCAGATTCCAGAACTTTCCACCACAGAAATGTGAGGAAAATGTGTTTGTTTTGACAAAGTTTGAGGTTTGCAACGGATTCTGGGTAACAGAACCTGGTGAGAGCAGACAAGTCACCCCATCCTGGATTCCCCTGGGTGTCTAGTTTTTAAAAATGTACAGGTTTGCTAGGTTTCCCTAGGTGCCGGCAGAGCAGGGGTTCAAAATCTACAGCTAAGCACTTTGCAAAAAAAGGGTCCGTTTTCACTGTGAAAATGTGGTGTGTGCACGTTGCGTTTTGGGCCGTTTCCTGTCGTGGGCACTAGGCCTACCCACACAAGTGAGGTACCATTTTTCTCTGAAGACTTTGGGGAATGTGGGGTGGGTAGAATTTTGTGGATCCACGCAGATTCCAGAACTTTCCACCACAGAAATGTGAGGAAAATGTTTTTTTTTTTTACAAAGTTTGAGGTTTGCATGGGATTCTGGGTAACAGAACCTGGTTAGAGCCAGACAAGTCACCCCAGCCCGGTTTCCCCCGGGTGTCTAGTTTTTAAAAATGTATAGGTTTGCTAGGTTTCCCCAGGTGCCGGCAGAGCCAGGGTTCAAAATCTACAGCTAGGCACTTTGCAAAAAAAGGGTCAGTTTTCACTGTAAAAGTGAAGCGTGTCCACGTTGCGTTTTGAGCCGTTTCCTGTCGCGGGCACTAGCCTACCCACACAAGTGTGGTACCATTTTTATCGGGACACTTAGGGTAACACAGAATTGTAGAGCAACTGTTATTACCTATTGACTTTCGATGCATTTCTGCCTTCCAAATGAAAGACAATGTGTAAAACAGAAGTCATTTTGAAAAATGACCTATAATTCTCATGCTAGTATGTGGGTACTCACAATTTCGGAAATGTGCAAATAGCTACTGTTTCTAAACTCTATATTTTGTTCCATCCCGATTTTTCACTGTATATATTTTCCCAAATTAATTGCTATATACACGGTACATAATAAAAAACCATTGCAAGATGCTGCTCAGTTATTGGCTCTGGGTTCGTCGGGTTCTTGGTGAACCTACAAGTCCTATATATCCCCACAACCAGAAAGGTCCAGCGGATGTAACGGTATATTGCTTTCAAACATCTGTCATAATTAGAAGAAGTTACAGGTGAAAACGTTGGCACAAATGGCTGTTTTTTTCAACTCATTTTCAATTTTTCCTATTTTCAACTGTTAGTCTCTATAAAGAAACCTTGAAGGATCTACACAAATGACCCCTTGCTGAATTCAGAATTTTATCTACTTTCCTAAAATGTATAGCTTTCCAGGATCCATTATTGCTTTCATACCCATTTCTACCATTAACTGGAAGAAGGTTGAAAGCACAACAAATAGCAAAAATAGGCTATGTCCCGGTAAAATGCCAAAACTGTGTAAAAAATGTTGGTTTTCTTACAAAAGTCTGTCAGTCCCTGAAAGCTGGGAAGATGGTGATTTCAGCCCCGCAAACCCTTTGTTGATACCATTTGCAGGGGAAAAAACAGACGCTTTCATTTACAGCACTTTTTCCCATTTAAAAAAAAATGTAGCTGTATTTTGGCTAATTTCTGGGTCCCCTCCAGGGGAACCCACAAACTCTGGGTACCTTTAGAATCCCCATGATGTTGGAAGAAAAGGACGCAAATTTGGCGTGGATACCTTGTGTGGTCAAAACATTACAGGGGCCTAAGCGCGAACTACCCCAAATAGCCAAAAAAAGGCTTAGCACAGGGGGGAAAAAGGCCTAGCAGCGAAGGGGTTAAAATTGATGAGGTGGTCACTGTGTACTCGTCTGGAAGTGACCCTGCTGATAGCAATTGGGGGTATCTATCCCCCTGATATGCTATTACTTCAATCCCCCAGGCTTTTAAATACTTTCTCTTCTCAAAGACCTGAGCTGAAAGGTCCAGTGTAGAAAAGGTAACCAAGGTGGGATCTTTGTGTTGTCTCCCTCTTGCTGGCAAAAACCTCATCACTAAGATGTCCTCTGACTTGACATAATCTAGGCCTGGTAGGGCGTTTATCAGCTTTAAGACACTTGAATGGTTTAAGACATCCTGCAGTTCTCTCGACTTAAAATCAGGGATCCATAGTAGCCTCTGACCAGAACTACTTTGGCATCCGGTGAGCTCGCCGGATCCCAAATAATCTCTTTGTGTCGTTTGGTTCTGGTTGCTGGTTGTGTCTTTCCCCAGCAATGAATGGACCGCCGAACACATGCACTTCCAGATCCACACGGACCCCAACACCACCCTTAGAGGCACCCTTGTCTACAGACCCCCTGGGCCCCGACCCCAGTTCAGCGACTCCATCGCCGACTTCATCAGCACGCACGCCCTGACCTCTACCGACTACATCCTCCTCGGAGACCTGAACTTTCACCTGGAGAACAACAACGACAGCAACTCCACCACCCTGATGGACAGCCTCGCCAACCTCGGCCTGAGCCAGCTCGTCACAACACCGACCCACTCCGCCGGCCACACGCTTGACCCCATCTTCTCCTCAAGCTCCCACGTCTCCTTCAGCCACACCACGGAACTCCTCTGGACCGACCACCGCTGCATCCATTTCACCTTCCAGAAACCCACCACACACCACCGCACCCAACAGATCCCACGCCGCTGCTGGAGCAAAGTCACCGAAGACCAACTCCGGGCAACCCTCGCTCTCAGCCCTCCCTCCGACCCATCCAACACCGACGACGCTGCCTGCAACCTCAGACGATGGATGGACGACTGTGCCAACACCCTCGCCCCGCTGAAAAAGCTCACCTACAGCGACACCACCAAAAGAGCCAGCTGGTTCACCTCGGAACTCCTAGCTTCCAAGCGTACCTGCCGGAAACTAGAGAAGAAATGGCACAGTGATAAGACACCGGACAGCCACACAGCCCACAAAGACGCCATCCGTAACCACCACCACCTCATCAGGTCCGCCAAGAGAATCTCCTTCAAAGACCGCCTCGACAACAACGCACACAACAGCAAGGAGCTTTTCAACATCGTGAAGGAACTCTCCAATCCCAGCTCCAACACCAACGACATCCCGCCGTCGCAACCCCTGTGCGATTCCCTCGCCACCTTCTTTCACCGCAAGATCGCCGACATCCACGACAGCTTCAACACCCTGACAGCCCCAACTAAGATCGATGCACCAGACCCGCCACACACCATCGACCACGACCCCCTGCCAGCCTGGACCAGCGTGAACATCGAGGACACCATCAAGACCATGAGCACAATACACTCCGGCTCCCCGTCAGACCCTTTCCCGCACCACATCTTCAACAAAGCCAGCAGCTCCATCGCACCCCACCTGTGCAACGTCATCAATCTCTCCTTCGAGACCGCGACCTTCCCAGAGAGCTGGAAACACGCAGAGATCAACGCCCTACTCAAAAAACCCAAGGCGGACCCGAGAGACCTCAAGAACTTCCGGCCCATCTCTCTGCTTCCGTTCCCAGCCAAGGTCATCGAGAAGATCGTCAACAAACAGCTAACCCGATACCTCGAAGAAAACAGCTTCCTGGACCCATCCCAATCGGGGTTCCGCAGCAACCACAGCACTGAGACTGCCCTCATCGCCGCCACCGGCGACATCAGGATCCTGCTGGACAATGGTGAGACCGCAGCCCTCATCCTGCTGGACCTCTCCGCTGCCTTCGACACTGTCTGCCACCGCACTCTACGCGCACGCCTCCACGACGCAGGGATCCGAGACAAGGCCCTGGAATGGACCACCTCCTTCCTCGACGGCAGAACCCAGAGAGTCCGCCTCCCACCTTTCCGATCCGAAGCCTCCGAGATCATCTGCGGCGTACCCCAGGGATCGTCCCTCAGCCCAACACTGTTCAACATCTACATGGCCCCGCTCGCACGCATCGCCAGACAACACGACCTCAACATTATCTCCTACGCCGACGACACTCAACTGATCCTCTCCCTCACCAAGGACCCCTCGCCGCCAAAGCCAATCTCCACGAAGGAATGAAGGCCGTCGCCGATTGGATGAAGATCAGCCGACTAAAGCTGAACACGGACAAAATGGAGGTCCTCATCCTCGGCTCCAACCCCTCAGCCTGGGACGACTCCTGGTGGCCAACGACGCTGGGAGCAGCCCCGGCACCCACCGACCACGCACGCAACCTGGGAGTCATCCTCGACTCAACGCTCTCCATGGCCAAGCAAGTCAACGCAGTCTCCTCCTCCTGCTTCAACACCCTCCGCATGCTTCGCAAGATCTACAGGTGGATCCCGACAGACACAAGAAGAACAGTCACCCAGGCCCTCGTCAGTAGCAGACTGGACTATGGGAACGCCCTCTACGCGGGAGCCCCGGCCAAGCTCATCAAGCGACTGCAACGCATACAAAACGCCTCCGCACGACTGATCCTCGACGTACCACGCCACAGCCACATCACCCCCCACTTGAGGAACCTGCACTGGCTCCCCGTCAACAGGAGGATCACCTTCAAACTCCTCATCCACGCACACAAGGCACTCCACAAAACTGGCCCAGCCTACCTCAACAGACGACTCTTCTTCTACGTCCCCAACCGCCAGCTCTGCTCCGCCGACCTCTCCCTCGCCACCGTCCCTCGCATTCGAAGAACAACCACCGGCGGCAGATCCTTCTCACACCTCGCCGCCAAGACCTGGAACACCCTTCCACTAAGCCTACGACAGACCCAAGACCTGCTGACCTTCAGGAGGCTACTCAAGACCTGGCTGTTCGACCAGTAGCAGCATCCCCCCCTTCCCTCTCCCCAGCGCCTTGAGACCCTCGCGGGTAAGTAGTGCGCTCTACAAATTCTGTGATTGATTGATTGATTGACTTCCTGCAGGCCCTGGTCGCCTATCGACTGAGTTTGAGTTGCTTCTTCCTTGAGTTCTTTGGCTTGTTGCTCCTCCAGCCCCACGCTATGGTCTTGTCGAGGTCCACCTTGTATTCCTACTATTCCCCCGTCTGAAGAGCTGCATGTCGCCAGATGTCCACTGATAGTAGTGGAGATTGCCCTCACAAATTTCGCGTAAGTTGCAATTTTATCAAATGCGTTCCTTGCTGCATGCTGCTCTACAGCAGCCTTCTCCGAGTGATCTAAATTTTCATGCTGTAATGTAGACGTGGCGGATAAGTATGCAGCGTGCCCAGAATGAGTTTCATTCCTTCCTTTCCTTTTACGTTTCCTTTCCTTTGTAGCAGGTTGAGATTGTACCGGAAATTTGTCCTGCGTCACATGTCTATCTTCAGTGGGCTCTTTTTGGTGCCTAGCTGGGGGTTTCTTTATTTTGCTCCCTTACTTCCATACCCTGTTATACCACCATCCTTAGGGAGAGGTGTGGCGCAGCGACCAGGGCGGCTGACTCCGGAGCACAGGGCTCACGGTTCAAACCCTGGTACCGGCAGCAGCTCAGCTCATCACTTTATGACTCTGGGCAATAGCTCACTTAATCTCTCCGACGGCCCCCAGCACCTTAAGATCCTTAGGGGTGAGTAGTTCCCCCTTTACAAATACCGGATATTTTTTTTATTCTTCCTGTCTCCTCAGGGGCACCATCACAGTGACATTTGATTCCCCATCTAATGTCGTAGAAAGAGGTATCCTAGGCTGGGCCTCAGTCGCAAGATTATTTTTAACTTCTCCCAGAATTCCTTCCATGATTACCGGCAGTTGCGCTAATCTATCTACCACCTCCTTACATGAACAGACCGTAAATTCATTAAGGTGGCTTGTATGAACCCTCTTAATCAATGAATTTAGATTCTCAAGTTTCTCGTCAATTGCTGACACAAAGACCATAGTATTAAGCAAGTCAACCTGAATGTCCATTTTGTTAGAGTGATGTCTCAGAGCCAGAACTGTTGCTTGCATTGAGTTTAATATGGCTGGCCACAAGGTAGAGGAGTTACCAGTGGGTTGAAGTGCATTCTTATATTCCTCTGTCTGTGATCTCTGTTCTGGCTCCCTCTCTAGGCCACCTCCCTGCGTTCCCTTGTTTGTCCCCTCTGATAGGTCCTGCGGCTTATGGTATTCAGTGTTGCTGGTCATAAAGTCAGGCAATGAGTAGAGCTTGGACTAGGAGATTGCCAGCACAACCGAGTCAATCATTTGATGACTAGACCCACCTTTTGTCATGGTGTGTTGACTCCCAGAGTCTGCATGGCCTGCACTGCCCTCTGGTATCCTATCGGCATGCCCTCGGCTAACCAACTGTGTGGTTGTGGGTTTTGAACAATCAGAATAGTTGGAGACAGGGGGATGTGGGAGTGGCTCCCACCCTTCAAGTTAATACAATCTTGACCTTTCTCGGGCTGCTTTATGCTAGTCGGACTTGATTGGGGCGTGCCACTTTGTTTGCTTATCATCTGAAAGAAATCAGTTACCTTTGACATTTTAAACTGATCCAAAGGCTATTTTCCCTTCTCTATGGGCTGACATATTCCAAGGCTGCCGTTGCATGTGGGGCTGACTGCAATCATAAGACTAGAGTCTAGGTCCGAGACTGATTTGGGGCTGCTATTTGCCAGGGTCAGAGGGGGAGCCCTCTCTGTCTCACTTGTTTTGTTTTTCGACATCCTTTTTGCTGCCTCTTCTCCAGATGTAAGCTCCTGCTTTCTTTTATTGATGGCTTGTATCTTGCCTCGTACTTTGCTCTGGTTGGATCTTATAACAGACAATACTGCAAACCGTACAGCTCAGTTTGTTATTATGACAAACAGTGTCGAATGCTTGCTTGTGCTTTTCCTTTTAATCACGCTCACCTCCTTGCACACATAGAGAACACTAACTCAAGAGAGGTGCTGCGTTTCTAGAATTGTATGACGCAGTATGATGCGGCCCCTCTATCTGCTGCATCTGTGCAACTATGCGACTGTGCGTTGTTGCCCTTCTCTAGTTTGCGGGATAGCATTAGATGGCAAACTGTAGTAGACTATGGCAATAATTATATGAATAGCTGAGGCCCGGGGCCCGAGGCTAAAGCAGCGACTATAAGGTTCTAAGGCCCAAGCGACTCGAGCGTCAGCAGGAGAAGCAGTAAGAGAACACAGGATGCAACGGAAGCAGGGCTGGGGCTAACACCGAGCAGGAGCACATCGGGCCACCCGCAAACCGCACCCAGTCCTAGCTGGGCCGCCTCTGCGGAGGCCCGGTTTCGCACTCTGCGTCCGGTAGCTGCTACTGGCGCACTCGGACCCTGCACCTTACCCCACACCTCACCTCCTGCTCAGCTTCAATCCCCCAAAGCCTTAGAATGTCCTTGGTGGGTCTGTTCGTCCGTCTGGCCTGAGACCCTGAGTCCCCCTCGGGCTAAGAGCGCACTCACACCCGCACGCAGCGATGCGCAACTTGCGGGCTGCGGGCTTTGGGTGGGCTGTGGCTTGCACCGAATCTAACCCCTCCCGATGCTCCTCCGGTTCGGCTCCTGCGGCTCGGAGCTCCAGTGCTTCGTGCTTGGCGTTCGCGTCTGACATCACCCGACTTCAGTCCATGTGTAGTTTCCACAGTACACGTAGACAAAGAGGTAAAAATAAACCCTTAACATAAGGGAAGACAAATAGATGCTTGTTGACTGGCTGATTTGTACAAAGTGAAACCAGAAAAATTGGATAAATCATGGTTTCCCGATTACGATGTGTGATTTTAGGCACATATTTCTGTTCACCAAAACTCTTTTTTCTTTATTATTGTGTATGAAAGCACTTTCAAATATGTGAGTTCAGAATACCAGTTGTGCAAAAAGCTTCTTTTATTGACCTATAATGAGAACGCTGAGGAGATTTGCTGATGTGGATATAAATAAGTTACACACATTAAGAATCATTTTGATTAAATTCTAAAAGTATTTATGGAATATACAAATAAAATGATACTGAAATAACAAAACATAACCTATTGGGCCGTACATTGATGGGTGCATGAAAAAATCATGAGCTTTGAAATAAACATAAGTTTGCCGGAAAATTTTGCCTCAAATGATAAACCACTTAGGGCCCCATTACGAGATGCTCGGAAACTGCGCTGTGTGATACGAGGCAGGAATTATCGATCACCGCGAGTATCCCTGGTCTGGACCACTTTTAGGTTATCTCGAGCTTCAGGTCCCGGAATAGGGAATTAACTGAATGACCAAGAGTTACAAGGTCAAACACCTCAGCTTTTCTTGCTTCTGTGCCCTTTCCGCGCATACATTTTCCACCTGCTCTAAGCAAGTGTCTGTGGAAACCTCTGCGGGGTGCGAGTCCAATTTCATGGACTGTCCTTGAATTGACTGTCATGTCCGTTGTCCGTGAAGGAAGTTTCCACGGACGTCATTTGTCCGTAATTTTAGCCTTTGTGCTAAAGGACAATTGTTCAGCAGTTGAGATGGCTCAGCAGCAGTAGCACAAGGGAGGGGGTCTCCCGTGCAGTGATTCAGAGGGAGGGGCAGCCAGGGTGCGGGGCTGCTTCAAATACATGTAAATGGGGGGCCTGGTTAATCTGGGCATGTAAAGGCTGCTTGAATGCGAAATAAGTGTTAATTGACCTTAAGTTGCATGGAGAGAAAGATGTCTTCTTTTTCCATGGTATTGTTAAGGTGTTCCAAGCTGAGCTGTGAAGCAACTACAACTGAGGTCCCAACCACTGTTACATTACATTGGGACTCACAAGAAGGATGTGAATAGCACTTTCATGCCATCTAATGTTTACAATTCGGAAGGTGCCGCAAAACCCCTTTCACAAGTCAGAAACACTTTCCTCACTCTTAAAACAGGTTCTGTACATTGTAAAAAGGTGTTTTGCTATCGGAAGCGTGATTCAAAGACTTTGCAACTAAAAAAAACATTTAGGACATGCAGGCCCTGGTGGATTGACCTGTCGGTATTCTTCATGCTATTTACATACTTATATACTATTGTGTGACCTCCTCTGATGTGTCTGTAAAACGTACCTTTTGTTGCGAATTTTTGTCCTGAATTTTGACCTTCTGTCCTGAATTTTTATCCAGAATTTTGACCCTTTGTCCTGAATTTTTACACTCACCGTCCTGAATTTGCACTCATGCCAGTTGGTCACCCTACTTGGTAAAACTGGGCTCCATGCTCCAGCACTCCGTAATCCTAATAGGCACCTTAGAATCACCTGGGCTGGCACCCCCCGATCCCGAGACTCGTAGGAAGAGTCCGTTTTTGTTTAATCCTCTATTCGCCACCGTTTTGCACTTTTATTCATGACATCTGCCTCTCGCCATTCAGCACAAGCGAGCCTGCGTGTTATCGTTTCATCCATATTTACAGTTACCATATTTGTTCGTACAAGGCTTGACTTTGAGCCAATTTAACTAGAAGTCTAAAGCTGGTAACGATTCCTGTCAAACCGCCGCATTTGTGTTGTCAGCACACCCACATTGTATTGTCTGGTAATATTGACGCAACAGATTATTCGCATACTGGTGAAGGAACGTCTGGTTCCGTTTAATGTTCCTTTGTTGGCTTTCATAAGAAACAGCACTTGAGTGCAAACAGCTTCAGCTGCAAAAAACCAGCCTTCCTCTGCCTAGATTTCATCCTTCAAATGCAGCGCCTGCAGCCAGAGGTCAAACCTGCTTTCTGCCCTCGCCAGTGCTTTAAATGGATATATAGAAGTGCAGGTACTCACTATCTAGAGTACCTGTCTGCTCGCGAGAAGTGCCAGTACTCTCCCAACAAATGTATCGCAGCAGTGTTGAGAAGTGCCGGTACTCTCCCAACAAATGTATCGCAGCAGTGTTGAGAAGTGCCGGTACTCTCCCAACAAATGTATCGCAGCAGTGTTGAGAAGTGCCGGTACTCTCCCAACAAATGTATCGCAGCAGTGTTGAGAAGTGCTGGTACTCTCCCAACAAATGTATCGCAGCAGTGTTGAGAAGTGCTGGTACTCTCCCAACAAATGTATCGCAGCAGTGTTGAGAAGTGCCGGTACTCTCCCAACAAATGTATTGCAGCAGTGTTGAGAAGTGCAGGTACTCTCCCAACAAATGTATCGCAGCAGTGTTGAGAAGTGCCGGTACTCTCCCAACAAATGTATCGCAGCAGTGTTGAGAAGTGCTGGTACTCTCCCAACAAATGTATCGCAGCAGTGTTGAGAAGCGCCGGTACTCTCCCAGCAAATGTATCGCGGCAGTGCTGAGAAGAGCCGGTACTCTCCCAACAAATGTATTGCGGCAGTGTTGAGAAGTGCAGGTACTCTCCCAACAAATGTATCGCAGCAGTGTTGAGAAGTGCCGGTACTCTCCCAACAAATGTATCGCAGCAGTGTTGAGAAGTGCAGGTACTCTCCCTTTCAAATGAAAGAAACTCGACAGTATCTGACCATTTAAAGCATGGAAGCTGTTGCTCCGCAAACCTTTCCCTAGAGGGGCCAGGAGCCCCATAGACATCAAGGTAGGACTGCGGCACGGAGCACTACCTACCACGAATTAACTTATTTGTCTAGGCGCTTTATTGTGCTGCTTGTTGACTCACTTGCACTTCGGAGCTATGTACAGTTTGAAGTAAAAGTTCAAGGTTCGGGGTTAGCAGGAGTCCATTCCTCCATAGGGCTTGACTTCACCAGACGTCTAGCCAAAGGCTATTCTGAAGAGCGGGTTTTTGGACTCTCCAGAGGTGCAGGTTGATGCCCCTCCGTGTCTGGCACCATCACACAAGTCCACTCAATGTGATAAACATCTGCAGAGGCAGTAAAATACCAGAATCATTGTGATTCAATGATATGGAGTTATTTTAATTCTGGGTGTATTGTCTCTACAAAGCCGTAACTCCTGTTAAAATGTGAATTATAAGATGCTGCCAGGCTCATTGTTTGTACTTCAATCGTCTCATAATCTAGAATTCCTTTGCTGCCAAATCGGGATACTTGAAGAAAGACCCTGGTAAGGCCTCGCGAAAATGCTCATTGAAACATGGCGACCTTCACAGATTACATCTTCAATGGTCTTCTGTGTGCTTAATTCCTGTGAGAAGGGCATCTCCGACAAGTGTACCGGGGACTGCGAGAAACGTGGACCCCAAGTTGCTAAAGATCAACTTGAGGTGTGATCCTCCACCGCGTCAGCTCTCTAGCAGAAGTTATCCATGGCTTGTGAATCAGATGAGGCCATCTTGAAAGGGGCCCCAACAAACCATTTTAATGTACTTATCACTTGGAATCACACTGGATAAGAACCTTAACATGCAAAGTCATATCAACCTGTTGGCTAAAAATGCCCGCTTCCACCTCAGCTATCTCAGAAAAATGAAGCCATTCATCGAGAAATCGGACCTCAAAACTGCAGTTCAGTCCTTAGTCATCTCGAGGCTGGAATACGGATGCACAACCCTCTCAGGGCTTCCCAAAATCTCAACCGCCCCTCTAAAAGCCTGTCTCAATGCCGCAGCAAGACTCATAACAGGATCTAGGAAATATGACCACATATCACCACACCTGAAGGCACTCAACTGGCTACCATATGAAGCTCGAATCCACCTAAAGATGGCTTGCATCACTCACAAGGCGCTACACCACAACACCCCCCTGTACCTAGCCCAAAAACTTACCCTATCGGGAGGAAACAGACACTCTAGGAGCGCAGACAATCTACTTCTGAAACCCTCACGTTTCAACAAGTCTAAAACCTCCAACAGAGCATTTTCCGGAGCAGCGCCAAGAATATGGAACTCGCTTTCGCCATACATCAGAAAAATCTCCTCTACACCTCTCTTCAAAAAGGAAGCAAAATTATGCTTGATGAGCAAATTCCTACCTTAAATCTGCACAATTACGACCCCAGCTATACAACCTCCTAAATTCCTCTACTCTCGAGTCACTGAGACCCATGTGGCTAGACCAACACGAACTCGATCTTGTTTTTAGTGTTTCAGAACAATTCCCACTGCTGCTATTCACCCGGACCCTTTTCCTATATGCTGCTACTTTTATGCTATGTTTTTGTATACAATGTTTTTCACTAATATGTTTTACACCCTGCTCTTTATGTAAAGCGCTCTGATACCCTACTTTGGGTCTGGTTCGCGCTATAGAAAACTCTAAAAATAAAATAAAATAAATAAATAAAATGCAAGGAATTTCTGATTTGACCGCACGAACATCCTTAGTCCAACACAGACGTCATATCGGTAAAACCCTCTTTCAATTCCATCGTTGGAGTCAAGACAGAGGGTAATGTGTTGTAAAGTGTGCAGTGCAAACCCGGTGGCTGCACTGTAGCTTTGTTCTTTGAGGACGCCATTAAGAATAGAAACAGCAGCCTCCTTGCCGCATGCTGACTGAGCATCACTCCCTCTGCTTCCTCTGAGTGTGATTTATTGTTGTGAGGTAACATATTTTGATGGAAGCCACAATCCACTGAAGAATGGTTTCTTGTGTCACTTACTAATCTTTACAAGAGACACCCTGGGCCACGAAAAAGTGTCCTGCACATTCTATATTTATGGTCTGGACGCACATAAAGATTTTTGATTAGGTATATTTATACGATGGAAATGGCTCTTTGAGAAGCGTGTGTCAATCACATTTTACGCCTCCCCAGTACAGCATACAGCATAGGCCAGTGGGTCAGCCTCCTTCAAACATTGGCTAACTCCGCTGTGAGTGACAGCCTTCTGCCCTTTCACAAGGAGCGCATCCACCCCAAAACTAGCTCCCTTCAGAACAAAGGCTACTGTAGTAATGTCTGCTTTTAGAGACCAAAACATATTTTTGCTTTTAAACGTTTTTATTTATATTCTTCTCCCCGAACGAGAACGTTTTACAAAGCAAAACAAGCACTGACAACGCCATGTGGTTGTATGCCAACACCAAACCAATTGACTTTGACAATGCTTGCTTGTGAACGGTTGTAATGGAGGCGAAATATTTCTCTGTAGGGCCAGGTGTTGGCACTGATTCGCTTCTGTGGCTTTCACTGTTTTGTTTGTGGCTTGGACTTCACATTTGCTCCAATGCAACAATGAACTGTGTTGCAATGCTCTAGAAAACCTTTCTCAGAGCTACAAAGATAAAGGCGGAGAAGGAAAACCTTGACTGAATTATCAAATGCTGTGTTTAGTTGACAAAAAATCTTTGTGTGACAAGACCTGTGCATACAATCTCCAAAATGTCATTTTAGATCTGTTATTGATTTGTCTAATGTAGACCATAGTTTGGTCATATGACAACCCTATAATGCACATTTTCTTATAAATGACTTGTATGGACGATTCATAGATAATAATGCATTTATTAAGTCATTAACAATGATCGGAGCTAGAATTAATCAATAGATAAAACCTACATTTAAAGGCTCTGATGCTTAGGCAACACCAATTGCTAAAATACCAATCTCTTTAATTCTGAATGTGTGTCAGGCACATTCATAATTTAGATGTTTAGTAAACTGCCGCTCGTGCGATTTCGGGCTACACAGAGTGGTTATGTTGCTCGTTCTAGGTCGGGAATGCTGTTGCTTTCTCAGCATGGATCATTCACACTGCACCATGAGGATGTGTTTGCAAAGAATAGCTGCTACCCACATGCTAAAAACCACAATGTAGCAGAAATAGGAAACAAGCCTTTTTAATGCAATAGGGCTCGCATTTGTGAGCGTTTAAGTTATTGGCATTGTAAATGACAATGCCTTTTATTTATGTGTTTTTAAAAGCAACGCATATAGAAAAGGCATTGTTATTTTTAATGGCAAGAACTCAAATTCTCGCAAATGCGAGAGCACTTTAATGGTGGCCGCACCCCTTTCTTTAGACGCTTCTAGTGTATTCAGGTTACAGTGAGCAGCATCTAAAGAAAGGTGCGCAGCCAACAATAAAGTGAAAGCGCATATGGGGCGCTTTCACCCAAAGTGAAAACAAATTAATTAATTTAGAAAGGTTCTGTAGCCCAGCCGCTAAAGTGAAAGCGCCCCACGCTGGTAATTAAATAAATAAATAAACACTGCTGCTACAGTTAAAGCGGACTGCGCTGTAATTTAAATAAATGCATTACTAATAATATAAAAGCGAGCGGCATGCTTCAATGTGGGTGGAATAGGGGAACATCATTAAAGAAAATAGTGCTTACTTAAAGCAGACCGTGTAACAACACAAGTAAAAAGTCCAGTCGTTATGGGAGGTTACAAATGCAGACAAGGCGGTACGAAGGAGGGACTATTAAGCCTATTCACAAATGAAAAGCAACGATTTCACAAGGAGAGTAACAGGAGCCAATCGAAAAGATGGGCGGGAAATGGGCTGAGCTTCTATGCCATACCTCAAAACAGCATGCCTTGCAGAGCAGCGCATGCGCTGCCCAGGCTCGCTCTAAAATCGCATTGAGATTATTTTGAAAAAGGCACCCAAATTACGCAGGAACCCTAAATGCTAAGTGCATTTTTATTCACTGTCCAATCTTCTTGACCGTGTTTGCTAATACCCCATATTGGGCTTGTTCTCTACAGTAGGTACTAATAAAGGAATACATCACACATTATTGGCTGTGTTTGTTAATATCACAAATACGTGTATTTTTTTTTTTTGCTCAGTAGCATTGGCTATCCTTTCATGCATGCATCAGCTTTTTAGTGCAATTTGCATATCACGGGTGAGTGTGTGATTTTGTAAGTGTTGCTTCTAGGGGGAACATAAGTAGCACATCTAGAGTTTCTCCAAGATTGTCCTGCATGTGCACACAAAACACCACAAGTAGAAGATACCCTTTGGTATATGCTGGGGTAAAGGGAGTAGCCAGAAAAATAAAATACCCCACTCTTTGAACCCTTGCCGAATGACATTGAGGGCGTGAGTGAGTAAGCGAGCATGGCACTACCCACCAGTTCATCATCCATCTCTCCATTCATCCCTCACTTCCTTCTTTCCTCTTGTGTTCTCTCATTGTATCTCCCCCCCCCATAGCTCTATCATACTTTTACCACCATTGTCTCCAATCAAAATCAAAATCAAAGTGAGCAAAAACAACATTTTAAAAGCTTTATTTCAGACAATTGTCCAGAGGCACCCCGCTCAAGCTGCTAAAGTTGGGTGTTCATGACGCCCCTGCAGGGGTATACAAACATACTGCGAGCAGTATAGGCAAGTGAGCGGTGGTGTACCACAGTGGACAAAACAGTCATTGTGATGCAGTCATATACTTAAAACACCCCCTGGTTAAACTGAGGATGTCTGGGCTTAAGGGTTTGTCAAAAAATTGAGACATGGCAGGGCCTTCATGCGTTTTTAGATTTGGAGCTTAAGATAGGAAATGCTGCATACCGTGGCAAGGATTTCATGCATTGACAGGCATACCCAGGCCTTGACAAGCATGTCTGAAGGGTACTTGAAAGATGAGCGTGTCATTTGGTTCAGAGCTGGGGGGCACACAAGCTGCCAGTTGGGAGTACAAACATTCTCAGAGAGTGTGGGTTATGAGGGAATAGATTGACCTGAATCTCCTGAGAGGGTCTAGATTCGTCAACTGAGACTAGTGTGCACAAAAAGCACAGCAAACCCATAGTTATGGCATATTGTGCACTACACAAATGGCAATTACATTAACAAACCTCGAAGGACCCATCAGGCCTCACATCCTAAACGTGGAAGCAATGTCAGATAGTAGTATCTCAGTACCCACAAATTCTACAAATGCAGGCCTGCTAATTCTTAAAATGTAATACATGGTGTACGGTCAACAATATTTGACTTATCCTGTCATGTCCTGGGTCATTTGAATAGTGGGAGCGGGTTTCAGTATACAACGTGGATTAATAGCACTTGATACGGCTCTGACATCTAAGGACAAAACCCAAGAAACAGAGAATTTTGAATGTGTGTAATCTATACCAGGGTTCTCCAAGGTTGGTCCGACTCCTGGACGGCCTGATCCATGCCAGATTTTTAAGATAACTACATTTATCTAAATGGGGATATGCAAAAAATCTGGCATGGATCCGGCCCTCCAGGACCTACTTTGGAGAACCCTGATCTACACCATAATGGAGGGAGGGATGCCTCATTGGTATTTATCAGGGTGAGGTTCTTCATTACTCAACAATAGTCCATGTGTAACTTCCAGCAAGCAGTACCAAGTGCCATCTCAAATTCATTTGATATAAGTGAAGCAGAGCAGGCAGCACTAGAAGCCCTATCTGGGGCATGTTGGAAATAAATCCAGGGCTTTAGGAGCTTTCGGAAAATGCAAATGTGTGGCATGAGTGCTGGTAGCCTCCACTGAGTAAACATTGCTTCCTCATGTAGCCCCCTCAGTTCTTCAAGTGACAACTGAGCTTTGACTCTCCACTCTAAGTAAGTAAGGGAGAGTACTTTTCGCAGGCAGGTGGACTATGAAAACTTTGATGTGGCTTCTGGTGTGACTCACAAGCCCCAAAAGGTTTCATTGCCTGGTCCAATACAAAACATAATACTTAATACCAGACTCCTGGGGCATGAGGTGTGGGGTTCCATTTACAATCGAGGTATATGTCACTCACAGATATTTCCATTTTTGAGATGAGGATTAGCTTCCAACCAACTGGTAGGTTGAGGTTGGGTGTGATTTATCCACAGATTGCATCATCAATAGTGGTGGTCTAAACATAGAAGGGCTGGTGCTAACGGGTAGGCCAAACTCTGAAATGATGGGAATGGGACTGTCCAGAAAGGGCAGGATAATTGAAGTAGGATGGATATTTGTCACTGTTGAGTTTGAAGAAAAATTGAATTTTGTTCTACTAACAATGACTCTTCAAATTATTGAAATCAGGAGAAACTAGGTGGGTCTAAAAACGACTGCTGCCACACAGTTCATGCTAAAAAAGCAGCAGTCAAACTGATTGTACAGGGAAGCTGGTATACCTGTGACTGGTGAAACTTGGGTGCTTGGAAAACCTGTGAAAACATAAAAAAAACTTACGTTAGACACAAACGCCAGGTTTTTATAACTAAAGATAAAATTCAGATCTAAGACCCATTGCTACACCGGTGAAACAGAACCCAAATAGAATTTTAAGTCTAATAGCAATCTACCATAACTTTGATGAACTTTCTATGATGACTCAACTTAATGTTTCAATATTTGAATTAGGACGTTCAGAGTTGCAAGAGCAGAGTAAGACACAAGATGCCAGTAATTCCTCCTCTTACCTCCCTCTTATTCCAGGGACCTGAGCCATTTCACGACCCTTGTAATAGTGGTCGGCCATTTCAGAACATGTTAATCTATTGGGAAGAGATAGTTCCTTCTTTCCTTCCTCTCTCTTGGTGCTTCTTTCTTTTTTCTTTCCTTCCACTATCTTCCCTTCCCTTTTCTTTCATCCCTTCCTTTTTCTTTCTTTAGTTCTTTCTGTCTTTCTTTCCTTTCTTCTTTCTTTTCTCTTTCCTCCCTTCCCTTTTCTTCCTTTCTTTCTTATTTCTTTTCACCGCTTTCCTTCCTTCCTTTTACTTTCCTCCCTTCCTCTTCCTGTCTTCCTTCCTTCCTTTCTTTCCCAATGGCAAGATGCCAGCAGCCAATGCCAGACTGACTGGCTTTTTTAAGTTGTGTTAGCCAAGACCTTTTGATTTTACTACAATTATGTGATTAACATAGTTACCTATGGAGGTTTTCAGCCAGACTTCATCCATTAGTCTGTGGTTCTGTAATTCACATTTTTCTTCCACCCTCTCCAGCATGCACCAAGGGGCAATGTGTCAGTTTGCTTTAGCCATTGGCTGACTTCACTATGAGCTATGGTTTGCTGCCCTTTCACAAGAAGCACATCAACAGACAACGTAGTTCCCTTCAGTGGCAGGAAGTGCATTGGCAATGTGTGCTTTTTTAAAAACCAACACAACATTTTTGCCTTTAGCCAATAGTTTTGTTTAGATTGATGAAAGCCTGGCAGCTTCCTGAACAATAATTTTTTGCAAAAACCATGACAAAATAAGGCAAGAATTTCCAAACAGCTGGCAGCCAATACCAGACCAATTGGCTTTGCCAATCCTTGTTTTGTAGTTCTTGTTGCTCCGTGTTAGACCTATCATCCTAAGGGTGGCCTTCCCTCAAACCTTTTGCCTGCTTACCTCCTCTTTTTGCTGATTCTTTTTGTTGGCCTTAAGACTCTGAGCACTTTACCACAGCTGACCAGTGCTAAAGTGCATGTGCTTCTCACCTAAAACATGGTAACTTTGGAGTATACACAATTGACATATTTAGTTTACTTGTAAGTCCTTTGTAAAGTGGTATACCATATACCCAGGGCATGTAAATTAATTGCTATCAGTGAGCCTGCAGCACAGATTGTGCCACCCATTCAAGTAGCCTTTCAAACCTATTTCAGGTCTGCCATTACAGGGCCTCTGTGTGCAGTTTACTGCCACTTCGACTTGGCATTTAAAACTACTTGTCACTCTTTAAACTCCCTTTTTATTACACATAAGTTACCCCTAAGGTAGGCCCTAAGTAGCCCATAGGGCAGGGTGCTGTGCATGTAAAAGGTAGGACATGTACTTTTAAGTTTTGAATGTCCTGGTAACGACATAGGTTAACATTAGGATTTCCTTAAACACATTTAAACTGTAATTCCTGATTGGATAGGAGTAGCTGCATTATGTTTTATATCTTTGGAATGGTAATGATAAATCCTCTTTACTGGTAAAGTCAGATTTAACCTTACTATTTTAGAAATGCCACTTTTAGAAAGTGGACATTTCTCTGCTCTTACCGCTCTGTGTGCCTGCAGCCTGCCTCCAATACACTTCTGGGATGGGTGACAGCTACACTTTGTTCATTCTCTCTAGACAGCCACAAGCACAGGAAGATGAGGTGTGTCTGCATACTCATCTGCATTCTTATTGCTTTTCCTGAGGTGGAAGAGAGGGGGGAGCTGACACTTACACCTGAATAGGCAGTGTCCTGTTTCACACACATAGGACTGATTACCCCCTACTGATAGTCTGGAGCCAGGGCTAGGAAGAAAAGACCTATGTGCACTTCAAAGACCCTTCTTTGAAGTTGCCCCCACTTCAAAGGCACAACTGGGTATCAGTACTGGGCCTCTGACCCTACCTAGACAGTACACTACTGGACCTGTGAAGAACTCTGCCAGGAGAAAAGACTGCTGTGCTACGAGGATTGCCACTTTGCATGACTGCTACTCTGCAAGAACAGTTTTTCTGCTTTGCTGTGCTGCCCTGCTGATCTCTGCACTGCTGAGGACAAGGATTGGACCATCTCACTTGAACCCAGAGTGACTCCAAGGGCTTGCAGCCTGTTCTGAAGTCTCAGGGTCATCAAAAACTTCCTTCAACCATTCAACAGCACCTGGACTCTGCCATTTGTGAGTCCTGTCCTCCCAGGTGGTGCTAATCTAGTCCTTGGCCCTTGAAAGGTGATTTCTGCTGTGCTGATCCATCAAAACCGATGCATCTACGACTTTGCACCGACCAGAACCAATGCAACTCCCTTCGATGCTGACGTGGCTGCTGTTCGACAACATCACTTGGACGGACCGTGCAGATTGTCGCCCATGGACTGGGCAGCTCAGTGACTCATTGCCTGCATTGCAAAGGGGTTTGTCAACGAAACCTTCATCGACTGTGCAGATCGGAACCGATATCGCTTGCATCCATGGGATCAACGACGACACATAGCCTCCTCTACTCCTCACATCGAGTCTTTAATGCTTCATCCATCCAAGGTACTTTTTTTACATCTTGCCGAAAATTCACAAGGTGCAACGTCCACCTCCTGGCCGCCCGATAGTGTCGGGGATCCAGTCACTATTGGAGCCGCTATCACAGTTTGCAGACTTCTTTTTGAGGGAATCTGTGATAACCCAACCCTCATTTGTCCAGGATACCACTGACATCTTAAATGTCCTGGGCACTGTTGAGTTTGATCCTGAGCACCAGTTCCTGGTGACTATAGACATTGAATCCTTATACACCAGCATACCCGAAGATGCCACGCTGGTGGCAGCAGCACGGGCTCTTGGGGTACGGGAATAGTTTTATGACACACCGCAGTCCTTTGTGTTGCAGTGTGTGGAGATGGCCCTTACAAAAAATCTTTTCGGCTATAAGAACCAGCTGTATTTACAGGTCTCCGGGACCTCAATGGGTGCTACATTTGCGCCCAGCTTGGCCTGCATTTATGTGGGTCAGTTTGAGGAGAATTTTATCCATCATGCTTCCAACCCCTTCCAACAGAACATCTCCCTTTGGAAGAGGTTTATTGATGATGTGATATGCATCTGGACGGGACCGGAGGCCGAACTTTTGGAATTCCTGACTTGTCTTAATGAGGCAGACAGGTGCCTCAAGTTTACATGGGCTATCAGTAAACACTCTGCGGTCTATCTAGGTCTGGACATCACTGCAACCAAAAATAAACTGCATACAACTGTTCATCAAAAACCCACTGATAGGAACTAATTGCTAGATTACCGTTACTTCCACCCCAGGGCCCTGCAGGATAATCTTCCTGTGGGGCAATTTTTACGATACCGTAGAAATTGTACCTCAACAAAGATGTATATGGAGCAGTCTGAGGACTTAGTGACGAAGCTAGAGAACAGAGCTTATCCTACTAGGGTGGTGAAAAGGGCTTGCAAGAGGGCACTCAACACTCCCCGTGACGCCTTGTTGGAAAGGAATGAAAGACAGAAGGATGCCTGCCTGCCTGTGGTCAACGCGAATTAGACAGATTATCAGAAAACACTGGTCATTGTTGGATACGAGTGAGATCAAGATGCCACCTCCTAGGTTTGTGTTTAGGAGAGCCCCGAATTTGAGAGACCAGTTGGTCCATACCCGCCCCATTCAACATATAAAAGAATCTGGAATTCCATCAGGGCACTTCCCGTGTGGTAGTTGCTCGATATGCGATTTGACTGAGACAACTAAAAGTGTGCAACTGGTGAACGGCAAGACTTGCCACTTAAATAGATTCAGTAACTGCAACACCACAAATGTAATATATAGACTGACTTGTGCCTGTGGACTGCATTATATTGGTTTAACTTCCCGTAAAATCAAAGTAAGAACACAGGAGCACATTAGCACACTGAAGGCAGGAAAGTTGACCACACGATTAGTCCGCCATTATCAAGAACAGCAACATAAGTTCAGGGACTTGAAATGGGTAGTGCTTGAAAAAGTAGTGGGAGACGCACAGAGTATGGAAAACATACTGGCCAGGAAGGAGGCACGATGGATTTTTTCAGAGAAGGTGGACCAAGTGGGCCTGAATGACTGTATTGAATGGAACAAGGCAGGTCGATAGCCCATATAGTGTTTGGTGTCTGCATCACTAGCGGGGTGCACCCGGTATAGATATCGTTGTATACAACAACGTGGAGTATGATCTTACATCTCACTACTGACTTTGTATAATGAAGTACCTTTGGCGTGTGCCTACATACTGCATCATTATTACACAGGTATGGGCAATGAATGTGACGTCCTCTAGTACAATCTTCCATTGGGATGATAAATCGTATAACCTTGGAGGAAGACTGTAGTGTTGTGTACATTTTTTAGCAACCATACGCCTATAGGCATACACAGGAAGGTCTAACATTCTCCCTAATAATGATGGTAGCCGTTCCTCACAGAAATGCTAACCCCCGTTTTTTAATTAGGCCCTTCCAGTTCAAGGAATAAAAGGTAAACTGTTAAAGGCAGTAGGAGCACTATGATATACACACCCTTCCAACATGGCGCCACATATAATGTTGAGGCTAAACATTGGAAGGTTATGCGCTCCATTACCCATTGATGGTGTTGGTCCCTGTAGAAGTAATTATGCTTGTAATTGAGAAATTGCCTATCAAAAGTAGCAGTGAATATGCAACCTGCGGCACAATGATGTATCTAGATTGAAGTAATAGGCATTGTACACCCCTTCAATATGGCGCCCAAAGATGAACTTGGCTGGAAGAGGGTCATAGGTCACGGGCGGGGCTAACCAGGTCCTTCCGGCAAACGCGCTTGAAGTAGCACGCTAACGCCCGGTGCGATTGGGATGAGTGCAAGCCGGTCGCACCCTGAGATAGCGGTAAGAGTATGTAAGCATTCCGAAGGGCGGTGAGAGTGCCCGACGAATACCGATGAGAGATCTAAGTCGTGGGCCGGCAGTCTTTTTGTAAAGAGAGAAGTCAGACGTGTGGTAACACACTCGTGTGAGTTGCTGTGCGAAAGTTGTGATATCAGAGAGTTGGGATCAGCTTGAATATATTTTATTACATTGAAACACCGCAGACTCGGTGACAACACGGTTGAACATAGAGTGTGTGAAGACGGCTAAGGCTTGGCTGACATTCCCGCATGAAATGGGGATTGTATAAAAACGTGTTGAAGAGTGCACACACCTTTTTGAAGTGTTTGTGTGTATATACCCACAGGTCGACGAGCTTGGATTGTGACTATTTACAGGGGATGTGTGGCTAAAAAGTGGGAACACTCCCCAGGAGGTGCGTTGCCGGTATGAATCCAGATAGCAACCACCTGGTAAATATTTTATCACCACTGCCTTTTATGTGTTAACATCGAGGCAAAGCCGGTTAACGTTTTAAAGTAATTCTATTGGTTGGCGCCATCTTTCTTTCTTTTATTGTTTGTCAAATGCCACAGGTTAAGCTTGAAGTACCAGTAAGGTGAAGACTGGTCCCCAAAGCCCTGATGAAATTGCCGCAAGGTACTGTCAATGAAACATGTTGGTCTTTCCTAAATGAAATGGTCTGAAGCATACCGTTCGTTTTAATCTGAGTGTGCTCATGGCACCCAATAAAGTACATATATGTGCAAGTGAGTTACAACTCATTTTAGCTTGGAGAAGCAAATTGTGCTCTTTTTTCACTACGGGGTCCAGTGGGCATAGAATGACACTAGCACTTGTTTGTGCATTCTCTCACATATTATTTTTGTTTCCTTCTTCACCTCTTGAGCATTATCTTGACACCTATCTACTTTCTTTTTTCACGGTCATGGAAGTCACCAATGATGAAAACGTGAGCAAACTGGTGAGTACCAACCAGCAGCTCCCTTGGTTATGCGTACGTGAGGTACTTCCTGACCTTTCACACATTTTTTTCTTGATTACTTTAACAACACCGCTCACATTTTGGTAGTTTGACAAACAGTGAGACTTGTACACCCGGATCCGGATGTGATTGGCATTCTTGGGAAGCCAGCATCTGAGCAGGGATACTATTATACTGCTCTCGGGATCTTCGGACCTTGGTGGGTGTTTTAAGTGCAATCAGGTCTTCTACATATTGTGACTTTTTCAGTGGGACCTGCGTGTGTCCTGTAGCTGGCCTGCCCTCCATCGCGGTCAGCCTGAACTTTGGCTTTACCCTGGTCTAGTGCGACCAGATATCCCCGGTTGGCACTTTATGACTCTAAGCACAATAATTTAATTTAATCTTTAAAGATACATAACTCCAGTTCTACTTTTTGGATTTTTGTCCCTTTGGTTTTATTTTACTCATACAAATATAATCTATTTGTCTAACCCTGTGTGGAGTATTTTTGTGGTGTTTTCATTGTGTTAGTGTGTGTGTGTGTGTGTGTGTGTGTGTAAATACTTTACACATTGCCCTTTCGATAAGCCTAACTGCTCTGTGCCAAGCTACCAGAGGGTGAGCGCAGGTTATCTTTTAATGTGTATCTAGCTTACCCTGACTAGAATGGTGGTTCCTGCTTGTACAAGGTGCATACTCTGACAACCAGAAACCCCATTTCTAGCACTCCTTAGTTGAGGACTAGACCTAACTAGAGTATAGTGGAACTCCGTTTACAGGGGTGACCCCATGTCTAGGTCAGGGCTTCAACTGTTCATTTCAGCTGAATATTATTTGTGGTGTTCGTCTTTCTTCCATTAACCCTAACTTCGAGAGCCCTACTAGATGTCATTGGTAAATCCGTACAGTTTAGTTTGACTGCTGCGAGGATGAGTAATTTATAACCATATGTCTGATGTTATGCAAAGGTGGGATATATTCAACCAAACTGCCTGATGTGTGAGCTTTAGAAATATTTTAATGTGTAACGTGGATGTCTGGATAGATTACTGGCAGCTAAAGAGAAGTTTGCCATCACTAAAAATTAGTCTCTGTTACTTCCAAGCAAGTACTGTTTAAACATAAGGTCAAATGACATCTCAAGGTCATTTGGCATGGAGGAGAGCAGGCATCATCGAAACCCTAGCTGGGATAAGATGAAAGCAGCCCATGGCTATAAGAGATTCTGGAATATATGAAAGTGCGCTAGTATTGCTGGGAGCCTTGACATAAATATTGACTTGTCATATTTTGCCTTGAAGTGACAATCAAGCCAGTGTACTCTGAGTGAGTCTGGGAGCTGAGGACCATCAAAGAACGGTGAGAGCATTTAGGTCAATGTCTTCCCACCTGTGGTTTATCTACTGGTGTGGCGCAAACATCTCCAATAAAAGAGTGTTTTTACCCGGGCAAAAAGTAATTGCAAATACACCCCTCTGAGAAGTCTGTATAGTTAAATATCAAGGTATACATTGGTCCAAAATAGTTATATTTGAGCAGAGGATTGACTCCCACCAAACTGGTGCCTTCTGGTTAGGTTTAATTCACCAAAAATTGTGTCACCTGTTGGTGTGATCTAAATGAAGAGAGGGTGGGAATGATGGGTGGGGCATATTCTGGAACTGATGGAGTTGCGCTCAGTCTAGTGAGGACAGGATTAGGAGTCAGAGCTCAGGCCGAAAGTACGATGGATATGTGACAAGATCTGAGTTTGGAGAAAAATTAGCTCTCATCCTGCTAATGCTGATTCTTTTTTTTTTATTGCAATCCATAACGTGGGTAAATACAAATTCATTTCATAACATAAGTGAGCACTTCAGAAACGGGAGCGAGGTAACATAACATAAGTGAGACATAAATCAAGAAGCATCCATGTTTCTTAAAAAGGCCAAGACAAATTCAGCATAAGAGTAAAACAGGGTAAAGACGGCACATACACAGTAAAAAAAAAAAAAAAAAAAAAAAAATTCGTACTAATCCTTCATTTGTTCAGTCATGGGCCCCCATATCTGTAACCCTAGTTTCCGTTTTCGTCCCCCCTTAGGAGCATAAAGACTATGTTCCAGATTAAAAATAACATATAATCTAGCTCTCCAGATCTCAAAGGTCGGGGTGTCCTTCTGCAACCACATGGAGGCTATACAAATGCGAGCTACAGCAACTGCAATAAAAATCAGATATCGGAATTCAAAGGCTGGGTGTCCATCTGTCATATCCTCCCCTATACCCAGCAGCATAACGGATGGTGTGATTCCTATTCCAACCCCGGTCATTTCCGAGAGGGACTTTTCCATATGGCCCAAACACTGAGTTAATTTCCTACAAATAAAAAAGATATGTACAATATCGGCCGAGTCAGTACCACACCGGAAGCATTTCCCCTCATTAGCTCCTCCCCATTTCAGCATTTTCGATGGGGTATGATATAGGTTAAATATAGTTTTAAAGTGTAGTGCTTTTAAGTTAGCGGAAATTAAAATTCTCCCTGCCATATCAATCGATTGTTTTATATATACACCTTGACACCCCAGTCGATTCCCCCATTTCATATTTTGAGCCTCTAAGTCATCTTTCTGTGTATCTAACAAACAGTTGTGTATCACCCCAAGCCGCTGTTTACGTCTAATGGCCTCGACTATCGAGTTTGGCTCTATTATCCTCTGTCTTTTCCTCAAAAAGTCCTGCATCTGCAGAAATTAAAAAAGTATTTATCAGCTAACATTGAAAAAGGGAGAAGATCCCCATCCCTATATACATTGCCTATATATATAAAATCCCTTCATTTTTCCACTTGTGTTCTATCCTATCAGAAAAGACAGCAGGTAGTAAGGTAGCTGTGGCTATAGGTGTATAGTGACAAACCCCATCAATCTGCAGCTTTCTCCGTACCACTTTCCACACCTTATAAGCAGCTATTATCACCTTAAAGCGGGTCTTTTTGTAGTAGTTGAATTCCAACATCTTAAATAAAGTTCTTAATCTCCGCACCCAATAACATTTGATATGATATCTATATAGATGGAGACTCTGCGGGTTGCCTACCTCCTCCACTGTCAGCATTATCCGCATGTTTTGTAGGATGCACGTATAATAATAAAATGTAAAATCTGGTACAGCCCAGCCGCCTTTCTCTCGGGGTAATGACATGAAGCGCATTGCTCTACGTGGCTTCCCTTGAGACCATAAAAATCTAGTACAATATGATTGTAGCTGCTGCAGCTGTCCCCAGGATAACTCCAGTGGTGGTACAGATCTAAAATAATAAAGGACTTTAGGTAAAATCATCATTTTCAAAATATTACACCTCCCCACCAGTGAGAGGTGGAGGCATTCCACTTTCTCTAGTTGTTGTTTCACACTCGTGAGGATAGCATTCCAGTTAACCTCCTCTAATTCCTTTAAACATGTCCTGATCTTAACACCCAAATATGTCACTTCGTTGGTCACTCTGGGGTCTCCAATACAGGTATGATTAGTGCAAAGGATCTGTGTCTTTGATGTATTGAGTTTATAGCCAGACACAGATCCATACCTGTGTGCTAGTTGTTCTGTCTCGAGTATAGGTACCGCTGGGTCAGATGTTACGACTGCAATGTCGCCTGCCTATGCAGACGACAGTGCGGTCGTAACAGCTAATGATGTTTCTTGAAGTTAATTAATTCAAGGTACACGAGGTGGGTCTAAGAATGACTGCTGGCACAAAGTTCATTCAAAAAGCTGCTGCCAAACTGAATTTACAAACACCACAAAGGATGGAGAAGCATTACAACACTAACAGAAGAATTTTTTGAAAAACAGGTGTACCTGTACTGAGTGGTGCTCTGGTGCTTGAAGAACCTGTGAAAACACAGAAATAACTTGTGTTAGAACCAAATTCTAGGTTTCTAGAACTCATATTCAGACCCATGACTACACCACTGAAGCAGACCCCAAACAGAATTTTAAGTGCAATTGGAAAACTACCCCAAAACATAATGCATATACCTCAATGAATGTTCTATAATGATTTCATATAATGTTTTATTATTTGAAATACAACTTCAAATATTCACGAGTAGTGTAAGACCAAAGGTACCAGTAACTCCTCCCCGTGAACTCCTCCCATCCCAGGGACTTCCGCATTTTTATGTACCAGGCTAATAGAGGTTTGCCATCTCAGAAAATGGTAATTTACTGGGCGGAGATAGTTTCATCTCAAACATCACTCAGGTTTGAAACTTATCGTTTGTCTCAGCCAGTGCCCAGCACCAGGAAAGAAGTTCCCACTGGCTGCAGCAGTTGAGGAAGTCAAAGTAATCACAGTCTTTAGGGCCACATTGTATAACTGAGTTCCAGCAGCCACCAGTGGTCTAAGATTAAACCATATGTGTTTTGTTGCACATCTAGAGTGTTTGTACTCAAACAGACCAACACTCTTGGAGATGCGTCAAAAGGCAATTACCAGTGTAAGAGTGAGAAAGAGTTCACTTATGGGCTACTACAGGTGAGTGTCAAAGAGTATATACTCTTATTGCTCCCTAGATACATAACCCGTAATTTCCAGAATTGATGTTGGCATCTTCCTTAATAAGATCAACAGTTGAGCATTAAGGCTACAAAAAGAAAGTATGCAACAACACGAAAATACTAAATTCAACTAACGCAATATCACTTTAAGTACAACATAACCACAGCAGAATGGGTGTTCTCTAATATAAACTTACCAGCTGCAGGGTTGAAATCCGAACTGTAGCTAGCACGCATATGCCATATTGTGTATCATTTTGCTTGTCCCCGAGCATGTGCTCTACATGCTTTTGTTGTTACACCTCAGCTCAACTCAGTACTTCTGCAGTATAAGGAGTTCACCAAAAGTAGAACTTCATTTCATATGGGTGACTGCTGTCCCCATCTCAGGTCATGAGATGGTGAATTGTTCATTGTAGCAGATTTATAGTTGAGGGATATCTGTCTTTTAACATGAACCTTTTAAAAAATTGATTGGGATATTATTTGAGGGGGATGAGAACCCACTTCAAATAATAATCACAATCCTTATCAGGATGAAACACTAAAGTCACTAAATAAACTTGTGCATAAACCTCTGGTAGCTTGGCACACAGTAGTCAGGCTTGACTTAGAGGCAATGTTTAAAGTATTCATGAAGTACCCAAACAGTAATAAAGTGAAACTCAACACAAGAAAATTCCCAAACCAATTTTGGAAAAATAGAGAAAACTTTAATAAATAAATTAACACCAAAACAACACAAATCCATAAGCAGAACTGGGGATATGATTTTTTAAAATTTCAAATTAAAAGTACTGCTAAAAAGCACGAAATGCCAACTGCAGTTATCTGGTTGCGCAATACCAGGTCACAGTAAAGTTATGGTTGGCCGCAATGAATTGCCAGGTGGCTTCGGAGACCAGGTTTGTCCCAGTGGAAAGCTCATCTTTGGATTTAGAAACTTCTATGGAGATAAAATGGTCGTCAACTAGTCATCTGTACGCAAGTTGCAAGCTAGATATGAAGCAGGGCTCGATGGATGACGGCAGGCTGCTGAAGAGTGTGGGGTCATGGTGCTGATGTCGCAAAGGAGAGAAACCTCAGTGGACGCGAAGTCTGAACTCCATGCTTGTGAAGGCTTTGATGTTGATTGTATGCTGCTCTTCGTCGGTCCTGATGAAGTCCTCTACATTCAAACCTAGAAACGTTTCTGAAAATCTGCATGCTGAGATCGACCGCTGATTCGAAGTATGCAGATTTGACGGTGATCCCAGTCTCTGCCGGATCTCAAGGCAGAAAGTTGGCAAAGAGTTCCTAAGTCCCACTTCTTGCAGTTTCAGGGCAGGAGGAGCACACTCTAAACCCAGCCAAAGATCCAGCACCTGAGGTGCACCACTTAGGGATTAGTCAGTAGTAGGGTCCAGGGCAAGTCCTATTGAAACTGGTCAGCTGGGCAGGTACGGGGAAAGAGGCCTCTGGAAGCTTGTTCTGTCCCTGTAACTCAATCAGGAAGTCAGCCAACTGACCCTTGGAGTTACTCCTATGGTCCTGGGTTCAAGGCAAGCAGGTCTAATCTTCCTTCAGATTCTTCAGACAGCAGGACAGTCCTTTTGATTTTTCACAGGGCCAGGTGTTTTTGGAGAAGAGGTCTGTGAGGTCCACTTTAATACCTTGTGCCAGCCTGTGGGATGGGCAGGCCTTTATCCCTCCCCAAACCAGTTCTGGTCAGTTCCTCCACTCTCACTGGGTTTGGTGCCAGCCTGCCTAGGCAGACAAAAGATAGGCAGGCCTAGGTGTGAAGTTCATCTGCCAATGACAAGACAGGTATCCTTCGAAGCACAGGAAGGGGCTGAGCAAAGACCCCAGGCCATCCTGTCAAGACCACTTCTCACACTCAGAGCCCTTTGCCCACTGTCTGGGAGCAGCACAGAACTCACTACAGGGGAGCCATCAGGGACCAGGTGCCAGCTGGACACTGGTGGGAACACTTTTTGGTTTAGGCAGGAAATTGACAACTTTCTAAGAGAGTCAGCTCCAAAATAGCAATACAAAATACATTGTAACACTTAAGTTGGATTTTAAATTACTATTAAAATGAGTCCTTGGCCATTTTTCTACCAATTCCCAAACTGAATTTAGGACTTATTAAAGGTGATAATGTAAACCAGTGTTAACCTATGAGAGAGCAAACTTTGCCACTGTGAAAAACGGCTTTGGGGTTTTTTCATTGCCATGACACATAAGACATTAAATATTCATGCCTTACTTTTGAAATAGCATGCATCCTGCCCTATGGATGTTCAGGCCTACCTTAGAGTTGACTTAAAAGTATTAAAAAGGAAGGTTTAGAACTGGCAAAAGGTTTATTTTGCCAGGTAGGATTGGTAGTTTAAAAATGCGCAACCAAGGCTGCAGTGGCAGGCCTGGAGACATCTTTTACAGTGCGACCTAATGGCAGAATGAGTGCTGCAGCCCACTAGCTGCATTTACTTTACAGGCCCTAGATATGTGAGGCACATTTTACAAGGGATTTAAAAATAAATAAGGATGCCTATTAGGGATATACCAATTACAACGTGTTTAGAGAGGTGAGCACAAGCACTTTACCACTGGTTAGCATGGGTGAAATGCACACTTTTCTACAGCCAACAAAAAATGGCCTATGGGTTGTCATTGCTGAATCCTTACACAGTATCATAATTGGGGCACCTCATTCTCTCAGAATGTGAAAGGCATATCTAAGGACTGCATGCAAGTGATGGTAGGAGTACTCCAGTATGGGAGGGTCCCCCAGGCCTCACAGTGTACCAATGACCACCAATCCTTTGGGGAAATGTGGGGGTCAGGGACAGGAACATCCATATCCCAATATGGAGACCAAGATCCTTGAAAGAAACCGAACCACAAACAACTGGGAAAGCCCAAGGAGAGGCCTACAAAGAGGTACCACACTTCACCCAAAACAGAGGAACAAGAGTATACTAGACTGAGGGCTGATCTAGGGATTGGTGGATGGATTGATGGCCATAAGAACGACGGAATATTTTATTGCATCTCCCCAATGGACATCTCGTCCATTAAATTTAGAGATGTTCGCAGACCCCACAGACATCTCTTTACATTGACAAGAACTGCCATTGTGGTGGTTCCTGTCAATATAGGAAACATTTGACAGATGTTACCATCAACCATGATAGTGGGCCATCAAACTTTTTTTTGTTTTTTAAATACAAACCCCCAAACTGGGAGTTTATTTTTTTAAAACAAAAACTAATGAGCCATACAATTTGAGATTTCTCCCTGGGTGTTGGGGGGTAATTATTATTATATTTTCCTGCCCCTCACTGCCGTAATGTTCCTAGCAAAAATAGGCAGGAAAAAAAGCATTACACCATCAATCCTAAATAGGGCAGACGGTGTAATATCCTTCCTCCAATGGCTCGCACTCCGTCAGACTGATGGTTTGGCAGGCAGGATACTCAAACGCATTTGTAGTGTGCAAAATATTTCATGTTGAGGTTAAAGTTAGTTCAGTGGTAGCTGGTGACATCTGAAAGTGGTGAGGTCTTAAAGTTTGAGATTAGTGCCCTGTGGCGAGCGAGACCAAACATCATAAGGAGGGTTCGGGAAGGTTCACCACTGGGAAAATTTTGAAAAAAGAATGGCCAAATGGTGCATTTTCAAGCAAAATTGAGAAAGCAAGAAAGTTTATAAAGAAATTGTGAAAGTGTAGTTAGGACATCAATAAAGAGCTTTCATATGATAGTGACGTAAGTAGCTGCTTATTCGGTATAACTAGAGAACTTCATAACAGACTTTGAGATAACAATGCAGTGAGTACCTTAGAGATTTATTTATTGATAAACCTTTACAAATGAAATCTACTGAGGAAATACAAGTTATTGTGATTTGTTGAACTAGACACAATGAGACAGCAAGGAATAAACATTAAAAGGAAGTAGGGCACCCTACAAGCACTAGCAAATCTAACAAGCATTGGCATAGCCAATAGGTCTCGCCTTTGGGGCCTTATAAGTGTTTAGCCAGAGCTATTGACTTTGCCAGTGTAACTTAATATAACCACGGGACGTGTCACCTGAGAAAGACAAAGACGTCGCCACACGCTGAGGAAGGCAGCCGTCCGTCCAGCCAAGTTCCCGCTCGACAGGTTGTATTCCCGTTACCTTTAAAAAACTGCATGAATAGATAACCAGAACATGTATTTCATCGCCTCGTCAGGGTAGTAAGCGCTATATTACTGTAATTTCAATGTTTGTAAAGTGCACGCTCACCCCGCAGGTCTTATCTTGTGGCTGAATAACAGGTGGTTCTTTTATCAACTCAATGGTACTCATTTTATCGCTCTCGGAAGGATGAAATGCTGAGTAAGCCCGCTAACTTTGAAACGGAGACCATGGGGTCGGCCACTGGAAGAGATGCACAAGGCAATTGAGCCAACGGATGCGTCATTAAACACGAACTCACGATACTGTTTAGCGAAATACGCGAAACTTAAACGGTTAGAATAGCGGCGACTTAGACCAGGATTCGAACATATACAGTTCACGAAAAAGAAAAAATAGAAAAGAAATGGAAAGAGAAGAAGACATGGGGACAACAGGAAGGGGAAAAATGCAAAATAGGCAGTAAAAGCTATCGACTCAAACACGGGAAAAGAAGAAAGGAAAACAAGCACAAGCGCGTGCCTCGCGCGTCAGCAGAGGGAGGGGCGAAAGGAGGGGGCCAGCGCGATTCCCTTGCGGGAGCGAGCGGCAAGGCGCGATATAGTTAACATATGGCGCCAGCTGCTCGCTCCCGCAAGTGAATCGCCAGACGTGTACGCGTTGCCATTGGAAGCAGTGCAACGCGTGCACGTTTTTGCAGGGAAAGCTGTGCCGATTTCTAAAGGTCTCTCCTATGCAGCATGCGCTGCGTAGGCGAGACCTAAAAATAGAATGTTAATTGTTGTAACTAGCACTGCACAGAAATGAACAGCAGCGATTGTGCCATGTGTTACTGCAATATTTAAAGCCAAAGGCTTTATATATTGCAGAAACTATTATTTAACACATGATGACACACAGCGCAATCACTCCTGGTAATTCCTGTGCTACAAAAATAATGTTCTATTTTTAGATGTTCTATAATTGCGTCCAAGTAACAATCCACTCCTTAACATACCTGCTAACTCCCTGCATCAAAGGCAAGTCGGGCCTCCTGGGATTTCCTTTCTCACAGATTACATTACACTAGAATAGAGTACAGCCTCAGGCAATACGTCAGTGCCATCCCATGTAATCTGTTACCAGGCCCTGTGTTTTAGTTTATGTCCTGAAAAATGGCATGAATTTTATTGTGTGCATTTGAAAGTACAAGCTTTCAGCAAACCAGTTTATGTAGGCTGCAAGCACAAGCCATTTGTCAGACCATAAAGTCAGCACACAGGGCTGAGGGCTCAGGAGTCGGACGGACTGTAAACTGTTGGCGATGGAAATCAATGACTGCCTGAGCCCATGAAATTGGATTTATATACGGAGAGAGAGGGCCGCGTGACCTGGTGCTGCAATTGGTGCTGGTGACGGTGATAGAGGGCTGAAGACACAGTGGGACTCACTTATAGCAGGCGCCTGAATGGAGACTGGGCCTGACGGCAACTAGAAAGACAAGCATTGGCAAAACCAATAGGTCTTGGCAACGACCGAGCTTTAGGCTTTTGGAGTTGTTAATGTGAATGTTTTTTAGCCATAACTAACTATTAATCTTACTTTGTCATGTTTTGTATTGCTTTTGGCCCCAGATAAAGGTGTCATATAAACTGTTAAATAAAATAGCCTACTAATTTTGATTGTGCTTTTTTCAATGAGACCCACAGTTATGAATATGTTAAATGCAGGAAGCCATTTCACGTGTATAAATTCATTATCACACCTCAAGTAAAGGCTTCATGGGTCACACCCGTTTTACGACCACACCACTAGTTTATAAGCACTGCTGCAGATCTAACAAGTAGATGCTTCTCTTTGAAGCAAAATTTATGGTAATCCATTATTATAATTGCAAATGTGGGAGAACACCTAGGAGGGAGAAGGAGAAAAAATATGCTGGGAATTGAATTTCCCCATTAAATTGCATTGGAGCGGAGGTAGCTTTATGAGGACGAAAGTTAACATAATCATTTTGGCTGAACAATAACCATCTCTCATCCCACACAAAAGTGTTTAAGTATGGTCACATGCAAGTTTACAAGCCACTGAGAGTCAGCTTGTGCAGCCACAGTCACCGTTAGGAACAACTTTCGGTGTCTGTCTTCAATTCACCAGGCAGCCCCCATACTACCCACCCATAGGATAAGTGCCAGGGCAGGGTTATTACAGTGTAGAATACAGCACGTGCCACCAGAGTGTCAACAGCACCCGAGAGCTTGCAAATAGTCAAAAGAACAATATTTCCAGTTGTAAAACACCTTCTGGTCCAGCTTGTTTGTGCACTTTTATGGTACGTTATAAGAGTCAGCTAGAAAAGAAAATCATACCCGTTTTGTTTCCCCCTCAACATACAACAGCCACCGAATTCATCCACACAAATGCACTTTATCGGCATGTCTTTCATCCGGGTTTGAGAACAGGATTCCCCGAGCTGCAACACAGGCAGTTAATAGCGCTTGCACTTCAGCAGGATAAGGTGTCATGCCCCCATCCGAAAAGATATGGCCAGAGAATTTTAACTTTGTCTTATGGAACTCACATTTCTCTGCATGCAAATTTAAAACGGCATCAGTAAGCAACTGACACCCTTGACTGAGAGCTTTGTCATGCTCCGTCTGTTTTAGCTCCAAAGACCAATTTGCCATTGCTGTAATTGAAAGCATTCATGACAGGCTGTATGATATGTCGAATGACATCTTGGAATAGCTCTGCAGCTGATGGCACATCAAAATGTAGTCTCTTGTAACGGACCAGACCAGCATGTGTAGAAAAGGTTGTAATGTACCTGCACTTCTCCTTGAGTTTTAACTGATGATATCCTTTATTCAGATCCAGGCAAGAGAATACCTTTTCCCCATTCAATTGTGTTATCATGTCGGCAATGTGCATACCTGGAAGTTGTTCTCTTTCAATGGCCTTGTTCGCTTAATGTATATCCACACAGATGCATACAGCTTCTTCACTGTCCTTTTGGGTAGTACCACTATGGGAGAAACCCATGGAGTTGGACCAGTAGAGCACTCAAAGATATTGTGCTTGAGTAAACATTCAAATGTCCTTTCAACAGCTTCCTGTAAGGTGAAAGGCAATTCGTCTGTGTCTTTGAGCAATAGCACAGACGTCCTCACTAATGCATAATTGGACTTTCATAGTCTTGAGTTTTCCCAACCAGTGAAACAACAAAGGGAATTGGCTTACTATTTGGTGAGGAGCATTCATGTTATAGTTCATGGATATCAGTCCATATCAGCAGCTGTGCTGAAGCTGAGTAAACAGGCGCTTGACGGTGTGCATTAAATTACATGAATGGTGCTTGTACTTTGTTTTCTTATGCTTCATCCTTGCCTCAAATGAACCTTGACCTTTTAGTTGCGTCGATGCAGCCCACGTATGTGCTTTAGTTTTCGATGGTGTAGGTCAGGGCACTAGAGACAGTTCATTATATTTCTCCTCAGGCATAATATTTATTGATGCACCACTCTCGATAATGAAAGGTATTGAAGAACCATTGATCTTTAGTGTAATCTTCGGACAAGGTTTGAATGACTTTGGAGCTTTGTCATGTCGGTTTCTCCTGAACCAATGTTTTTCCTCACAGGCTGCCAGTCCAACATAAATGTGCTTCTCTGAGGTGAACATCAACATGGCACACCCATCTTCTACACTTTCACTTGATATTGACACTGAAGAACTATTTTACGAAGATTTAGATGTCAATCAACTTTGTTTGGTGTTGATTTGCCTCAGCTGATTTGGTCACTTGGCCTTCTGGGCGTGCATTGAACTTCACTTCTGGAACATTCAAGCCAAAATATTGTCTTTGCACTGGGATGCACCTACTTTTTCCTTTGCCTTGTACACCATCACAAAATAGTTCTCCTTTACATAGCCTTTGCAGACTTGCCCAATGGCAGGACATTTACCTTCATTTGGAAACGGAAATCCACACCTGAAACACAACTTCTTTTTCTGTGGAGAATTCACTTTGTCCCTCTGCCATGTGCTTTGGCTTATTTCTCACATTCATGAGTGACTCATTCTGGGCACCTCCGGCCTCTATGTCAGCAGCTTATTGATCTGCACGTTCTTCAGCTCTGGCAGCCATGAGAACTCGCTCCAGGCTAAGAGTTTCTTTCAGCAATTGTCGTCTGAACGAATCTGAAAGGCATCCGTCAATCACTCTTAGGCATATAACTTCCTTATCATTAAATTATTTGAACTTACAGTGTTTGATGCACGTATCCAGTCCCTCAACAAATTTGCTGATGGTCTCGCCGCTTTCTGTTTTTCTTGACTGAAGATGTATCTTTCATAATCTACATTTGGCATTGGATTGAATTTGAGATTCAAAGCTGCTTTAATTTGATTGTATGTAATTTCGTCAGCACGCTGCATTTTCTTTATGACTTCTTTAACACCTTCACCAGCAAGATTCTTAAAGTACTTGATAATTTTCTTGTTATTTGCTTCTTCAATCGCAACAATGAAATCATCAAATGTCTCTATCCAGGCAGTCCATCTGTCACCAATATTCAACTTTTTGGCGGTATTGAATGGCGGTGGTGGTTTCAAGAAGGTGGCAGCATTGTAACCATTGGTGTAACTCACTGACGTGGAGAGTGCAGCTCTCTCCTCCGCTGCTTGGTGATCTTGTCTATGCAAACCATCTCTGAGACCTTGCAACGTGCTGGCCTCTGGATCAACTTTGATAATGCCACAGGAAAGAGGACCCCCTTCTCTGTCTCCATTGGAGAAGCAAATGGTCACAATTCCAATCCCCGCTCTAGGTGCTCTGCATTTCGGAAACCTTTGGAGTTGTTCTGAGCCCCACTCAGCAACTTTGTTGGAGTGCCGCTTCAAATATGGATGGCTCTGCATGCACAACCCTGGGTACTTTCTCTGGGATCACTCCCTCCAGCGCTGTGGCATGATGACTCGATTTCTCAGAACTGGTAAGCAGGTGACTGTTGCCTGTACCACTTTGTCTTTAAGCGTCTTTTGTACTGTCTAACACTTGGTTGATCTCTGCCTCTCAGCACTTCTGTTCGCAGTGTTATCTTGCACTGTGCTGCTCTTTCAAATCCTGGTTGCATCCACCTCTAGCATTGTCACTCCGTATGAATATGTGGCTTTGAACTGTGTAGTGGCGCTGTACCTCTTTGTGCGGTCTTCTCAGAAGGTTCTCGGCCATTGATGTGCAGACTTTTCAATGATGCTTTCATTAGTATCAAATGCTTTTCACAGAACCGGAGCTGTGCTTTGACTAAACGACGATTCTGCACCTCGACGGAGGCACACATGGCACGTACGCACAAGCAATTTGCTGGATCACGGCAAACTCTCTGAGAGAGCACTGTCGATCTTTGGGTTATTTATCTTCTATCTCATCACCAGTTGTAGCATCCTCGCCAGCCCGTGTACTCGCCAATGACTAAGCCACACACGGAGCTTAGTACGACACCTCTTTATTCTTTTGCTTGTAACCACGAACTCAACATTCTAAACCTGCATTCAATTCACTGTGCTCTAGCGCTTATGTCACAGTCCTACGGAATCCATCAGGAGCCACAAAGGTTCTGTCATTGCATGCTCACACGACACTATAGAAGTGAGGGAAAACGCACACAGCAGAAAGATGGAGGAAGAGAAAGAAGGAAAAACTGTCACAAAGGAAGAATGCAGGAACCCGCAAGAGTGAGATAAAGGGACAGGGAAGTCTGTTAGTGGATTAAAGAAGCATGAGGTGGATTTAAGACTACTCACTCTTGGTATTCCGTGTGCCAAACATTTATTGCACCGCCCGCTGGCTTCTGAGTGGAGGTTCGGGGACCAGCACTCTATCTTTTTCAAATTAACCACTTTGCAGATGTTTCGGAGTACTGTGTAATCCATTTCATTTCAATAAAAATGTGGGGTATATTTAGATCATTAGCCAATCAGGCACCAGCTAGCGCTTGTTATACGAACTGCACATACAAACTGCACCCCACACCATAAAAATTATGCAAAGTCCCTTACATATGAAATAAATTAAAAACTACCTTGCAGAAACAGGCAGGGGCCCTTAATGTAAACTATCCCAAAGCAAATTTCCATTATGGCCATTAAAACGGCTTATGTCTCTGTCCCTCTTCTAGATATTCTCTCTCCCTAATTTGAATGCATCAAAGTGAGTTTGCTGTACTTTGCTTTTACTAAGGTTGGAGCAATTAAGGGCGGTGATTAGCAAAAACAAAGTTTTGCTATATTTAAATATGTTGCCATTAACTCTAGATGCATGCATATTCAGTTGCCTTTTGTGTTATTGGCAATAAATAGCGAAAAGTCGCACCCTTTAGACATAATGTGCTCTACACGACTTTAAAAACACCACACACACACACACACACACACACAGGCACACACACACACCCTTATTTATGAGCCCTTGCGTCACATTTACGCAGCCGTTGCATCACTTTTTGTGATGCTGCGGCGGTGTAAATAATGCACCACGTTGCGCCATAATTACGAAGTGACGCATCTATGCGTCACTTTGTAAACCCCTACGCTACATTATACCTGTGTCAGGTATAATGTATGCAGGGTGGGCATTCTCCCACATCAAAACCTTGGAGAAATGGTGCATTGAAATCTATAAGATTTCAGTGCGCCACTTCTAGGACGCCATTGCATCAAAACCTTACGCCTGCCTCATGGCAGGCATAAGGGTGACACAGGCCCTTTCACATGGGGCTTGCCACATGTGAAAGGACACATTGCTGGAGTTGCGTCTGTTTTCAGACACACCCCAGCAATGCGCCACTTTTGCACCTACAGATACATCAGAAATACTGACGTATCTGTAACTCCTTGCGACATGGAGCTCCGTACATTAAATACGGCGCATCTATCCTGTCGCAAGGAGGGCGCAGTGAAAACTGTTGCATTGCTGTTTTCATGCAGCGATGCAACAGTTTTCATAAATGAAGCCCAAAGCATTTAAGCATTTCACACAAAGGGTGCCTCACAACACTTTAATAACGCAAAACCATACAAGAGCCTTTTCATTTGAAATTAGTTTTGAGTTGGTTGACAAAGGCAAGTACAGTGCCTTTCACGCAAACTCTACCCCAGAGAACTTTATTAAGAGAAAAACACAGCACTTTGCTTACAAATAGTCCACACATCTCTCAAAAAACAAAGACAGAAACAACAGCTACATATACAGATGTGGAAAACGGCACAAAATATTTCCCCCAGCCAGATCCAAGAGGCAGGGAGCTCCTTCAAATCTTGTATTTTCAGTGATATGACTACCGAAGGCCCTGATTTTATATTAAAAACAGAGCTTTGGACTATACCATTTCCCGCTGAAAGGCAATATTTCTCTCCATGTGTTCCCATACCTTGCGTGTCACGCAGTTTGGTGCTTACTTTCCCTCCATGTTAAAGAACAGTAGATGTTTCAGCACCCAGGCTAATGTGCTGCATAGCTAAATACATATAAGGTACCAAAGGCGAGACCGATTGCATTGCAAATGCTTGTTTCATTCTGCTCATGTTCTCAAGCACAATAAAAGTAAAGGACTCATTTCATGTCAGGCGTGATATCGGCCTCCCGATTCCACCTTTGCTGGGTGCGGAAATGCATCCCGTAAAAACCAAATGTGCTTCTGTGGTATTTTCCTTCTTCTTAAAACAATAGGAAAAGGTGTGCAAACCAGGCCCCGAATCGGGGACCACTTGTGAAAATGGACTCGGTAATTCCATATACTGCATGATTTCCATCAAAGTTAGGCCCTGTAACTTGTAACTCCAAGTAATTGGGGGTAGATACTGGCTGAAATAATCAAATCCCGCTGCACTATCCCCTTATTTAGTTAATTAGCATTCTTCACAATTGATGAACCTATAAATGAGGCATTGATACTAGACAGTTTCACTTTTTTCCTCAAAATATCTGCACCAAAATTACCAAATATTCAAAATACTTCTAATTGTGTTGCACTTTTGTAGAGCTAGTTTTTGCATGTTTCACAAATCAAGATTCCTTTGGGAATTTTCTTTGTAAACATAAAAAATACTTTTGCTTAGGCTCACCTCTCCCCCCTTAAAACTTCTGCCCCTCTAGCAGCTATCTGTATTAAGTTTCTTCAAGTTTGTTTGTAGCAATTGGGGGCGCGGCTTGACGCCTATGGGATCAGACACTGATCCCAGGAGCTGCCGTTGAGATTCCCATATCAGGCTTCATCCTGCTGTAATTTGCTTTCCCTGCCGCAGGTGGGGCCCCAGGTGCTGACTGACATCACCTTGGTCACTCCTGGCTGAATTAGAGGCGAGCGGGGCATCACTTTAGGCCACTGAGCAACTCCACCGCGGCCCTTACACGATGCGAATTCAAGATGGCGGCCTCTGAGTAGGCAGTCACATGAACGTTGAAGCAGAAAGTGCTCTTGGGCCTCGCCCCTTTGCAGTGAGTGACCCCCACGGCGAAGAGCACTATTGAGGGATGGCCATCAGGGGCCCGTGATCTCACCCTGGCAGAGTGCCCCCTACTGACAAGCGACTGCTTTTGGACAGCTGGGCCCTGCCTTTCCCTGATGGCAGGTTGATTGCGGCGGGCTGTGGAGCCGACGCTCCAGGGGCTTGATCGAGGGGGCTCCAGTTGCCTGCTGCTGCTGCGGAGCCCACAGGAGCTTTGATTGGGGCCCATGAGCTGATAGGAGGGGTGCGCTCTACCCGAGGGATGCTCCCAGAGCCGCATGGTGTACCGCTCCGCAGAAGAGACTTTTGGGATGTGGCAGGCAGAGCGTAGTGGGGTTCCTTGCTTACCCCTGGGGTCAGGCCCCCCCGCTGACAGCACTGCGGGCCCCCGATAAGGTCTGCAGGGGTCTCGCAAGAGGGGCCACTGAGCGGCCGTATGGAGGAGAGCCTGTGATGGGAGGAGGCACAAGGCATGATCCCCCGGGGCTGAGTTGCCTTCTGACTGCCTCCATCCACTGCCAGAGGCAACCACTGACATTGAAGGGCCCATGGATTGCACGCTCATGTGCAGCCTGTCTGACTGGGAGGTGCAGCTGGGACTGCAGCATACCGCCCAGAGGTGAGACTCCTGAGGTGGACATCAGGGGTTGGCCTGCCTGGGGAGCCCCCCGCTATCTTCATACCAGAAACTGGGCCTTGGAAGGCCTGCAGGTGCACCTGCTGCTCTTGGGGGTTGACCTGCCCTAGAGTTCTACTTGCAAGATTGCAATCCCGGAAGGGGGCCTTCTCCCCACTATGCCACTTGTGCCAATGTGCGTATTACCTTCCCTGAACAGCATCAGCCCCTTGCCGGCCCATCGTCGGATGCATGCTCTGCTCTTTCTCCCCTGCACTGGATTGGGGGGCACTTTTGGAAACACTGTAGCTGGTGTGGCATCCTGCTGGCTACCCTTGCTGCTGAACCTTCCTTTTTCCCTGCGCGCCCTGCACACCCCTCTGGGGCCACTCTGCTGCTCTGTGTGACTTCTTCTGCGCTGAGGGCTGCTCCCCTGTAACCCCCTAGATTTCCACCAATCACCCTACTTCGATACTGGCGATCCCTCCTGGATGATTCACTGAGGGTTGTCCCGGTGGAGCCTCACTCACACTGTGGACTAGATGATGCCATGCCCTCTCCTCCATACTTAGCGCTCAGACCACCATGTTGCCCTGCTGTCTCCCCTCTTTGCAAGTGAGTGGCAACAACAACGCTGGAAAGAAACTCCGGCAGCGAAGGACCCCTCCGCAGTTGGTCATGAGCCTAACCCACCTAGAGGGCTGGTACAGGTCACACAAGACAGGCTATACTTTATCCTCCAAGCCATCAGAGATTCAAACGAGACTTTGGAGCACAAGATCGATATGATGGTGGCGGACCTAGGTCTGCTCACATCGAACCATCATACACTAGCTGATCACATCGCGAGAACTGAAACAACCCTGCAGGAAATAGTACCAACAATGAGGGACTTGCAAACCCGATTGGAAGATGTAACGAAGAGGGTCTGAATACTGGAGGAGCAGGCTGAGGACTCGGAAGGCCATGCCCGCAAAAAAAATATTAGAGTGGTTGGGATACCTGAGAGAGTGGAGGGCACGGACATGGTTGCATTTCTTGATGATTAATTCTGACACATGTGGCCCCAGAGGGCCTCTCCTATTCTTCGCCATGGAGCAGGCACACAGGTTACCGACACTCCCTCCACCACCAGGCGGACCACCTTGCCCTGTCGTAGCCCACCTTTTGCATTTTTAAGATCGCGACCACGCCCTGAAATGTGCCAGTGACTTGGAGGAGATCAATGTTGACAATAGCAGGGTAATGATCTTCCCTGTCTTCACCTTGGCAGTGCAGAGGCAAAGAGCCTAATTTCTGGCAGCCAAGCGGAAACTCAGGGAGATGAACATTAAATATGCCATGCTATACCCCGTGGGCTTGCGGATCAATACTGCTCAAGGTACTGTGTTCTTCTCGGAGCCTCAGGAGATGTGGGACTGGCTTGAACTTAGACCGGAGGAACGAAGGGCTGCCAGGTGCCCACGACTCAAACATCGGTCGAGACATGGATGGGGGAGTGCCCTGACAGCTGCCCAGACACTGCAGGCCCAGAGAAGTGCTGTGGAGGTGGTGGCCAAGCTTACAGCTTCAGAGACGAGTCAGTGCTCGCCATCTGCTGGTGATGGGGTGGATAACTCTGATTCAGGCTCGACTTCGACTCCATGCTTGACCCTCCCCAGAATAGGGATCTGCCCCAGGTCACTCTGCAGATGGCTGATATCATTCACTGAACTAGTCTTGACTTTATCGAAGCAGCTGATTGGGGGGGCTGTATGTAGGTGTCTTATGTTCCTCCCCTATTTTGGCTGCTCCTCTTGATGTCCTCGGGGGCCACTATGGTGAAGGAGTGTGTTATCCATTTGTTTTTTCAAGCCCGGTTGTGGGACCACCCTGCTGAGGCCCCTATTTCTTCAGGGTTTCTGACTTATTCCTATCACCCCATGTACTGAAGTGTAGGTGACATTTTGGCCTGCAAGTTTGTTTGATTGAGTATTCTTGTCTGGATGGGGGGATGTTACCGTGCTGTCCTGGGGAGGGGGTATTGGGGGGGTTTCTCTCGTTCTTATAGTATGGGTTTCACTGAATGTCTGTTCTCTCCTCATCCACGACTGGCTATGGTGGCGGCGCCGTCACTCGCCTAAGTGTACCTAGGGGAACCACAGCTGGAAGAAACTGCCTGACAATGGGTTATAACATTCCTACCTACAAGCTTCACTGCTGGAATGTCAGGGGCTTGAACAATATGGTTGAGCATTATAAAGTGCAATCCTATCTGCGGTGCAGAGGTGTTCATATAGCACGTTTGCAAACAAAACCACTAAACTACCAAGGAGGGAGTGGCGCTGTGTAAATGATGGAGAGGGCATGGGGTCTACATCACATACTCCGCCTTTGTCAGAGGGGACTTGATTTGGCACGGCCAGGAGTCCCCTTCCAGGTTACAAGTGAAAGGGTGGGCCCCTGAGGGGTGCTATTCCATTCTTATGGGCCACCTGGATAGCCAGGATATCTCTCCAGTCAATGTTTACATGCTCAACGTTGACCATCCTCTGTTCTTTGACATGCTATCCCACGTTCTGACCCCTCTGCGCCGTGCATGCTACTTATAGGGGGTGACTTTAACTGTGTTGCTAACGTGGACCTAGATCGCTCCCACCCTCCACTGAGGGATTCCTCTATCGCTCATGTGGCCAATTAATTCTCTGCATGGCAACCGCATTGGGGCCTGTTCGATGGCTGGCGCCATCTCCATCCTCTAGACCGGGACTACTCTTTCCATTCAACTGTGCATACCCTTCATATCCAACTCGATAACTTTTTATGCTCCTCCAATATGTTGGGGCCTCTCACGGACATAGAATACCTGGCCAGAACCATCTTGGATCATAATCTCTCACTGTTGATATTGTACTGGGCACCTACTATGCATACCGAACAGGCATCTAAAAATCGGCCAGCCTGGAGGACCCGGCATTTCACGAAATGGTCCGGAAAACTAGCCAGCACTTTTTTGCTGAAAATGAGGGCACTGCCTCCTCAATCCTAACTGAATGGGAGGCATTCAAGGTCGTACTCGAGGGCAGTGCATATTAGAATCAGTGGCGGTGCACCGAACTCTCTTGAGGGAGGCTGTTCTGCATGAGGAGACCCTTAGGGAACTACAACCGGCACTGCCGGAGAGAACAGATCTTCACCAGACCATATTGGAAAAGAAAGAAAGGGTGGCGGAACACGTAGAGTGTCTTTGCTGCTTCGTTTACAAAGAATATATGATGTGTGCATACAATGAGCGGGACAAGACAGGACCCCTGCTGGCATGGTTGGCTAACCCCGCTCGGCAGGGCTCCCTGATCCTGGAGCTAGTGGATCCCATGGGGACCAGGTTCCATAGACATGCCCAAATTAACAATCCTTTGCCAACTATTATGCCAGACTGTATGCGAGAGGGCCTGTGATGCAGGACAGAGCTATCCATGAGTGGCTCAGAGATCTCCCTCTTATCTGACTTCTGCCGGAAGTGGTGGATGCACTGGGGGGAGACTTAATGGAGGAAGAAATTGAAGCTGAATTCCACCGTATGGCCCATGGCACGGTCCCAGGGACAGCCGGACTTCTGGTGGAGTTTTACGCCACCTACATTGAACTGTTGGCCCCGCGACTAGTGGCACTGTATTGCAAAGCATTAATGAATCAAGCCCTGCCCGTCACACTAAAGGAATCCCTTATTGTTCTGCCTAAACCCTGGAGGCCTACTTCTGACGCAACGGCTTACAGCCTGCTGTCAATATTAAATGTTGATTATAAACTCCTTAGTGGAATACTAGCACAGCGCTTGATTACCACAGATCAATCTGGGTTTATTCTGGGCCGCAGTACTACAATCAACATTCGGTGTTTACCGGGAAATATCTCCTCATTACTGGATTGGCAGGCCTCATGTTTGTCAACATAGAGAAAGCCTTCGACAGCTTTGAATTGGACTTTCTCTCCATTGTCATAATCTGTATGAGACTAGGGCGCCGATTTATTGAGTGGACTTTCCTGCTATATGAGCACCCGGTAGCACGGATCAGGACTGGACAAGTGATCTTTGACCAATGTGCGGTAGAGAGGGGCAACCGCCAGTGTTGCACGCTATCTCCCCTACTCTTTGATCTTGAAGTGGAGCCCCTGACCTGGAGCGGACGCCCGTACATGGGATTACATTTGGCAAAATCCTGCACCATATATTTCTATATGCCGATAATATGGTTCTTTACCTGGGAGACCAGCGCACAGAGCCAGAGAGGGCGGTACATCTGCTCACGTCCTTTGGGGAGGTTTCAGGCCTCTGTGTTAATTGGCTGACCCGGCTCGCGAGGGTAGGACTGAGCCCCCAACCTTGTGTGGCATGAAGTGGAGCAAGATGCAGAAAAGTATTTAGGGGTCTGAATATACCATACTTTCCCGGACTTATTGGACGACAATATAGGCTCGGCGGTGGCTGCCTTCCGGGCAAACACAAGCTGCTGGAAGACGCTGCCCTTATCACCCGCGGGCAGGATAGACATAGTGAAGATGATAGCACTACGTTGCCTCCTCTATTTCTTAGCGGTCCTCACAATTGTGGTGCTGTGGCGTACATTTCAAGACATCAACAAGGTCTGGTGGATTTAATCTGGAATAATGCCTTAGATTTTGAGGCCTGGCAGCACAATTGCAGTGAGGCATAGGATAGCTCAGAGTGTGGGGTGCCCTGGCGCAGCTGGAACTGCCGGATGCTCCCAACCAGTCTCGGCTATAGACCCTTGTTGGACTTGGCCCTTTGGCTAAAGTTCCTTAAACTTTTTGCCTTCCTCCTAGACCTTTTTCTGACATTCTGTTGCCGACTTAGATGCTTTGGGCACTTTGCCACTGCTGATCAGTGCCAAAGTGCAAGTGCTCCCTGTATAAAGTGTTATGGTAATTGGTTGTCCATAATTGGTAGGTTTGCCTTACTAGTAAAGTGCACTATGTGTGCCAGGGCTGGTAATGCGAATGCTACTAGTGGGCCTGCAGCACTATTTGTGCCACCCACACAAGTAGCCCTAAAAAGAGATCTCAGGTCTGCCACTGCAGTGCCTGCGCGCAGTTGATAACTGCCTTGTTGTCCTGACAAGTGCACCCACTTGCCAGGCCTTAACCTTCCCTTTTTATGCACATCAGACACCCCTATAGTAAGCTCAAGGTACCCCCCTGGGCAGGGTGCAGTTTATGTGAAAGGTAGGACATGTACTGAGGTGTGTACCATGTCCTGACAGTGAAACACTGCCAAATTCGTTTTTCACTGTTGCAAGGCCATTTTGCCCATAGGACAGAATGGGGAATGCTGGGTCCCATGTTTCCAGCATATCTTCCCATAGGCATAAGATGGAGGGATGAAGTTTAGTGTGCCTGAATTCAGAATTTGATAACACATCTTTCTATGAAGATGGTTTTTAAATTGTGTGTTTAGAAACCACACTTTTAGAAGTGGCTGGTTTCTTGTCCTAACCATCCTTTGTGTCTCTGCCTGGTTGTGTATTGCCTGTCTGGGTTTGGATGTGACAGGGTCCGGGGAGTGTCCTGACACCAGAGAGGGGTAGGTGAGATAGCACAGGCTGGCCTGCATTTGGTGTAGGGGGAGGAGTAGCCCCTTTGATGCGAAGAGGCCTGTGCTGCTGCCACAAAGGAATGGCTCCACCTCCTGCAGAGTGTCTGAGGCCCAGACCCCCACTATCAAAGAAAGAAGAGGTGCACTGGCAGGAAGGCACCCATAACTGGTTTGGACCGGGCTCAGAGCCCCCCTGAACACAAAGACTTCAAAGGCATTTAGGGGTATAAATGTAAGAGCTGAAACCCCTGAACTCAGGACTGCAATCCAGACTGAAAAAGGATTGAAACTACTTCGTGATCAAGAGGAACCTCTGCCAAGGAAGAACAGCTGAAGAGAGTGAAGAGAAGGACTGCCCTTGCTGTGTGTTCTGGGGCTGGCCTGCAGTTTGCTGATTTGACTAAGGAGAGGACAAGGGACTTTGCTGTGTGCTGTGTCCTGAAGTAACTTGTCTCCAAGGGCCTGAGAGGAGCTGGCTCCCTGTTGTGGAAACTCAGGAACATAAACGTTTCCAGGTGTGTCTCAGCGACGCTGTGTGCGTATGCTTTTTGCAGCCTGAGACCTTCGTGATACTTGCCCCGTGACTGTGTGCCCCGGAGCAGTCTTGCGCCCTGCTTCGATCGACAGCGTGACCAGAAGTGCTGTGATCGTTATCACCATCGGCCCGGACCATCGTCCCAAGGGGGAGCCGTGAGGTGAAAGTTTCCAAGTGTGTCTCAGCGACGCTATGTGAGTGTGCTTTTTGCAGCCTGAGACCTTCGTGAGACTTGCCCCGTGACTGTGTGCCCCGGAGCAGTCTTGCGCCCTGCTTCGATCGACAGCATGACCAGAAGTGCTGTGATCGTTATCACCATCGGCCCGGACCATCGTCCCAAGGGGGAGCCGTGAGGTGAAAGTTTCCAAGTGTGTCTCGGCGACGCTGTGTGCGTGTGCTTTTTGCAGCCTGAGACCTTCGTGAGACTTGCCCCGTGAATGTGTGCCCCGGAGCAGTCTTGCACCCTGCTTAGATCGACAGCGTGACCAGAAGTGTTGTGATCGTTATCGCCATCGGCCCGGACCGTCGCCCAAGGGGGAGCCGTGAGGAATCACCGCCGCCGGCCCGAGCCTGCCTTTGCCCAAGATCAACGGAGCCGCTCCGGGAGCCGATCAGCTGCGAGGCCGTCGCCTGGTAGCCCGACTCTCACTGCGAGGAGCAGCCGCCGCCACCCCGAAGCCGCACAGCGTGACACCCAAGCCGAGAGGAGAGGAGAGAGAGACTGCACCCCCCCCCAGGTAACGCTCAGCAAGCGTGCGTGTGTCGCCGCCTGGGGCGGAGTGCGTGCTACGAGAGACCGCTCTCGGCCTTTCCCATCTTTGCAGCGCAAGCCTCCGCTCAAGTCAGTATCGTGGCCCGTACTCGCCGAGGAGTGGCAGTACCGGGGTCGGATTGTGGAGCTGCACGTTGTTTCCTTCGTAACCGTATTGGAGGCATATTTTGGCAGCCGCTGACCGCGAGTCAGCCAAGAGTGGCATAGAGACCTTCACAAGCACCGCGATCGGTGCCGAACTGCATTATTACTTGCTTTACGATCCGCATTAGTACTTGCATTACGAACTGCATTATTACTTGCTTTACGATCCGCATTAGTACTTGCATTACGAACTGCATTATTACCTGCTTTACGATCCGCATTAGTACTTGCATTGCAAACTGCATTATTACGTGCTTCTACGATTCGCATTAGTACTTGTATTAAGGACTGTCTTATTTCTACATTACGAACTGCATTACAAACTGCTAGCATTGCATTAGGACTGCATTAGATCATCGTGAACTGCTCAATAATACCGCAAGAACCTACAAGTGATTGTTGGCCTAATAACCGGCCTAGTGAAATATTACGAATATGCATATGTTGGACTTTTATCGTTTGGTCTAATCGTATTTCTTTTTGATAAAGATACCGCTATTTTTATAAAACCAGTGTGGTGTCCATTTGTGGTGTTATCACTGTGTTACTGGGAGTGTGGTTGCAAATACTTTACACATTGCCTTGGAGATAAGCCTGGCTGCTCGTGCCAAGCTACCGGGGGGTGAGCAGGAGTTATCTAAGATGGTGTCCCTCCTTTCCCTGACTAGAAGCAAGGGTCCCTATTTGGACTAAGGTACCTACCTCAGCCAACTAGAGACCCCCAGTTCTAACATTGGTGGTCAGCGGTTGGGGATTTGAACTTGTATTTGAAATTGACTCACAGTGACTGTGTACATCACTAGTTTTAGCGCAGACCACGACGCAACCACATATTGTGTTTCTGATTTTTGGTTCTATTTTTGAGCGACCTTTAAGCCACACATCATGTCTCAAAGGAGTCAAGTAGCCAGTGAGGTTGCAGAATTGGAATTCGACATTGAGGCATTGCTTACCTACAAAGTTGATCAATTGAGACAATTCTGCAGAGCTTTGGGATGTCCCATGAAAAGTAGCGCCAAGAAGGAGGAGCTGCAAACGGCCTTGAGGCCCTGGTGGGAAGCCAAAGAGGCTCAGGAGACTGGTGATGCTGAGCTGGATGAGGATGACCCAGGGAATGGATTTGGTCCACAGGATTTGCCAGTGGGAGGACCAGCCTCAGGGGCTGGTAGTAACCATTCCGGGAGGAGCTTTTCCCCAGAGGAGCTGGAGGAAAACCAAAGGGTCAGAGAGCATGAGTTGGAGGTTTTAAAATGTAAGGCTCAAGCAGAGGAGAAAAAGCTGCTCATTGAAAGTGAAAAGCGAGCAGAGGAGAGCAAGAACGCTCTCGCCTTGGAAGAGAAGAAGATTCTCTTAGCTCATGAGTTCAGCATGAGGGAACTGGACATTAAGGCTAAACAGGTGGAGTCCAGTTCGAATGGTGGCAGCGCACAGCCAGTGCCAGCGGGTAAAGTGTACATTCCCAAAGACTTAGTGCGAGATTACCAAAGGGGTGATGATATTTATGCGTGGTTCACGGCATATGAGATCGCACTGAGGATGAATGAGGTGCCTGAGAAGCATTGGGGGGCGGGCCTGTGGAAACACTTTGAGGCTTCTGGGAGGGATGTTTTACCACCCTTAGAGAGGGCGGGAACCCTGACCTACGCCAACATGAAGGAGGCTTTATGCCTCAGGTATGGGCTCACTCCTGAACAGTACAGGCAGAAGTTCATGAACTTCAAGGAACTGAAATCCAGTCCTTGGGGTGGGGGTGTGGATGAGTACACGCGGGCACTGGATGATTAGGTGATGGTTAGCATGGCGAATGATTTGCAGGGATTGCTCAATTTGGGCCCCAGGGAGCCCCGGATCAGTAATCATTTTTCAGAGTTGCGCCAACACCTGAAAGAGTGCGAGCTCTTTGATTCCCAGGAGCTTGCACCAGAGACGGACCCCTGGTCAAGGGACAGAGGGTGTGAAGAGACACTAAGGGGGAATTCCAGCAGCGAATCAGAGATCTTCCGGTCCAATGGGAGGGAAGAAGGGCAGAGTGGCGCAGTCAGGTCCCAGAGTAGTGGCGGGGGCGTGCAGGCTAGCACCCTGTCTCAAAGGAGAGGGAGGGAGTGTAAGCAGCGTCCCCGGGGGTCCGCAGCCCCACCCCAGAGGCGGGAGGGTTCCTTAGGAAAGCACCCGGTTGGAGGTCTAGAGCCTGCTTGCCAGCTGTGTGAGGAAGAACACCTAGCGTCAGGAGAGCGTGGGGCGTCTGCAACCAGAGCTCCTGCGGTCCTGAAGTTTGTTGGTGCCATTCCTAAGTGGCAGGCCCAGGAGTCTAGATGGAAGGTTGAGAGGGGGATGTGTTCCCCAGTAGGAGAACCCGTGGGTCAGGGCCCAGCCAGAAGGGCTGGGTCCCCTAGAAATCACCAGGGTAACCCCGCCTCTAACCGGAAGGGCAGGATAACTGTGAACAGTGCCCTGGCCGCTGGGTCTTCCAGCGGTACCGCTCCAGGTGAGAGTTGGCAAGGAACAAGCACCCCTAGAGGGCCCCAGACTGCCGGGAAGTATCAGTGGAGTAGCTTAGTTGGCCCAGGGAGTTGCAACCAAGGGAACCCCCTGGGGTCAGGAAGGCATAGAATGGGAGGGTGTCCCTGTGGTGGCGGGCCCGCGTCCGGGTTCTATCGCCCCAAGCAGGGAGTCCATCAAGATAGTTGATTGGCCTACCCTGGCTTTAGGCTGGGAGGGGGTTGTGTTGGGCTTGGCCCTTTGGCTAAAGTTCCTTAAACTTTTTGTCTTCCTCCTAGACCTTTATCTGACATTCTGTTGCCGTCTTAGATGCTTTGGGCACTTTGCCACTGCTGATCAGTGTCAAAGTGCAAGTGCTCCCTGTATAAAGTGTTATGGTAATTGGTTGTCCATAATTGGTAGGTTTGCCTTACTAGTAAAGTCCCTAGTAAAGTGCACTATGTGTGCCAGGGCTGGTAATGCAAATGCTACTAGTGAGCCTGCAGCACTAATTGTGCCACCCACACAAGTACCCCTAAAAAGAGATCTCAGGCCTGCCACTGCAGTGCCTGCGTGCAGTTGATAACTGCCTTGTTGTCCTGACAAGTGCACCCACTTGCCAGGCCTTAACCTTCCCTTTTTATGCACATCAGACACCCCTATAGTAGGCCCAAGGTACCCCCCTGGGCAGGGTGCAGTGTATGTGAAAGGTAGGACATGTACTTAGGTGTGTACCATGTCCTGACAATGAAAGACTGCCAAATTCGTTTTTCTCTGTTGCAAGGCCATCTTGCCCATAGGACAGAATGGGGAATGCTGGGTCCCATGTTTCCAGCATATCTTCCCATAGGCATAAGATGGAGGGATGAAGTTTAGTGTGCCTGAATTCAGAATTTGATAACACATCTTTCTATGAAGATGGTTTTTAAATTGTGTGTTTAGAAACCACACTTTTAGAAGTGGCTGGTTTCTTGTCCTAACCATCCTGTGTGTCTCTGCCTGGTTGTGTATTGCCTGTCTGGGTTTGGATGTGACAGGGTCTGGGGAGTGTCCGGACCATCGTCCCAAGGGGGAGCCGTGAGGTGAAAGTTTCCAAGTGTGTCTCAGCGACGCTGTGTGCGTGTGCTTTTTGCAGCCTGAGACCTTCGTGAGACTTGCCCCGTGACTGTGTGCCCCGGAGCAGTCTTGTGCCCTGCTTAGATCGACAGCATAACCAGAAGTGTTGTGATCGTTATCGCCATCGGCCCGGATCGTCGTCCCAAGGGGGATCTGTGAGGAATCACTGTCACCGGCCCGAGCCTGCCTTTGCCCTAGATCAACGGAGCCGCGCCGGGAGCCGATCAGCTGCGAGGCCGTCGCCTGGTAGTCCGACTCTCACTGAGAGGAGCAGCCGCCGCGAACCCGAAGCCGCACAGCGTGACGCCCAAGCCGGGAGGAGAGGAGAGAGAGACTGCACCCCGCAGGAAACGCTCAGCGAGCGTGCGTGTGTCGCCGCCTGGGGCGGAGTGCGTGCTACGAGAGACCGCTCTCGGCCTTTCCCATCTTTGCAGCGCAAACCTACGCTCAAGTCAGTATCGCGGCCCGTACTTGCCGAGGAGTGGCAGTACCGGGGTCGGATTGTGGAGCTGCACGTTGTTTCCTTCGTAACCGTATTAGGGGCATATTTTGGCAGCCGCTGACCGCGAGTCAGCCAAGAGTGGCATAGAGACCTTCACAAGCACCGCGATTGGTGCCGAACTGCATTATTACTTGCTTTACGATCCGCATTAGTACTTGCATTATGAACTGCATTATTACTTGCTTTACGATCCGCATTAGTACTTGCATTACGAACTGCATTATTACCTGCTTTACGATCCGCATTAGTACTTGCATTGCGAACTGCATTATTACGTGCTTCTACAATTCGCATTAGTACTTGCATTAAGGACTGTCTTATTTCTACATTACGAACTGCATTATGAACTGCTACCATTGCATTAGGACTGCATTAGATCATCGTGAACTGCTCATTAATACCACAAGAACCTACAAGTGATTGTTGGCCTAATAACCGGCCTAGTGAAATATTACGAATACGCATATGTTGGATTTTTATTGTTTGGTCTCATCGTATTTCTTTTTGATAAAGATACAGCTATTTTTATAAAACCAGTGTGGTGTCCATTTGTGGTGTTATCACTGTGTTACTGGGAGTGTGGTTGCAAATACTTTACACATTGCCTTGGAGGTAAGCCTGGCTGCTCGTGCCAAGCTACCGTGGGGTGAGCAGGGGTTATCTAAGAGGGTGTCCCTCCTTTCCCTGACTAGAAGCAAGGGTCCCTATTTGGACTAAGGTACCTACCTCAGCCAACTAGAGACCCCCAGTTCTAACAACCCTCATATTTAATCTCAAGAAGGCCCCCCACTCAGGGAAGGCAGGAGCTGCTGGTACTTAAGTCCTGCTGGTTGAGGGTGCTCTGATAGTCACAAATGTAATCCCCATATTCCCTCAACCTCTCACTTTGGGCCCTCCTTGCACAAGTCAGAGGGGTTGAGAGTGGTCGACTGCTGGACTGGGCCGAGCCAGGCCTGGCTAAGGTGGATACATGTTATGCAGATGGCATCCTGCGCCCCTTTGAAACTCTGTGCAAGGAGTTTGGCCTCGCTGCAGGGCAGTTCCTTTAGTATGGTACCCTAGTGGCGTGTAAATCATGCGGGAGGTGCATGGAAGAACCACAGCTGCTCCATAGTTGCCAATTTCTCTGCAATACTAGTAACATCTGCAGGTTAGTTTGGGGATTATGCAGTGTGATACATGCAGACATGCTCTCACCCCTCACACTACTGCGCGAACATTGGGAGGAGGATGTAGGCTCCCCCATAACAGATGGAGATTGGGCTAACATTTGGGAGGCAGCAACCAAAATGTCCTACAATGCCCATTTCAAGCTTATGCACTATTACATATTGCATCAAGCTTACCTCACACCCCAGAAGCTAAGTGTCTATTTCCCGCCAGCTTCCCCTTAATGCGCCCGTTGCCATTCTGCTATTGGGGATTTCATGCACATGCTATCGAGTTGTAGTAGTTTAATCCCTTACTGGACAGAAGTGGTGTGCCTGCTAGCTGTGGTCACAGACCGCTCCCTAACACCCTCTCCTAAATTCTGCTTACTATGCCTTTAACCCCCAACCAGTTAAACACAAAATCACAGTACGGTTCATAGACTTTGACCTTGTGTTGGCTAAGTGTATAATCACAATGCACTGGAGACAGCCAGAGGGTTCTCACATTGAGCGCTGGAGGGCAGACCTCCTGCAGAGGGGGGACTGGGAGGAAGGTGCATTGATGCAGGAAGCATGCCAGGGCAGGAGGGATATGGAATCCGCATGAGCTTGGGAGACACAGCTGAATTACAGGGGAACACAGCCAATAGCGACAGCTCTCTATTTGGATTAAGGGTGGTGAGAGGTGAACGCTGAATATCCAAAGACTAAACTCCCTCTGACCATTGGGCCGACGTGGCACTGCAGAACTAGCCTAAACGCCCACAGACATGTTGAGGCACCTGAGCGCTGGCGGGTCCCGGGTGTCTGTGGTGGGCTTAGATGCTTGGCCTACATACACTTGGTTCCTTCATCCGACTTTATGAGGGGAGAGAGCGGACACCATGGGAGGTGACGGGAGGGATAGGGAGAGGTTGAAGACACACCCGAAAGATAACAACCCCGCCCCCTTTTCTATTGGGGCGACCGCTGCGCACTCCTCCAGCGTCCCTGGAGAGATTGGCATTTCATAATATGTGCACCCTCATTTGGCTCTTCCAGGTGTCTCCTGCTTGTTATTTATCACCAGGGGTTGGTATATATGTAGATGTTTCTGTTATTTGGATTATATATGTATACATTACTGGTTGTCCTCTGCCACTTTATTGAATGCTAATAAAGTTTGTTTTCAAAACAAAGCAGCGCAGGCTACATAGGCAATTTATGAGATTTACGGAGAGGGTATTGAGAGCATTCCAAGAAGCAGTAGCAATCAGAGTGGCCAGGAAAAGGAGGGGGCATGATATTGGAGTGTTGCATTTAATGTGTTTCCCTGCAATTGGATATAGACAAGTGTATGTGTTGCATTCAATAACTCAAATAAAAAGAATTGATTCAAGTTTGCTTGTATCAAGCGAGTTCCCTGTGCTCTTCTTTTTCAAAGGTCGGTCCAGATTGGTCAAGATGCAACATATACTTATTGGTCAGCACCCTTCATGAGTACTTAACCCTACAGAACTTTAAAAATACACAAACAAACACAAGCAATGCTCTTCACTCAAACTGTGCCCCGGTAGTTCCTTAAAAACACGGAAGCCCATAAAGGCGTTTCGGATAAAACTAGACTTTACTGAGATAGGAGCGCTCTGTCCCAAAACACTTTATAAACTGAGAGGAAATTACGACGCTTGGAACACAAACAGAGCACATAGCACTTTTAAAACACAGAGGGAGGCTACATCTGGCATGCATTCTGTACCTCCAAGCTAGTGGGGATGTACCAACAAGGACAGTATGATATTCAAACAGACCCTAGTCAGGGGCAGGGGCGTAGCTTGGTCAGTTAGATTTGGGGGGTGTCAGATTTTCCAACAAACACATCAGCATATCATTTTAAAATACATTACCCGACAAGCAGGGCGCATGAGGGGTAATTAAGGGGCAGTGAAATGGAGAGGAAGACGGATTGGTAGGGATATTAAGTGAGAAAAAAAACAATATTTTGTCAAATAACCAACATATTTCAAAACTTTTAATACAGAGAGAGGGAGAGCGTGTCTGCGTTTTTGTCTGTGTGTATGGAAAAATGTCTGATGAATGCCGACAGACACCTCACCATACCCGACTGAAAGCAGCTGTACCCAAAATATATTTATTAGGAGGGGTGTAGCAATCCCTCCCCCACCAAAGTTACGCCCCTGGCCAGGGGTACTTTATCTACCGAATATCACTGAAAACGGCTATTTTATTTTACAATGAGAGCCAGCTGAGAAACGTACCTGAGGGTCTCAGGGTCAAATTCTGAGCAGCTGTGAAGACAGAAATAGAACATCATGTTAGAGATGATGACATCTGGAAGTAAAATTAGATGTGTAGTAGTAGTAGTAATTTATTCGGTAACCAAGTACCATCAAAGTGCACATGTGCAAAACATTACAAGAGATATATCATAAAACCATTGTAAGACATGTCACAACACAATTCATTAGAAAAAAACATCACTATTCTAAAATTCATTTTCTTTAGCCATTACTTATGTGCAAAATAGGAGCAGAAATCAAGCAGAGCTGTGTGCAAATTGAGCAATAAATACATTAAAAAAGCACATAAACACTATCTTCCAGCTATATATGTAAAATCAAAATTGGTAGAATAAAACAGTCGTTAAAAAATTTGGCCTAGTCGCTTGGGGGCACAATCAGTAGTCTACCACGTTTGTGCCATACCGCCTGTAAAAATGTGCTCGTAGCAATGGCTATTACTGGAGTGGTGTCGCTATCTTAGAATTCTAAGGTCCACTATATATTTTGTTAGTTTCAGATTTTGGCATACAGGAATGATCCATTTCCGGCACGGGCCATGGTAACTCGGACAGAAGAATAATATGTGTGCCTCATTTCATCTGCCAAGCCACATGCCAGACAAATTCTAATGCCGGGGGCCTTGCGCCATTGACTCGTTACTGATCTCAGGGGCAGAGTGCCAAGTCGAACGCGGATATAAAGACTCTTGGCTAGAGGGGAGGAGATGAAATCTAAAAATTCCATGTAACGAGAAAACGGCTTAATATCTAAAAATCTGTTTGTTAGTTTACCAATTGAATGGTTATTTAAATGAATATCTTGGATATGGGTCCAATAACTAGATTTTATGATATTAAAGTCGGTCTTGCACATTCTTTCAGGGTTAATCCATAGCCTTGTCAATCCCAACTTATTAAACTAGTCAGAGACAAACTTGACCCAAGGTATTGATTTGACACCCCTTATACACAGCAATTCAACAAGGCAATCTCCGAATTCCTTCACCTTGGGAGTGACCCATAATCGAATCCAGTAGACAAGTGGTCTAAGGGCGGCCAAATCTGCAATTCTTTTGAGCCCTAAATCGTAAAACAGGGGAATTAATGGTGTGCTATTCGGGACAGAGACCAGCCTTCTGGCAAAATCATTTTCTGCAGCAGTGAGTTGAGAAACATCAGTGCATCCCAAGGTCTCGGCTCCATATAGGGCTGCCCCTTGTGCTTTGCCGCGATTGACTTCCGGGGCTGGCGATACTGCACGGGAACTTGTTTGCCTATGCAGCCTACTAATGGCATTTGCTCTGTGCTCTAGTAGTAGTGAACTTTTCTTTAACTGGTCATTCCACTTCATATTCCCCATTACCTTAACTCCTAAGTAATCAAAGCTCCTCACCCTCTCAAGTACTTCTCCCCCAGCCCATATGATTGAATTTTTGACCGCTCCCTTGCAGAATACCATGTACTTGGTTTAGATGTGTAACAGGCTTCATATTTACAGTGGTTGTCCTGTTTCAAGAAGGTATTGCAAGAAATATATTACTCGTTACTTATTACACGTCCCAAGAAGGACTTGGAGGCCTGCTTACAAACTCTACAAGAACATGTAAGGAGAGTTTTAAATTCAAATGAACTATCAGCCCTCAGGATGTGATCATTCATGCAGACCGAAGGAGAAATTGCAGGCATACTTCAGTTACACAGATAGGCAGAACATGTTTTCTTTTAGGGACAAACAGTGAAAGAAATATATTATAAACATCTGAACCCAAGAACGTGCCGAGTAACTATGGAATGTGTTGTGACCCATCTCACTTCGCCTGTCAAGCCAGACCATAAAAAGTACTAGCCCATATCTAATGTTCCCTTGCAGTTGAAGGTAGTGGAAAAGGCACCAACTCTTCAACTAAAACACTGCCAGAGTCCAACAGCGTTTCAGGGTCCTGGCAGTTCAGCTTTGCTCTCATTAGGGGTACAAAAATTGCATTCATACTTTTCAGTCTTTAGATCTTCATCTCTTTCTGCTCTCTTATCAAAACTTGGACAAAATATATTTCTCCCTTCATGGGTAGGATCAGTTTCATGTTTCAATGTCAATAGACTAGGTCTCAATAGTTTGAATGCCTTATGTCTAGTGCTCCCGTTTTAATGGTACTTATTAATCTGACATTTGTCTGTATTGATCTATATTTATTTTTGCTTATTTTATCTCTATGTATTCATATTTATTTTGGACTTTGTGAAAAAAATGTAACCACAACTGGTATGTTTCAGTATATATATTGAATAGTACATGTATGCTCATACTTAAATGCCTAATGCATTTTGACCCTACATGTATCCATATATGATATAAATGCACTCAGATAGAAACAAGAGTATTGTAGCTCACACACATTCACATCTGCAGCTCTTTAATGTTAATTAGAATACATTCATACTTTAACTACCTGAGCTGTCAGTTTGCCCGGCTATCAGCTTTGCAGTCTAAGCTAACAGCACAAAAAAATTATCAGAAATTAGTTTTTTTCCATTTTTATCCATATTTAAAAAAATAACTACAGACAGGGATATAGATGTTTTTCTGTCTGTAGTTATCTGTAAAAATCAGTAGAAACTGAAAACAGGGAGTTCTAATTATGACCACTATAGTTATTTAGTGGTAAACATTTCCTCACATTGGGCTTCAAAGCAAACTCTAATGTATATTATATCTCACCCTGTTTAATCTCATCAGAGGAGAGCAGCAATGCTGTTTTGTGACTAGTTAAATAATCATAGAGCATACTGATTGAGTACCTGTTAAAATAACAGTCTGTGCTGATAGGGAGCATCCCCCTTTGTATGCAGCCATCAGCCCCTAGGAAGCAGAAACTTGAAGAACGTGCACTTTGGCTGCAGTCTACTAAGAAAGCATCAGCCAAATGTATATTTCACAATGTATCTGTTTCGTCACAATAGCATGTTTATTAGCCCAAATTCTCATGTTCCATTACTTTATTGTTATTGAAACTATTCATGTAACAAACATGCTACAAAACTTTCTTCAATGCAGCTTCTAAATAAAGTGAGAAGCCCTATTCCCACAGTAGATAACACACCAACGGCATAGTCTAAACATCTATAGTGTGTATAGTGTAACAGGGTTGTAAAACAAGCCCCTGCACCCCTGCGGAGTGGGGAGCCCAACCTCTTTAGGGGGACCTGAATCAAGGCAAGGTCAATAAATATCTGTGAGATATGGGAGATTCGGGGGTCCCTCATCACATTCTGCAGGGGTGCGCCATCATTTTGCGTTACTTCGCTGTTGTATGTTCAAGGTCATTCGCCAGACAGCCCCTCGGCAAAGTGCAGGACAGGGTGGGAGGTAAAGAAGAAAAAGGAGGTAGTTATGGTCATGTACCAACTGCCCTCACTGAGGGAAGCATCACATTATTCCTACTTCAACGTGGAATGGGGACCATAGGCAAACACACGAGAGTCTGTGAATGACAAATAGAGCCATCACAACAACATGTTGCAATCCAGAAGGTACCAGACCTGAGCCAATTAACACCCCTCAAACACTCAGCAAACATGGTATAGTTCCAACAGTGTTGAGTACTTAGGCACCATTTCTACCAGAACAAACCTCTGTTGTTCCAACTTCTCGTAGTGCTCAATGCCCAGTCATCACCCCATTGTAAGGTACCCCATTCATAGGTCGTAAAATTCTGAGTCATCATAGACAGTTCACACTAAATGAAAATAACTTGTTATTCCAACAATGCAGACTCATCAAGGACTACTCATGGCTTGTGTAATCTATTTATGGTTTTGACAGATCTGACTTACTGATCATCAGTCACGAGCAGAGTATCAGCCAAGTGCTGAAATCATCAAGCAATGCTCAGGGTGAGGTGAGATTACTAAGCAGGTCACAGGTAGGTAATGGGAAGGGCATGTCGGTTCCTTTTCTAGCCTTTCGTTCTATCTCCCAAATTTCTCCACCTCTACTTAGCTATTGAAAACCTGTGAAACATGGCCAACGATTCAGTCTACTGCCACTCACAGGGGCACCCTGAAGCTTAGTCATTGGTGCCTTAAAATTAAGCCTCCCTGTTTTCCGTTTTTACTGATTTTTACAGATAAATACAGACAGAAAACCATTTATTTTCCTGTCTGTATTTATTTTTAAATGTGGATAAAAACGGAAATTGGGTTGTTTTTGAGTGATTCTAAATGCTATCAATCATGACTGCCAGGACAATAGCTGTGCGGATTGACAAGCAAAGGGATTTAAAAACATAGGGATTTTAGTAAAGAGCCTTAAACAGCAGTAGATGTGCACAACCTTAATACTAAAATTTACATATTTTCTTACATGTGCATATTTTACCATCTGAGTGTGTATATATCATTGAAACCTGTTAGGCGTTCAGGCACAAGTGTACATTAACTGGTTAAATAAATTCAGAAATATACACATTTCAGCTTCATTTTTTCACAAAACCTAAAATAAATATGGATAAATACAGGTAAAATTAGCAAAAAATAAATATGGATAAATACAGACGGAAATGGCAAAAATATAAATACCATAATACCGGGAGCCCTACTTAAAATCTATATCCTACAATGTGCTGTAGATTTCAGCCTTAAGTAACTCCAGTACTACATTTTATCCAATAATAATTTTTTGTGGTTTATAAAAAAGCCAACGGCCCTTAGGTTCCACAAACACAGTTCTCTCTATAGTAGTGAGAGGTTAAGTGCTTGAGCGGGGTACATGCACACACTTTATGGCCACTCCTAGACGTACCTGTGCAGATGACGCCGGCATCCTCGCCATGCACGCAGTTGTGAACGTTCCATCCACTGCTTGGACAACCCCACAGGTAGGCTTCATTTCCCCTGCAGTTCATGTCATCCAAGAGAATATTGCCAGTGCCAGGACCAAAATAAGCATTAATTGGGGCAGAGGAGGCGTTTCCACACTGTAGCTGCATGCACACCACGTTTGCGTCGCTCATGTCCCATAGGTCATCGCACACTGTTCCCCATGCACCCGCGCAATACACCTCCACACGTCCAGCACAGCGGTCCCAGCCATTGGAGAGTCTAAGAAGGTGGGGAGACCCTGTGGAGGTTAAAGAGAATGAAATCATGCAGCTGAAACTCATTGCCTCGGTGATCCAAACAAGGCCTATCTAAACTATGCACAGCTTGCAGAATGCTAGATAGTTGCAATTACTTTCACTTCTCCTTTGTTGACAGTAAAAGAACCTTAATTCCTGCTTGACTACAAATCACTTATTGGCTTTGCAAAGTCAAATATCTGGACACAGTATTCACTCTTAATTACCGCCCAAGCAGTGGCGGAGGCAGGTTGTTGTACCAGAGTGGGCAAAATGCTCTCTGAGGGGTGCCATAATCAGTCACAAATGTTGACTTTTCAAACTTGAGGAGACATAAAAGGCAGCAGTGAAGAGTGGTAGTTGGAAAGTCCAGCAGTGATGAGAAATAAATCTATGGTACAAATTGCAGACAGCCCTCCATGAGAGAGAGCCATAATTGCTCCAGGAGTTTGGATGGTGGATGTCCATCAAATAGTGTGCAAAATGTGTACCTCCTTTATTTACTAAAAAGCCTTTAGTCTGATGGGTCACACTCATGATATAGTCCAGCACCTCCACTGTGTGCCAAGCAAGCCTGACACCCACCTTGGGAGTTTTGTGGTTTACCTTCCATGAGACAATTCTGAAAACTGTGTGGCAACTGTGCATTTCTCTAAACCGTCAGGGCATTTGATGCAGTTGAAAAAATCTGGAAGTGCGATTTCACTTGCTCTATTAGTGTTTAAATTTCATGTAGCATCTTTTTTCATTTATATATTAGACTCCCTCTGCTTCCATATCCTGCATTTTCTCAGTCATAGCTTATGATGACAATCTCCTTGGAAGGGACAGAGTCGAAAAACTAAGTTACACAGAACTCCTGCTCTTAGCACACAGAGCAGTGATGGCTTGCATCTACAGGGGGGTGCACATATTAATAATGAAAACACAACTTACCTGAACCAACGTCGACGTCCTCTGCTCTGGACCTCTTCAAAGTAACTGGATGCTGCAGTGTAGGCACCAATCCTGGCGCTGCTCTCATGCTGTGAGAGCAGCGCTCTGATCAGAGGGAGCGGCCTCACTCAGTGCTCCCCAGTGCCCTGGAGGCCTGCCTTTACTCTAACCCAGCTGTCTTGAGACAGCTGGGTTAGAGGTTTCAGATTGCGCATGTCTGGCTGCCCGTTGAAAGACAGCCGGCCAAAGGGACATGCACACTTTGAAAAGTGCACAAACAGCCCACCCTCTTATCTGCTGCTGTCATTCAGCGGCAGCCCCGTCCTGTCCTGATGCTCGGTTCAGGATGCTCGGTTAAAAAATAAAATGGTAATGAATTACCATTTTACTTTTCATCTTTGGGGGTAATTTAAGTGGGTTGACGCTCCTCCCCTTCAACCGAGGAGCCGCCCCTGATACAGAGTCACAAAGAAGTGTAAGGTTTCTGCACCTGGCTGTCATCAGCACAACTGAAGCAGTAATCGGGGCAAGACAAAGGGTCTGGGCTCACTTAAAGGCCCCCTCACCTGTCACAACAGAGACTGCAGTCCCACCTCTCATCCTTACTGTACAAGAAATGGCAGTGCTCATGAAGACTAATCGGCAGCACTTTGTCAACCAACGTACTTCACAGAATACCTAAAGGAGCCCTGTCTCCACGCCCTTCACTTCAGTGTCTAAGTCTTCTCCTTCCAGCTACTGGAATGTGAGCAATACATTTCCACTGTCTGAGCGTAATCCTCAACCTCCATCTCCATCTTATGCAGGCTCAGGCCTGGTGCCTCCCTTACTCAGCCTCACACGTACACACCATGCAGGTACCATACAGGCTACATCACTAGACAAGCGCCAAGAAGCAGAACTTTACACATGTGGGCCAGGTGGTCTCCCCTCCAATGACTGAAATATAATGGTCTGGTCACACCACAGATTCTAAAACACGAAATGCTGCCATCACCACTCTACATGCTAAACCCAATGGCAGGGAAAGTAGCCCTCTGTCTAAGTTTGCACAATAGGTCCAGGGCCTATCGAAATCAGGGCCAGGTCTAAGGTTCTGTGCACATGCAAGAGTAGCATGAGATCAGGGCCAAAAATCAAGTCAGGAAACCAGATTAATGCAGTCGGGCACCCAGAGCAGGTGAACATGCCTGTGTTCCATGCAGTGGGCATTCCCATCCCTACAACCAGCAGCACCTTTTCCCAGATCTGATATTTCTGTATTGGGTTATGGATTTCCCCTCCCCCTCATACTTTGTATGGGCAGGAATAGGGAGAGTATGGTTCTGCAATGTAATGGAAGTCCAGGGTTTATACTGTGTTACAGATCACATTAGATTACACTCACATGCTGCATTCACAGCCCAATCATTAGATAATGGTTTGTCAGCAACAGCATGAGGTGAAATTGTGTGGGCTTAAAAGTGACACCCCCTTCCACATCATGTGTGTACATGCTCAGACTTCTGAGTCTGACAATCCAGCGCACTTATGCAAATTATGGTGGAGGTGTGTCTCTTCTCATGTGAGAATGCCTAACCATTGAGTTTACGCCCTAGGTGTACTGGAGGCTTCTATGGACCACCCCAGAACTCATCCATTATGCTACAGCCCTCCAGGAAGTAATAGAAGCTGACCAATTCTCTAAAGTCCTTTGGCTTATGAACATCAAAGAGTTGCTTTACGTCCTTGTACTGTCTGATCTCTGGGACCATCCTGCTACCACTTGCTTCCCATCAGGGAATTCATTGAAGTCACTCTACTGGGCAGCTACAGTGGACACTGACTCTAGGAAGGCTGCCACCTCTAAGCTGGTCAACAATTTTCTTGATTTCAAGTCTCTGTGTGGGTATGAGTCATATTGGAATCAGGTGACTGTTTTCATGGACAGGAAGTTATACTTCCAGTTCACAGAGGGCGCTTACCCACTGAGAGCCTTCACCTCAAAATAGTCTTGCGGGGACAATGATGTCTGTCCAGCTTGTAACTCCTCAGTTGAAAGTGTCTCACACATACTCTTTGCCTGCCTAACTTATGCCTGTATAACCTGCCTAGCACTTAACTGCGGACGCCTAGGCGAGCGCAGCCACTCTGCTGCTCTTCGCATTTTGAAATTGAACTGCAGCCCAACTTATGCCATTCGAGTAGCCAAGTTCTTGGGTGCCATGTGGATACTTTGAAGAAATGCACTCCCCTCTCTTTAATTTTATGCTGACCATTGTCACACACCTTTGTCTCTTTTTTATATCTTGTGTGTAGTAACACCAATGGACCTCTTTGCACTATTCCTGTATTTTGTACACGCAATTTGATATTTTATTGCATCAATTTTGACGCTTCTCATATGAATCATGAACTTTCATGCTGAAATGTACTGTTTTATTTATTTTTATTTACATTTGCACTTTAATGGTCCTGGAGGCCAAAATAAAGATACTTGACTTCTTGAGTGAGGTCAGTCCACACCACGTGCATGCATTCTTATTCTCAAACTACAGTATGGATATAAAAGCACAGGCCATAAGGAATCTCAACTAAAAGCTTTCCTTTACACTGGACTGCTACACTCAGCAGCCTAGGAATGCCTGCATGTGATATGTAAAGTGGGTCACATCTAAGTCATTTCTGGTCTACTGCATATGTATGAAACTCAGTCTAAGACTTGTGAGTTTGACAGCGCCACCCAGAAGGAACATTAGATTTCCTCTTGACCAGAGTGTCAGGCTCAGTAGTTGGAATATGCATGCATATGCGGTATAAGTGGTGTGACTTCCAGATCTAGGCCATTCACATGATATGTAAGTGGTGTCACCTCTGGACCTAAGACATTTCACATTTTGTACATTTAGTCTCACATTGTAATCCAGAAGCAAGCCTAAATGTGAGATTTCCTCTATATTGGAATGTTAGTCTCAGCAGAGTGAGCATGCTTGCACATGACATGTAAGGAATGCCATATACATACATGCTCACTCTCAGTCTACTGAAATTTGAGATTTACTATGGACTGACATAGCAGACTCGAGGGAATAAACATGCATGTTAATGATGTGGAAGGGAGGTATTAGAGGTAGGGGGTGGCACAAGAGTTTGTTTAGCTTATGTTGACCTTGAAGCTGTCCTTCTGCTAGGCCAGCCAGCACAGTGTCCCACAGTGGTGTCCAACTGTGACAAAATGATTACTCTAGCATAGAGGTAGCAATTCTTAGCATAATATGGGAATCGATTGCATGATGCTGCCCACCTTTCACATAAGGTGGTGGAACTATTTAGGACGTGCTAGACATTGCTTTCATGTGATGGTTATAGATAGGCATGTAAGGCAGAATCTGTTCCAACTGTGACACTGATATTTGGGATTCAACATGTATTTACTTAAAATAAAAAAGCCGGTATTTCTGGACAAAATAGTATTTTTTCATGAAAATGATAAGCTTGTGTTTGGTACTTATGAGGTGATGTATCTCAAATAAAAGCACATAGTTGAGAGCACAGTGGATATATTTTCATCAGCTGATGTTTAAGGATAACATTATTGCAATTCATGACTCTTCAAGTTCTGTCTAACTCTGATGAGTTCTGTGGAATTTATATTTGAGACTGTGGGATTGTCCAAGTTGGATCTCTTGCTGGAGAAGCTATATACCTTTCTTTAAGCACCTAGAAGCCTGCCTGTCTGCTTAGAGAGATGAGGAACCTGCCTACTATGCAGGCAGAGAGAATGTTCAGGAAGGTATGCGGGTCAGCACGTCCCTGATGGCTGTAGGACGCCAAGAAGAAGCAGACTGCTGGAGATCAATTAGAGAGGAACTGGGTGGGTGTCAGAGGGCACCCACAAGTCCTACCAACAGGTCCGAGTGGGAATCGTGACTCTGCAACAATGTGATTGCTGAGGCCTAGTCTGGGCTGTGATTGTGTGGTTGGCTTATTGAGTCTTGTGGGACTGCAGCTAAAGAATTCTGATCGGTCTGTGTCTTGCAACATCTACTACATTCTGCTCATGTGGGGCTGCATCTGTTGAATCAGGAACCAGCTCATACAGGGCTGCAATTACACTAGTATTAAAGGTCCTGCCAGGAGGGAAATTATCAACAGTCTGACTAGACTGAGCATCTCAGGATTGCTGTGTCAGGCAACTACGGAGAAGGCAGTGGCAGCCCCTGGTAAGGCAGAGGAGCGTCGCCCCACTGCGATTGCAGCAGTGAAAAAAAGAAAATGATAATAACAAGACGTGATTATCATTTTCTTTCGGGAGTTGGGGCGAGGCTGGCTCCTGAGACCCAGAGCAGGGGAGGAGTGGTGTGCACTTTTCTAGGGGGACATGACAGTTTGGCCGGCCCTCTAGGGCCGGCCAAACCGTCATGCGCACCTGGCATGTTCTCCATTGGGCTGTGTTGCACAGCCCAGTGGAGAACATGCCCAGCTTCCCCAGGCACTGCCCGAGCATCCAAAGAGGACGCTCAGGACAATCACAATGTGATTGGCTGGGATAGCCCGGAGGCTGGAGTGCTTCCGGTGCTTCCAGCAGAGGCGTGCAGCAGTTGGAGAGGCGTGCGGCGGAGAAGGTAAGTTTCATATTTTTTATTTTTGTTTAATCCCCCCGCCCCACCACCCCCGTTCTGAGCGAGCCACCACTGGGGAAGGACCCCCGTCCATTGCCAAACTCAGCCCAGTGTCCCAAGACAAAGGTACTCCAATCCTGCTTGAGGGTGTGCTGCTGCTCTTTAGTGTATGTGGGCATGCCCCATGAGTACATGGTGGACTGAAAGTGACCCTGAGGGAACAAACCTCCCTGTGAAGGGGTATGAGACTTCAGAATGAGCATATACACATATTGGGGCTGATTGAACTGAACCTGTGCTAGACCCATGCTACTCTTTTTGACCCCTAGAGATAGAGGGGGCTACCCAGAACTGGGAGACAATCTAGGGACATCGAGAGAGTGGGACAGGTGTAGCACCTGCCAAGATAGTGCCCAGAGACATTGACTTGTTTCTATTTGTAGTAGTGTGTAGAATTGAGTACCATTGTGTGATTTAAGTAATTTCTTTCTTGAAAAGGTAAGTGCTGGGATGGGCATTCAACTTATTGGGACTCTTGATTGATTGTTGAGCTCTGAAAAGCCTGTGACTGATCAGACTTGCTATCCTGACAGTGTAGTGTGGAAACGGTTGTACTTGATTCAACCTGCTACTCTCCCAAAGTACCTGCCAACGATCCAATAGTGCTTGCGTATATGTGTGTGGAAGACCAAGATATGTTGGAATGATTTGCAAGCTTTGAGATTGTTTATAGAATGCAGGTTTTGAATGATTACCCAAGGCAGCCACACTAACTATTTGTTTTTCCACTGTAGGAATAGCATTAATGGGAAAGTGCCTGCATCTGAGCAAACAAACTATAAGTGAATGAAGGAAGCTCTGATCAGAAGGGTTGGGCTGAAACTAGTTCCTTCCCCTCAAAGATTTAAAGAAAGCTACAGAGCAGATGGTGATCCATTGGAAACATGGATTAATGGTGTGTTGTGTGATTGGAAGGAGTGGGTGAGAGAAATGGAGGCGAAGGATTTTCTTGCCATTAACCAGTTGATGGTGACAGAGTGACCGAAGGAGGGGTGCTGTACCCCACTTAGGCAACGTCTTCAGAATTGACAGAGAAGAATCCAGAGAAAATTTTTGTGTTGGCTGACAAGTGGTTGGCTAGCAGGTTGAATAAGACGCTGGAGCAGCATGGTTCCAAGCAAAGGGAGAGAGGGACTCTCAACAGGCTGGCTCCAAACCAGGGGATAAACGTCAAGGCAATTGCCAATGGTTCAAGGGAGGACACAAGCAGGAAGGGAACTGGTGTCCAAATCGGGAACACAAGAAAATGGGAGGACAGGAAGGTTCTTCCAAGACCTAGGTGATTACCTGTCACAAAGATGGGCATTACAAGAGAGACTGTCAAATGAAAGCATCTGTACCACTTACACCTGTATTAGCAAGTGATGTGACTGTGGGCGAAGGGACCAGCGAGGGCCCTGTTGCACTCTACCAGGTAGAAATAGACTTTTGGGAAAGGAACCCAAATGCCTTTAAGCAAATTCATCCAAATACTATAGCATTTGAGTTGGGAGCAATTATTAATGGGAAGAAGGTTCCTTCCCTGCGAGAACCAGCTGAGAACAGGCCTATGGTTTAGGGCACTCAAACCAAAGGAGATTTTCCCTGGTGCCAATGGCATTGTTTGTTGGTGACTGGGGAAGACATTGAGTACCTGATTGCCCAGGTTGAGTTAGGCCAGCCCAATGATTTTGGTGATGTTGGTACCAAAGTAGGGTTCCAAACACTTGCACTATTCAGGTTGTTGGAAATGACCATCTTTTGCGGAGCACCACCCCAGATATTTTCCTTGACTGTTTTTTCTGGTTGTAGAACTCTATGCATGTTAACCCTGCTAGCCAGTGGTAAAGTGCCTGTGCTCCCCTTTCAACATGATGAAATTGGCATACCCCTGAATGGCATATTTAACTTATATTTAAGTCCCTGGTACATGGTGCCACAGTGTACCCTGGGCCTGTAAGTTAAAAGTCAGAAGTGGACTGCAGCACTCGTGCCGTCCAATGTACTGGCAGTATAAACATAATTGCAGGCCTGCCACCAGTAATCTTGTTGTGCAGGTTTGAACTGCAAATTCATGCTGTCAGGAGAACCCTTTTTGACATGCCTAAACTCGCCTTTAAAATGTTAATAACTCTCACCTAAGTCGATCTTAACGCCCATAAGGCAGGGTGCATAGTATTTAAAAATAAGACATGTAAAGGTTTACTGTTAAACATGTCCTTACAGTGAAAAAGCCCTCAGATAGTTTTACTGTGGCAGGGGCAGCTGTTCCATAGAAAAGCATTTGGATAAAATATTAAATTTAAAATTTGCTATCTCCACTTAAGAAACAGCTACAGAGGTCATATTTGGACTTTTTAAACTTCATTTTACATGCCTTATTTATTGGTAAAGTTGTATTTGTAATAAATATTACAGGTACTTTTACATGAGGTATGAATGTGCTCCCGGAGCTGAAACAAGGGCCTTGGGTTTAAGGAGGTGTGCCATTTCTCTGGCAGGCTAACCATCTGGGCATATTTCACATGAGAAAACCATTATGGTATCCACTCTATTTTAAACAGCGCATTCCTACAGTAACATGTTGCGTAACTACGTCATTCCACAGGGGGTGGCACCTCCTTGGAGTAAAGTGATAGACCAGACCTGATCAAAAAGTAGTAAATGATGATCTCCAATGATGTAGTTAGAACCATGTAATGGAAATAGGTATCACATGTGCTGGAAGGTGCAAAAGGATCACTCTTAGAAAAAAACACAAAACATATGCCCAAAGATTATGAGGACACTAATCAGTTACCAGGTCCCTGCAAGAAAACGTCAAATGACAAGGTATGAAGACAGGCCTGGTATCAAAAATGCATTCTGCCTGTGAGACAATGAAGGAAACTTGAGAGCTGCATATGCAGTTCATACAGTCTCCGGTGTAATTGAAGCCTTCTGGCTTCAAGGGGTAACATCCGCACAAGTGGCTGAATTGATCACTCTTACTAGGGCGTGCTGTGTTTCTGCACAGCTGAAAGTGACGATTTTCACTGATAGTCAGTATGGCTTTGGTGCTGTTCATGACTTTGGACAGTTATGGCCACAAAGGGGATTTATGATGTCTTCTGGTTCCCATCTGTCCAATCGGGAGGAGGTAAGAAGACTGCTTAAAGCATTCCAGTTGCCTGCTCAGATGGCAGTTGTGAAATGTTCTGCACACCACAGTGGAGATGATTATGTATGGCAGTTGGTAACAAATATGCTGGCGAAATAACACGATTCTGTGCCCATGGTGCTTGTACATTGAATGATGAATATTGTAATGAATCTGAAGATGAGGCAATCACAACCTATTGTTAACAACAGCTGATACGGGGGAGGAGGTTAAGAAGTTACAAGAAGATGTATCAGAGGCAGAACAGCAAAGTTGAATGAGAGCAGGTTGTGTCAAAAGACATGAAGACATTTGGATTCCAGGAGATGGAAGACCAGTGTTGCCAGACAATCTGTTGCCTCCAATGGCTAGACATTATCATAGGATGGCTCATGTAGGAAGGGATGCTATGATCAGGTTGTTTCATCAAACATGGTTTAACCCCAGATTCAGATTGATGGCTGAAGGATTGTGCCACCGATGTTTTGTTTGTCACCAAATGAACTTAGGGAAAAGAACTGCAGTGACATTGGGCTATCCAGGGATATCAGAAGGTCCCTTCAACAGGATGCAATTGGACTTTATCAAGATGCCTGTGTGCAACAGTCTGAGATATGTTCTGGTGATTATATACATCTTCTCATGTTGGGTTGTAGCTTACCAGAGTAGAAGAAATGACAGTCTCACTGCAGCAAACGTTTTGTTGAGGAAGCTCATACTGAGGTTCGGTTTCCAGACTTCTCTGGAGTCAGACCGCGTAACAAATTTCAATAATGTGATCCTGAAAATGTTGTGTGCAGCATTACAAGTGGAGCAGAGACTGCATTGCAGTTACTGACCTGAGGCTTCAGGAATTGTGAAACAAGTGAATGGCACGCTGAAATGCAGACGAGCTAAAGTGTGTGCTTCAACGTCTTTGAAGTGGCCTGATGCTTTGCCCTTTATCTTGATGAGTCTTCGCAGTGTTCCTGATTGGAGGACAGGATTGTCCCCTCATGAAATAATCATGGGCAGAGCGGTGAGATTGCCAGGTGTACCTGCAAATGCCTTGTGAACATTACAGTTGAGATGATTCTTGATTACTGCAAAGGACTTGCTGACGTCCTGCGTTCTGTGTATTACCAGGTTGGAGCCGCCACGACCACGCCACATCAGGAGCAGTGCCATGACCTTAGTCCTGGTGACTGGGCTCTGGGGAAGAAGCATGTTAGGAAAACGTGCCTGGAACCTCGCTGGCCTGGCCCTTACCAGGTTATCTTACTGACAACAACTACTGTGAAGTGTGTGGGTCTCCCCAACTGGGGGCATGCCGCCCATACTCGCAGAGTTAAGTGTCCCCTTGATGTGACAGCACCTCTCCCAGAAGTGCCAGTGGTGACAGATAGAAATCGGGAGCAGGTTAGACAAGCTGTAGGGGACCAACGAGAACCTGAAACAGCACATGTTCGGTCTGAGGGGGGTCTTGATGAGTCAACAGTTGAAGCTGAGACAGGAGAGTCTCGTCCTGTGGTGTTGACTGAGCAGAATTCAGACCCTGATGAAGGGCCTAGTGCTTTGGTAATGTGAGTGGGAGCTGAAGAACGTTGGGCAAGAAGGCAAGAGAGAGAAAGACAGAGTCTGCTTGAGGAACATGTGCCACGCACCATTCCAGAGGATACTGAGGATTCAGACTTGTGTAACAGTGAGGGTGAAGGACTTGCACTCAGAAGATTGAGAGGAGCTAGAGTACCCTGTTGAAGGTACTCATGCCCTGAATGGACATACTTTGCTGCCAAGGACAGAGAGAGAGGTTTTTTGGATTTTGAGGATAACAGTGCAATTCCAACTGAGCCTTCTTGAATAGACTGTTGTGGCTGAACTGCGTTTGAACTTGCTTTGCCACTGAAGAAACTGACACAATTTATCATTGATATGATCTCTCATTGAATTTGAATTGTACCTTTACTAAAGACATTTAAATAGACTTTGTTGAAAGAATTAAGAAGATTACCTAGGCCCGAGGCTGCTGAAGGGGCTTAAGGGTGCCATTTAGATGAACATGGAGTAGGGCTAGGGAATTCTCACTAAGACTTTGTAAATATTTTGGTTGCATATCATTTGAACTTTTGTTGAAATTCTGTATCTTCATGATGCTTGATTTGCATTGATTTCAATTGATGGTTGACTTGTAATAAACCAACTTAACTTTAGTTACCGATTCCTGGTCCTTATTGTGTGGCCATATGGGCTACACAAACTGTAAAAAATGTTATTGAATGTCGACTCCCTTATGCCTCGCAGTCAACCAAAAAGATCTATCAGGTGAGAAATGGTAAACTCTCTTCAGCACGTCAACAGTGGAGAGGGACGCTATGGGATTGTTTATAGTAGAGCACACAGAAAGTGCTGCAAACATTGTTAGGGTCACCCCTGGGAACATTTACAGCATTGGCTAGGGAGTGTCCAGGACTTTCTCCCGCCCATAGGCTAGCAAGATGCATTAAGGTGACACCCCCACAGTGCCCTCCTCAGGTCACTTCTGGAGCTGGAGAAGAACAGAAGAGGATTGGACCTGCTGTCTATGACATGAGATGGGCCATAAAGAATAGACAAACTCTCCCTCTTGTGCCCAGGACACAAAAGTGGACTCCAAGGGTCATAAGACTGACCTTCTGTTTTGGCTACAGGGATACAACAAGCTTCATGAAGTCTTTTCCTACAATTCCATCTGGCCAGTTCCAACTGGACCTGCTCTGGACCTTGCTGCTGGTCTCTACTGGAGTGAGTCTCGACCCCTAATTGCTGTCCCCAGGTCCTGTACCATTATCTGGTATCAAAGTGTACTCCTCCTAACAAGTCCTGAAATTTGGGACTTGGACATTTTTTCCAACTTGTTGCTTTTAGAACCGACAGGGAAATGTACCAAGCTGCCAAGCCGATGCAACAAAGGTGCATCGCCACTGGGCCAAAAATGAAAGCTGCTCTTGCTACTTTCTTTTCCGCAGCAGTAAATCCGAATAAGTGGATCCTCGTGGAGAAGGAATCTGGACTTGTCGAGCTCTCTTGGCTACAGCCTGATGCCTTGTCTTGTTGGAAAAATCTTAGCTCCAAAAGGTGAGTAAAACTGAAGGCGTTAATCTTCACCAGGCAAAGATGCTAAAAGTATTCAGCCCATGAGGGACCTTCTCTGGTTGTGAAATTAAAATGTTCTCACTCAGAGCTTTCCTGCCAAAAGTCAACAGCTTCACTGAGACCTTGTCCAGCAGCTATCCAACATGGAGCCCTCTTCGGCCAAAGCCTGCTGCCTTGCCCCACTGAGGATTTTTGATTTCCATTCCAAAGACTAAGTCAAGTAAAAACCCTCACCCGGGCAAACTTGGTCCTTGTATCTGACCCACACTCAATCATGGCTGGCCTTAACCTTACCATTGTCCCAGTCAAGAACAGCCAGATGACCACAGTTAACGCTTAACACATTTTGGTGCAATTTTAAACGTTAACTTTGAAAATGTGTAATTCCGGTTCAAATTAATGGATTTTGTAATTTTGGTGTAATTTTATTTATAAATATTTACTTTATTTTTCTAAATTGGGCTGTTATTTTTCTTGTTTTGTGTTTTGACTTTATTACTGTTTGAATACTGCATACATAATCTACACCTTGCCTCTAAGGTAGGCCTGCCTGCTCTGTGCCATAGCTACCAGAAGATTGAGCTCAGGTTTTATTTTATTTTTTATTTTATTTAGAGTTTTATAGAGCGCGAACTTGACCCGTTAGGTTATCAGAGCGCTTTACAGGGATAACACGCTATATACAAGTTTGACATAGACAATAAACATGGATAGGGATAGAAGGAAGTGACTACATTCGGGCATAACAGGATATATACAATATTCAGAGCAGCGACATGTGAGCAGTATGCAGAGATATCCAGCAATTACATTTGAGGGAGTAATGGGTTAGTACAAAGACAAGAGCAACAACGCAGACAAGAATCTTGCAGAAAACAAAAAGCAATGCCACAGAACGGTGTGCGCAATGAATGAGATTTATGGGAGGAACTTGCCCATTAGGAAGGTTTTAGCTTCTTTTTTAAAGATTGACAGAGAAGGTATTCTTCTGATGGAGGACGGCAGGGAGTTCCAGATTCTTAGTGCGGCCTCAGAGATGGCACGATTATAAGTGTTTTCCTTACGGAAGCGGGGTGGCTGGAGCACAAGGTCTCTGCTGGACCAGGATTTTCTGGCGCCTCCAGATACCAAGATTTTCTGGGTGAGATATGCAGGGGAATTCGTGTGTAGCGCTTTGTGCATGATACAGGCCAGTTTGAGTTGGATTCTGGCTTCAAAAGGAAGCCAGTTCAGCGCCTTCAGGTGCGGTGAGATGTGGTCGAATTTTTTTGAGCCTGTTAAGAGTCTTGCGGCGGCGTTGAGGCAAGCTTTTAGGGGGGCCGTGGAGATCTTGGGAAGGCCAGATAGGGTTGAGCAACTGTATTCAATTCTGGAGATAACTAATGCCTGAACTGCGGTTTTTAGGTCTGAAGCATCAAGGAAAGGTTTTAGTTCCCTCAAGTAGCTCAGGTAAAACCAGGCCGTTTTGGCCATCGAGTTGATGTGGACTCGCATATTCAGGTTGCTGTCCAGGGTTATACCGAGAGATTTGGCAGATTCCACTATGGTCGGTGTGCAGTTTAGTGCTGTGATCGAATTAGTCCATTCCAGAATGTCAGTAGTACTTTTAGGGGGGAGATGAGAAGGAACTTCATTTTTTGTGCATTTAGTTTGAGCTGGTTGCTGGCGAGCCATTGAACAGTCAACTTCAGAGCCTCATTCAAACAGTTGATCTTCTCTAGTGATGGGGTTTTGATGTAGATCTGAGTATCATCGGCATACATGTGGAACGGAGTATTTCAGCTAACGGTTCGAGGTAGAGATTGAAGAGGGTTGGGGACAGAGTTGATCCTTGTGGGACTCCGATTGTTATCGGGGAATGAGCAGATAGATTAATGTTGACTAAGAATCTCTGTGAGCGGTTCCGGAGGAAGGATCCAAACCATCTGATGACGGTTCCTCCTATTCCCATCCTGTGTTCGAGGCGTTCAAGTAGTTTCTCGTGGTTGACTGTGTCGAATGCCGAGGATAAATCCAGTAGGATTAAAAGGTATGTTTTGCCTTGGTCAAGGGCTTGAAGAGTTTCTTCTACAATATGGAGAATAGTGGATTCCGTGCTGTGCCCAGGCCTGAAACCAGATTGGAATTCGTCTAACAGGTTGAAATTGGTGATGTGTTGGCTCAGTTGAAGTTGCACACATTGCTCCAGAATGTTCGCAAGAAGTGGAATATTGGATATTGGTCTGAAACTGTCTGGAGTAGCAGGATTCAAAGTGGGTTTTTTTAAGATTGGGATGGCTTGACCGGTTTTTAGAGAGTCAGGTATGGACCCTTGTAGTGGGGAAGTGTTGATTATTGTAGTCCAAATGGGAATGATAAATGGGGAGGTCGCTGCCAAGCAGTTGGAAGGGAGTGGGTCATTAAAGTGGTTATTTGGTTTTAAGGAGGATAGAATTTTCGAGATGGAATGGTCGTCATATAACTTGAAGTTGGACCAGTGTGCTTGGTTTTTTGGTGTTGCCTGGGGAGATGAGAAGAGAAATGGGACCCGGCAGGAGGAGGTGGGATGTTGGTGGTGGAATTAAGTTTGTTTCCTAGGGAGTTAATTTTGGCTGTAAAGAAGGAGGAGAACTCCTCACAGGTTTTTATGGATTTTGTAGTTTCTTTGGAGGTTTTAGCCAGCTTGTTTGATTGGTGTTTGACCATTTCAAAGAGCTTACAAGGTCTGTTCTTAGCATTTTCCAGTTCCGATCTGAAGAACTCTTTTTTGGATTTGAGGATGTTCCTGTTGTATGCATTTCTGGTCTGCCGGAGAAGTTTTAGTTGGGAGGCTGAGGGGTGCTGTCTCCAGTTTCTTTCTGTTAGCCGGAGAGTTCTCCTTTCATTGTTGAGGGATTCGTTGAACCAGGGGTTTTTGTCTTTGATTTGGGATCTTTTTAGCTTTAGCGGGGCAAGATCATCAATTATGTCAGACATAGTCGAGTTGTAGTGCTCTGTAAGGTCATTGACCTTAGATAGATTGGGGGGGGGGGTGGAGGTCATTCTCGCAACGAGCAGCCAGCTTCTCAAGATCTAGGCTCTTAGTGTCTCTGAGCCAGAGTTTCGGTTTCACAGGTTGCACTGGCCTTTTCTTGTGGATGCCAGGCATTAGGTAGGAAATGGCGTGGAGGTCTGACCAGTCGCATGGATCTATTGAGTTAAGCCTGACCGCCGTTGCCTTAGCAATGATCCAATTCAGTGTGGAGCCTTTTGTGTGAGTTGGTAATGTGCAGGCTTGAGTAAGTGATTGGTCAGCAAGGAAGAACTTGACGGCGTTGACCTGGGGGTCATTGAGGTCATTCCAGTGCAGATTAAAGTCACTGAGGAAAATGTCATTGGAGTGGGGGGAAACCTTAGCTGTAATGATTTCCATGAGGTGGTCAATGAATGTGTCGTTCTTGTCTGGGGGGGTAGAAGATGTACAGTTTGCACAACTGGGTAGCGTTGTTACATATGGAGAGTGCGAGAAATTCGCAGGAATCGGTGGGGTCGGCGTGAAGTTCTGTAATGAGGAGGTCTGAGTGGTAGATGCAAGCAATGCCTCCCCCTTTTTTTGTTTGCCTGTCAAGCCTTACGATGTTATAATTTGGTGTGACCAATAAATCTAGGTAAGGTGACGATGATTCGTTGAGCCATGATTCGGTTAGGATAGCTACGACTGTCTTTTGGCTCAGGATGAGTGCGGCGATGTCGGAGGCATGCTTCGCTGCTGATCGGCAGTTAAGTAGGAGGCCAGAGAGTGGAGGGTCGGGCATGCGTTGTAAGTAGGGAAGAATAGGGGTACTTGCGCTAAGTTGTTGCTGTTTACTCCTTTGTTACAGAGAGTTGATGATCTATTAGTGTTGATTGAGACTGTATGGATTAAGTATTCATCTTTCTTGTCTGGAGAACTGGGGGCGTCAGAAGAGGTCTTTTAGGATAAGAGGAGGGCTAGAGTTTCATCCTCCAAGAGGTAGTTGGGATGCTTGCGAGGGCAAAGGTGTCTATTGGCCAGCAGCATGGGTTGGAGGAAGGGCTTGGTGAGTGGGGGAAGAACTGAGTTATGGGAGAGCTTGATATTCGCGATAGCATATTCAGTGAGGTGAAGGATGCTCTTCAAATCGAGAATGAATTTATGGATGCTCTAAGCTATGTTGGATGCTCTGATGTTCAAAGTTTCAAGGTCATTAGTGAGGGTTGTACTTGCGGAAAGGGGACCTGTGGGTCAGGACTAGTTCTGCTGGCATGAACAGGAAGCCTGGTAGAGGAGCTCGACCACCCTGAGGCTAGGTTACTGAGAGGAGGGGTGTGAAGAGGGCTAGGCATGCTCATCAGGGTGGTCACAGGGCTATTGGGGCGGGTGTCCGGTGAGCTGTGAGTGACATGTGTGTTAGTCACTAAGAGAGTAGGAGAGGAGCGAGGATCGGAAGAGGGGGGCAGGGGTGTTGCTTTGTTGTAAGATGCTGGAGGTTGGGGCAGGAGTGGAAGGAAGTTCTCTAACAGATCTAGGGGAGATGCAGCCAAGAGATTCATTTTGAGGGGGGAACACATTGGGGAGAGTCGAGCCAGCCCGACCTTTGGGAGAGAGTGAAAGGGTGCATGGGGGTGTGGTTGCAGCTTTGGTGGACATAAATTGGAGGCCCTTACCATTGGTCTTGGAGCTGTATTTACCGGAGCTATGACAAGAGTCAGATGGCGAATGCGGGCACTGGGGGTGCGTAGAGGGATAGGATATGTACTTGATTTTTGAGGATGGAGAAGAAGTCAGCAAATTTATTGAGATCTTTGTCTGGCGCTTGGATTATAACAATGCCGTTTTTATATAAGGTAATGGTAAGGTCAGCTCTAAGATGTACGCTAAGTAGTTTTGATATGGCTGCACGCCATAGTGCTGTTTTTCTTGAGAAGAAAATAAGGTCATTGGTAATGATGCCCTTGTAGGCGTTGAAGTACAGGTCGGAGATCAGAGTCTCAGGGTGTCTTTTCAGGAGGGAATGTTTAAAGGTTTTAGCAGTGGTCCTGAGAGGTTAGGAGAGTATGCGATGGTGTAAGAGTTGCCCCCTGTTGCATCCAGGCAAGACCTTGCCATACTGGAGAGAGAGAGGAACTAGGTAAAGCCAGGAGGACGAACTGGTGGGCAGCAGGAGTGGTTCAAGCGTAAATTCAGAGAGATTGCTGACCTGATACACAATTGGAGATGGCCGCTGAGTTGCGGGGCATCAGGAGTGGAGGCACCTATGTTAGATTCTGAGCCCAGGCAGCATGGGCAATACCCGTTCAGGGTGCAGGCAAGGGAGAGACAATTTCAGAGCGCAGGCAAGGCTGAGTTGCGGGTCGTCAGGAGTGGAGGCACCTACGTTAGATTCTGAGCCCAGGCAGCATGGGCAATACCCGTTCAGGGTGCAGGCAAGAGAGAGACAAATTCAGAGTGCAGGCGAGGCAGAAAGGCATCTCCCCAGGAGGGGTTTCCGCGAGCTGAGGCTCACCAGGGAGGAAGCCAAGCAAGAGCTCCTGGGACGGTGCAGGCAAGCAAAATTAGTGGAGTAAGTGAGGCGAAAGGGCTGTGAGTGTTCACCCTGACAAGGATTGTGGTATTATTCAAATTCAGTAATCACACCCCTTAGCTTATACCCCAATTTCTTACATCTGTGTTTACCATTCATGGTACAACCACCTAAAGCACCTAGAGCAGCTGCTAGTCAAGATACAGGGGGCAAAACTGACCATCAATGCAACCATGTTCCTGGTGGGTAAGTCCACTGTAGTTTACCTTAGGAATCAGTTAGGTAACTGGAAGAGCCACCCGAATGCCAAGATTCAGTCTGTGTTGTTGTGCGAGGTGATCATAGCGAGATCCAGGTGAGAGGCTTTTTAGGACTCACCAGAAACTATAGGAAATTTGTGGCCAACTTTATGGTTCAAATTGATGACAAGGGTAAAGAGCACCTGGTAGACTATCTGTCGCAGACTGCTCCCTAGAGAGCAGACCTGGGCAGTCATTGAGAAAGAATGCTTTGCAATAGTTTGGGATTGAAGGCTGTCCCAGCCATATCTATTTGGTACCAAGTTTTTCGTTCATACAGATCGCAAACTACTCAAGTGGTTGTTGGTAATGAAGGCGGATAATCCCAAGTTTTTGACAAGGCCCTAGATTTCACAGTGAGCACAAAGCCTGAATGAACGATGGCAAAGCAGATGGGCTTTCCCACTAGTTCTGACCAGATGCTACAACAGATTTACATTAAGGATCCGTGTAGTCTAGCCCATTCCAAAGTCTCAATAATCAACATTTCAAGCTGGCCTTGGTCACCAAAAAGGGTCATTCACACAGGTTTCTTGTTGCAGAACAATCTCAACACTTTAGGAGTAATTTATCAATAGTTGAGGGGGACATAGGATGTGATGCAAAATGGGAACTAATTGCATCCATTTTGCACTTTGCACCAATAGAATGTCCAGCAGTCACCAAAAGAGCAAGAAACAAACTCTGGACATCTGTCCATGTGTAATTTGTCATTCCAGTTTTTGTGCCCCTGGTTCAGCATCTTCTTGGCCATCAGGAGGGCCAACGCAATCTGTGCCAACCACATGCTTGCCAGGAAAGAAGTGCAAAAACTGTATGCATTAAGCAGTATATTCAATGGGGTGTTGGACAGAGTATAATCCATTTTATTCTGCATTTGTTGCACATGGCCAAAATGTTTCTTCCACTTCTACTCCCTATTGCCACCGACAGACAATGAAAACACCATGGACTTGTGGGCAGGCAAATTGGCTTTCATGTGAGCACAGTTTGTATAATTGTTAAGGGCTAATTCTACCAAATCAGTAAACTAACCTAAATATCATATAATTAATAGGAGAAAGAACCAGTTGAAGTAGACATGTTTTACTTATTATACTTATTTAGTCAATCATGTTTGCAAACTCAGTATTAGACATATCTGTAAATAAGAACAGTTCTCCTTTCCAAAACATACACAATTGGCATTGATATCACCATTATAGAACATAGTTTGAGGCACCTACAATAACATCCATCCACGTTCCTGTCCATTAGAATATAAATTAAATTCTTCAATACAAGCTGATACTGTTTATTTAGTTAGATTCAACAATATTTCTTATCAACTAAAATGTCTACTCATAAGCTAATTTTTTGAAACTCACAAATGCTCTAAGAATATGAATTAAACCATATCCATTATAGGCTTTGATTCAAATGTATTTAAGCACCAAAATGGGTAAGTGCTGTAAATGTGCAGGGCACCCAGCGCTGGCACGTGGGTCTCCTGATGACCCAATAATAGTTGAAAGGGAGGACTGTAGACAGTCATGTAAAAATGATGATACTATTACACCGTGACAAACTAACCTGGCTGAGGAATCTTATGTGCCAGAGGATTTGGGTCACAACTACTAAGTTAAAGCTTGTTTGCTCTTGCCAGATTTAATTTGTGTCCTAAATCTGTAGTCTATTGAACACACTCTCTACTCTTAGTACTTCATTCATTCCAATTCAATACACCCTTCTCTTCACCTTCGGAACTTTCTTAAAACTGGGTGAAAGTGCACATTCTAGATGAGTATGTGTCTCTTGTTACACAGTCATTGGTGTGCACAAACACTTTCCATGTAAGATAAATATATTCTTATTAAATATTATTTTTCCAAACAAATGTCTATTATATTCATCTTTTTATGCTGAATAGCACTAAAACGTAATGTTTGAAAGCACAGCCCCATTGTATTTGAGGGGACTACCCTTCTATAGGAGAGATTAGAAGAGCCTCATTCTTTATTAGTTAGGCAATGTTCCATTTTTCAAAATAAGCATGCACTGGACTCATTCCATTGTGAAAGTGTTAATCTTGTGTATGAGACATCTCTGTTCAGTTCAAATGCCAAGGGCAGTGAAATGCTATGGTGCCTAGGGCACTCAAAAAATGGCACCTCGGACCCTGTAATCAGGCCTTGTCAGTTGTATGTTAGATTGTAAAGAGCTGGTCATAGCCCCTCAGCGTAACTATAAACAGTTGCAATAAAATAAAAATCATAGTACCCAGTATGCATAGAATATTGTATTGCCCAGAATTCAGACATATGTTGTGGTTAATCTGTCCTTCGTCAACATAAGAAGCATTATGTCCATCATGTTATGCAAGGCACAGAACTGGGATCAGAGTGCTTAAATCCAAAACAGGACTTACCACTGGAACTTGACAACGTCTGTATGGTAGGCAGAGAAGTAATGACAGAACCTACAAGATAAAAAACAGAGTACAATTTCTGATATATCTGAGACATTAGGGTCATGGGAGGGGGAAGGACAATAGCCAACATATGGACTCCCCACTGCTTCTTCGATAAATTTTCAGTGACATTGATTCACCAAAATGTTAGAGGAAGCAGTATCACAAACCACTGATACCCAATGACATCACAGATTTGACTCCTTGTCTCATTCCTACTGCCTCAACAGCTCCTATTTGCTGCTGAGAATTTAGGAAAATGGGAACGAGCAGAAACTACAGAAATTAAATATGGATCCCTTAGCCCTTTATGAACACTGAGACCAGAGGTGGCAAGAATAGTGCCAGGGACTCCAGAGGGCAAGCCAATTGTAGCGACTGGCTACCCACAATTTACACCCATGGATATTCTATGGTTTTACTATCCGTGAAAAGATATTTCATGATGGTATTCATAAGCCCCATCGCCTTAGGGTTCGCTCATATAAAACCAACTTTTGATACAGCTCCATGCCATTATAGGCGATTTCAATCTCCCACTTCTCTTACTAAGGAAATTGTCTCTTACCACCTGGAAGACATTTTGTAAACAGTATTTGGCCCATTCCCTAATAATAAAAATGTTTCATCATTGTGAGAAGCATGTGAGGAATACCAGTGCATGAACTGATCTAGCATACCCAGTCCTCTAGAACAAATATTCATACAATAAGCTCACCTTTCCATAATCTGTCATAGAGACTTCTACATTCCACCATGTAAATGATTACATTCTTCAGAGATGTTTAATATAGTTAATTCTAGCATCATATGTTTGAGTATTTGGCCATTTTTGGAATGAACTTGCTGAAAACATGTGCATTCATTCAAAACTACAGCTGTGCTTGGTAATTTATCATTTATTGTATTTATTTCTATTTTATTGCATGTGGATTTTCACATAGGGGCTTATTTAGACTTTGGTAGGTTGTACTTTGTTCCACCAGGACACCGAAGGAATCCCCTCTGCTGCCCTGGCGGACCGCAGCCTGCCACATTTATAAATGTCTGTCTGCCTGCCTGCCTGCCTGCCTGCCTGCCTGCCTGCCTGTACTCTTTGCTTTCAGAGGAGCCACTGCAACTCCACTGAAGAAAATGAAGCATTTCTGGGAAGACACCAAGTTCATTGTACTCAGACAGCAAAGGTTGTTGTTTTTTTTTAAAACACACTCCCACAGCACTAGTTTGCTTGTGAAAAACAAAAAAATGAATGACCCTGATATTGCTGGGAATTTTCACCAAGCACAGGGATCATTTATTTGGTTTACTGTTGGGGACCAGAAATCCCTGGTGGCTGCAAATAGAAAAATATTAAGTTGGAACGGCCACCATCAAGTGTTAACTTCTGTCTATCCCCAACAAAAACTGAATTGATCCTCATCATTAAAACACTGAAACAAACCCGAAACAGTATTGGTTTATCAGCCAGACTCATCCTCGGCCTTCCCCGACAAACCCACTTCACACCCCACCTCAGGCAACTCGACTGGCTCCACGTACAGAAGGGATGCCATTTCAAGCTGCTGACCCATGCACACAAGGCTCTGCACAACCAAGGACCCACCTATATTACCCACCGCCTGAACTTCCACCAACCGTAGAGAAGTCTACGCTCCGCCTCACTCTCATTTGCCTATACTACCCGCATCTAGCAAAGCAGATGTGGAGGACGCTCATTTTCCCACATTACAGCAAAGACCAGGAACAGCCTCCCCACACCTGCAATCGCCTTGATACCCTATTGTGTGATTAGCGCGCTTTATAAATCCTGACTGATAGATTGATTATGAAGCTGAGAGAGTCCATTCGCTTGGCAAGATTGGCAAGAAAAGTCAAGAATCCTGGCACCAGCTGAAAAGGACATTCCTTTCTAATAGGAATTCAGATATGGTCTTTCAATCATGGTGCTTTCCCACTTGAATCATGCCAGTTTGATACTCGCTAAGTGCATTCTGTATGCCACCAATTAACGCAGAGGACTAAATAAGTATGACGGGTGACTTCCACATTAATATACCTGCTCTGACTGCTTCTGCCAAATCCCTAGGACTACATCAATAAGACTTCTTGCATCTCCAACATGGCAACCACAATAAACAAGACAGCCTAACTGACAGACCTCCATAACACACAAAAAAGTCAGCCAGATCTGAATTCAACAAGAATCTGGAACATGGAACAGCATCGCTCCACAGATTGCCACTCCACCTGTCCACTTTTAGAAGGAGTTAGAGTGCAACTCTTTTAGAAGAACCTCTTCTATTGCTGAGAAAGAAATGCTTAGCTCTTTCTGTCCTGTTGGCAAACCAAGGAGAGAGAGAAATGACCAGTCTTGTCTCCACCACAATTGCACGAACATTAATGTGTCCTTATCCCCAATTCTCAATAGTGACCCATTGCTCTGGTCGGACAAAAGTATGTATTCTCTGTAACGGATAAAATGTGTTCCTTATTTAGCTTGGTTCATAGAAACTGAACTCTGGTTGGACAGATGGGGACCCCCAACTCAGTAATGACCTTTTTTCCAAATGCAATTTTCCATAGGAATTTTGGGAAGCTATACAGAGAAAAAATGTCTGAACCGAATTACACCAAATTTGGCAGAACTTTAGATCTTTACTCAGAAAGCATGTTTTTGTGATTTGGTGTAAATCTGTTCAACCATTTTGGAAAAATTAAGCTTCAAAATATAGTAATATCTGTAAGGTGGGTCTCCTTGGGGTACTGTGGTACTATAGCGGTACTGCAAATTTAAATTATAGAGCAATCTGATTAGTTGAGAGGGTTCCCCCACCATCAGCTCTATCTGTACAGCGGGACTGTTACTGGTGCTGTGGTACTGAGCAATCTGATTGGCTGGCTTCAACATCAACAGAAATATTGCAGCCGCCATTTTAGGACACGGAGGCTCAATCCCCATGTCCTGAGTTTAAAAAAAAATTAAAATACAAAGAGGCAGGGTAGGGATACACTTGCCCTTCCCTTCCCTCCTGGGGAAAAAGTCAAAACAAAATTGTGCCACAGAACCCAGTGAGGGCTCCGATGATGGTCCAAGGAGGAACTACAAGACTCAGAGAAACTACTGTGGGATCTCGTGGAGTACCTCGGACCGTGGATACATTAAAAATTGAAGCTTGCACTGACTTGCTGTAGCTTGGAGTGCCGTTGGTGCAACGGTACGGTGGCGGTACTGGGGTATAGCGAACAAAATGGAAAAAGTGAGGTGTGTGTCCGTGGGGGTTACACCACTGTGGGGGGGAAGGGTGGCAGGCAACAGGGGTTGGATGTAGGGCCTGGCCTTTGCCCATGAGCACCGGGGAGTTAGCTGCCCGCTGAAGGTTGCAACCACACCCTGTGGCCAACCCCCTGCAGCTCACAGGCTTTGGCACTACATGGCAGGGTGCTGGCTGCCTGTGGGAGGGGGGGGACTTCTGGCCAGGCCCTACTTCCATTGCCCTACTGCGCACAATCGATAGCTATGCTCAGTGAGGGAGTTGGGTGAATATGATCAAAACATTCCGAAATTCACTGAAAAAAACAAAGGCTAAAATTACATTATAGTTAGGTCTGGTAATTAGATCTTACTTTACATTCTTAAAGAAAGTAGAAATTCACTGAAAAAATAAAGGTTAAAGTGATGCTATAATTAGGCATAGTAAAAATATAAAAACTGTCATTTTAAAACAAAACACTGAAATTCACCCGTTATATAGCTAACTATAACTTGCGCCCCCACATGCACTGATTACGACCTCACATATTACATCACACGACATGTTAAATGACATAATTGATTACATCACCGATGGCATCTCAGATTTTGTCATTGATGACATCACTGATAACACCATATTCATATATACCATAGAGTTAGTGAGTGTACACGTGTGGGTCCATAACATGAAAATAGAGTGAATCCAGAAGGCAAACATGATTGAGCATGTTGAAAGTTAAGTACTACACCATTTACAAATCACTAAAGTTTGGGGTATAAGTATTATTCCCTGTTGAACAAGATAAAGTCTGAGAGCACCTAATGCGGGTTGCAGAGGTATGTTTGAAAGCAGTTTGAGGCTAGGCTTGGGCGAAATTTTGATTACACTGTAGTAAGTCCTGTCATTTTGCCTTAGTCTATTGACGCAAAATTATCAAAAATTACCCAATTACGCCCATTCAATTACTTATGAGTAATTTGGATCATAATTCCTACCGACAGCAGGACAGAATCAACAAACTTAGTGAGCATGTTCACCTGCTGACTGCTGCTGTTCGCATTTATCACTATTTTCTTAGCGGAAAACGCATCCTCAAGCCAATTTTTGGATGCAAGGGTGCATTCTGCGCTAAGAAAATAGTGTTAAATGCTGGGTTATGCTCCAAGCGTAATTCCGCATAATCTTTGTAATTTTTCTGTAATTTCACATAATTACACTACAGCAAATTATGCAAGTTTTACCCACCCTTAGTTGAGGCTTAAAGCCGAAGGCTATTCTAAATAAATCTGCAAGAAAGGCCAAACCTCCTGGTTCACAAAAGATTATCTACCAGTGGATATTTGGGCACGTATCCATATTAAATAGTTGTAATACACTTCTGTAGACAAATTCTATTTAGCAAGTTTATAAAGATTGTATGTTTATTTCCAAAACTTTGCTAAAGATTTTGGGGCTTTGGAGATTGTTGGATAAGGTAGAATGTAGGGATGTCCCATAAGAACTGGTTTATGTTGCTATTTCTCTAGTTTCAAACCCCTTCTGATTAGGCTGATGCATGGAATATTCTGAATATATTATGTATTGATTTTCTTTTTGTTTTGTTGCAGACATTTTGGGTGAGTTATGTGTTTTTTTCTGTTCTTGGGGCTGTCCATGAGAAAGGTTGCTCCCTCGGTTTTCCTGGGGTTCACGCTACTTATGGCCATTGAAGATGTTGTCACATACCATTCCGTTCAAATACCAATGTGGTGCTAATGCAGGAGCAGCCCGTGCAGGTAAAAGCGGTGGGGCAGGGAAATCAACAGACGACGACGGAAAATTAAATAATTTCCCCTCATTGTCTGTCGAGTCCCCCCACAACCCGTCTCACCGCTCTTACCTGCACGGGCCGCTCCTGTGTTAATGGTACCAGAACAAGTGAACACATTTGATGGTAGAATTGTGAGGTCACACACTTCTGCATTCCTGAAAGAAAATCAACATAAAAGAAACTCCTAACACCAGCTCACATAAGAAAGCAGAAATACACAAGCACACATGTAGCCATGGGAATAGACAGGCCAGCACAGTGGCAAAGACCAGCACACATCTGTGTGTACAGAAAGAAAGAATATAAAGGAATTGGCGGCATTTCCCCTTCAAGTAAGTAACTCTAACACTAATATATAAAAAGACAAAAAAAGGGAAAGATGAGATGACTTGTTAAGAGAGGGAAGGTGATCCAAGCATACATTTCCAGGCTGCTGCAAGTGTCTGATATTATGCTCATAAAATTGTGGGGCAACTTTGCCGCTCAAAGCCTGTGAAAGAAAGAGTAGCAATGGAAGACCTTTTCACCAAAACATGGACATTTTATAATATGCCTTTGTAGAAATTTCACTTGCAAAATGAATTTAACATTTTGTGTGAGTATGCTCTAATGGACATATTTTCTGGAATGTTGCTCTCCTGCAACAAACGCTTACAGGGACAAACCATAGTGAACCAGAATAAACTGGCACAAGCTGCTGAAATTCAAGAGTACTGAAAATTTTCGAAAAAAGGAAGATCTTTACATTATTTTCACTTTAGCATTTTGGGAAAATGAAAAAAAATAATCTCTCCAAATAAAAAGAGTATAAAGGAGAAATGAACATCATGTTTGACTTTTAGAAATAAACGTCAGATAACACAAGAATAGATGATTTATCACCTATGACAGAGGAAGCAGATGTGGCATCTGCAGCATAAGGTTAAGCCTTGAAAGCCTGATTAGCTACCGCAATCTAGCTTGGCCAGCAACACCATGCTGCACCACTCTGTGCTTCTAAGATGCAACCAGTCAGGCAACACTGAGCTCAGAATCAATTGATGAGGCGAGAACAGAAAGAAATTGCATACATCACAAGGGACAGCTGGTTTCCAGTGTGGAATGAGGTAGACAGTAAAACAGGATAAACACCTTCTCAAAGCCTTGTCAATCTAGATCGAGGCGATGGTTGAGGACTGAAGGGAAGAGGAAAGGAAAGCTAACAAAATGCAGGCAAAGACCAACATATCCAAAACCAATGAGGTTCTAAAACAGAACAGAGGACGCATATTTTGAATGTAATAAAACTCACACTGTTCAAATCTAGACTTGAAAATCATCCACTTTGCAATAAGATACTTGCACTTTTGTTAAGTCAAGCATAGCCGTGAGTCCTACATCCTGCGAAGAGGCCTCCTACATCTAGCATGTGAGACAGAACCTCATCACCTACTCTTCAAAAATAAACAATAAGAGGCAATGTAGCGGTCTTGAAGATGCCTGAAGAAAGAATCAGCTGTCAACAGTGAGGAACCTTTTCTGCTTCCAAAGTTAAAACCTGCACAAGGCGACCAAAACCCAGGACTTATACAAAAATAGGAATTGTGATTTCCTAATTGCAATTTTTACTGAATCGCAATTAGGAAATTGTTGTGATGTACAATTAATAAGCCACTTGGAGACTCAAAGGGGAGATTTTCATATCTTTTGCGCTGGTTTAGCACCACAAAAGTGACGCAAACTAGCGCAAATTTAGTTTTTCCTATTTTCTTTCCATTGTTTTGCGCTGGAAAGTACTGTGTAAGTAGCGCAAAGCAGCGCGAAGCACTGCTCTGCGTTACTGTACGCCGAGGGGGCGTTACATGGGTGGTACATGGGCGTTCCCATGCAACCACCCATTCCTTTTGATGCAAAACCATATTTACAAAGATTTGTAAACATGGTTTTGCGCCAAAAGTTAACGCCCCTTCAAAGGAGGCGTATCAGGAGAAATGCTTACATTTCTCCGTGCTTTTCCGACTTTCCATGCGTGCTGCACTCTGCAGCACGTAGGCAAAGTGGGAAAAGCTTTGCATCGTGCCTAGCATAGTATTTTTTTAAATGCAGTCTGTTTTCCTTAAAGGAAGATGGGAAAGGTTTCCAAAAATTAAATGAAACGTTTACGTTTTATTTTAATTTTTTAAGAGCAGGCAATGGTCCTTAGGACCACTGCCTGCTCTTAAAAAATATTTGTTTCAACATTCACAAAGGGGAAGAGGTCCTGTGGGGACCCCTTCCCATTGTTGTATGGTTACAGCCACCCTTGAGGTGTCAGCAAAAAATGTGTGTTTTGCAACCGTAATTCAGTCGCAAAACATTCATACTCAGCACTGCAATTCGATATTTGGAAGGGATGCCGCAAATGCACCCCTTCCAAATACTAAATCGCTGAACACAAATTGCTATTCAGTATTGTTAGCAAATTGCAATGTGTGCTCTGTACATATGTAAAAGGATTTTTGCGGTAGGAAACAGCCCGATTCTGTGACATGCTATTGTACATATGGCCCTTTATTCCTAAATGGAATTGCCTGAGCCAAAGCCCAGGAACAAAATACCCAATTTGTGAACCTAAAGTACTGAATAGAAACTGCATAGTAAGATAGTGATGGCCAACTTTAGACAACTAAGCAATCATCAGGTTTGAGATTTTAAAATAGACAAGTGTCACACAGCAAGAAACAGAAATGTTGAATATATTCTCCAATTCTCCATAGACAAACCCAGAGAGCTTCACATTAAGATGCAAGTAAAAACTAAGGGGTCTATTACGATGGCGGTTTTTCCGACCGCCATGGTAGCGGGAAAAGACCGCCTGCATGGCCCGCGACATCACCGCCGGTCGAATTACGATGACCCGCGGTCGAAATCCGACCGCGGCGGTCAGATCGCGGGCCTTAACATTGCGGCGGTTGCTGCTGCCCGCAGCACCGCCGCGATGCCGAAAGGAGCATGTCCTGCATTTCCCTGCACTGCGTGGCAGGCACTGCACAGTGCCTGCCACCTGGTACAGGGAAATGTAGGGGGGGACCATGGGTACCCCCCCTGTGCACCCACACCCCCCCAACACATTGGGGGCCCGCAACGGGCCCCCAGAAGACAATCTCCGCATGCCTTTCCATGGCGGTCTGACCGCTGAGGAAAAGCTGGCTACCGCCGGCATCATAATCGTGCCATCGGAGCCTGCTCTGCACCACCACCATTAACCCAGTCCTGCTCTATCCGCCAGGCAGGAGTGCGGATGGCAACCGGCGGAAAAGCGGCGGTCAGAATTTCCCACCGCCACGGTCACCACCGCCATCCTAATTTGACCGGCGGTTTTCTGGCTTGCGATCGCGGGCCGATGTCCACCGCCGGTCCGGCGGGCACCACCGCCGGCCCGGCAGTGGACATCCGACCGCCATCGTAATAGGCCCCTAAGATTGGTTTTGTTATTTTAATCTCACAATAAAAGCTTACTGTTATTAAAATGGTAGCCCCCTCTAATACATCCCATAAAGGCATCTCAGTGAATATTCTTGGAAATGTCTTCAGCTTGATTATTAACAAATTATTCATTATTAGCATGTAGGAGCTTAATATTATTTTCTCAGTTTAAAGAAACATCAGTATTCATTTTCTATCAAGTTGTACAATAGTACGTTTATACAAGTACATAGAAAAGGAGATTAAGGCATGATCATAAATTGCAATTTGTTTAATCTTAGGGTGAGTAATCTGGTGACACAAAGTTCTTGAAGAATCAATTCTAGAATATGTAGAATGAGTGTTTGAGAAAAAGTAAATTCTTTATCCATAGGATTAGTGAGCCACAAGCCAATAAGCATTGTACTTGAAAAAAAGTTGTAAACAATGAGAAGGATTTGGTAGGTCAAGGTTTAAAAGCGGATAATCTAATAAAGGATCATGAATTAATTTGAAGTCTCTTCTCACAATACGAGGTGATTTACCAGTTTTCTGTAGTTATATCTCTCCAGAAAATAAGATAATCTTGCATAAGGCCATATATGTTTAGAACATATTTATCTAGTTGTACCCAAACATGATCAAATCCACTTTCTGAGTCATTATGATAATTCAAAAAGTAAAGTTGTAATTGATGAGAAAAAAAATGGCTACACCATTTTTTCATCCTTAAGCAGGAGAGAAAATTTCACTACAAATCTATCCTTTTGCTATAGAAGATACAGTCTTGTCATCTATATGAGTCTCTTGGAGAAAACAAATTTTAGCTTTATGCTTATTGAAATATTTGGAAATTATATGCCTCTTCACAGGTTGATGGATACCGTGAACATTTAACAAAGTGATTTTTATTTTGTACTTATTAGGCATGTAAATGAGGACATATATAACAAGGAAAAAGGCAACACCAACAGATTAAACAGGTAGCTCACGAAAACAGACAAGATGACAAGCAAAACATAGGAAATCCCTACATGGGATTCACAGAAAACAAAACACTCAAAACTGAGGTACGAACCAAGGTAAAACACACTGCAGCAACCTGCTATTGAAGAGATTAAATCTGATGGAGTAAAAACTTTTATCTAGAGTTTCCTGCAGCTTCAGATTTCATCATAATAGGATCATGCTAAAATAAGTACAAGGCTGAGAGCCTGATTATGAGTTTGGGGTCCAATGGACCGCCAAACTCACAGTGGAGGTGCAGTGGCGGTCTGATCACCGAATTACGAGTACAGCGGTCGGAGCACTTTGGGACCACTACAACCACCAGGGATCACGATCCCTGGCGGTGGCGTGGTGGTCTGGGGAAGCAATATGCATTGCGATGCCAATGCGGCACTGCCAATGCATATTACAAGTTTCTCCATCGCCAGCCTTTTCATGGATGTGAGCCTGCCATGAAAAGGCTGGCAGTGGGGAAACAAAGGGGCCCTACAGAGCCCCCTGTAGATGGGGGTGCATGCAGGGGGAATAAGTTGTGCCCCCCACATATGCCCCGCTGTGTGCATGCACCCCTGTTCCTGCACGGCATGGACTGCTCAGTTAATGCCGTGCAGGATGTCCATTGGCAGTTCCGCAATAGATCAGTTATAAGGCTCACTATGAGCCTTTAAACGGCACCGCCATGCCGCCCGCCCACCCACCAGACAACTAAATTACTTGCTTGTAATCTGGTGGGAGGGCGGGTTTGGTGGTGTGGAAGCTGGGCGGTGGCGTGGCAGCCCGCTCCCACACTGCTAATCTGGCCCTAAGTCTGCTGGTAATGAAAAAGGCTTAGAGATATCATTGTAGATATCTGTATTGCTCATGGATCGAAACAACCATATTAATAATTAGCATCTTTAGGTCTAGGTCTGAGATCAGAATTTGTTTACAAACATTCATAGTTTGTGTAGCAAACTCTTGGAGAATTAATGTTTTGTTGCCTTCCATTAATACTGAAGGACTTTCTCTAGCAGCTTTTTTAATGAGGACAAGATGAGGAGGTCTCAGAACTTTGAAAATAATCTGTCTAGGTCTAGATTGATTAGGTCTCCAAAAGGAAGGAACGCAGTGGGATTTGTAAATCGTAATTTCTCAAGACATTTTATATTTATACGTTTTGGTATCAAATTCTGCATCTTTGACCTTGAACATTTTCAGGTACATTAAAATATGTAGCTTATATTGTTGGTTTCTATTCTCCAGAAATATTTTTTGGGGGAGAAATTTGATTAATCACATCAGTGATGTTGTTAATTGTCACTTGATGATCTCTTATTTTAATCTCATGGTCAGCCACTTTCATGGAACGACTAGCCAAATTTCTTTATATACGTTTGATGTCAGAACATATTGTATTCATATGTCTGTCTTGAATCTCTTTAAGAATCTTACTTAGTGACATATCTTGCAAGCCTATAACTTTGTACTTCAATGATGGGGGAGAAGCTGCATGCTTCCTTTTCTTTGGATTAGGAAGAGTAGATTTTGTATCCATATTTGTGATTATAGTATAACAATATCAACTGAAATGAATACTATTGTAATTATAAATATTGTAGGTTAACCTCAGCAAAGTACTCAGAAGAATTCATTTCACAATTAATATTGTGGCAAGAGAGGTATGCAAAGCTGCAGAAATAGACTGTCTAGGACGAGGCAAGCAGGTACAATGCTAAGAAGTCCTTTTGTATGACAGTGTTTGATATTTTACCTCAAAACGTGCTTCAGAAAAACACCAGTAAAGAAATTGCCTTTAAGGCAGTCAAAAGTGAATATTATAAACAGATCACTTTAAGAAAAGAGGAAGAATTCATGTAAAAGAAAGAAGTAGATACAGAACAGCTAGATACAGAACGGCCGAGCACAAAGTCTGACTAGGGCACACAGACAAACAGGACTTTTGGGTGACAGTTCAAAGTCTTTCTGGCCAGAGGAGAGCCATTAAACATTTTTGAAATTTTAAAGGGATAGCATGTTTGTTTGTTTATAGGGTTAACCAGGGCTAAACAAGTACAGAGCTAACTTGGGAGCACTCGTGTACAGTGCTTTAATTCCCCAAGTCCCCATCTGGTAGGGCATGTAATAATAAGTAATGACATGTAATAATAAGCAGAACTCAGGCACCACCCACATCATGTTAAATTATTATACTCCATAGATGCATATAATTAGATTCCTTTTTATTTTAAACGATTTACAATGTAGAAAAGTGTATCATAGAATCGACAATTCACAAAAGATACAAAATATGATTAAGAGAAAACTTTCAACAGAGATCAGCAATTTTGGATCAATAATTCGTTTTGATGTGCATTGTTATTTGCAGAAAATGCGAGCATCATCAACCCGTGTTGTGCAGCACTCTTGCTGTATCAAGGCTATCATTCCCTTTAACAGCTTTTGCTGTTAAATTGATAGATGTAAAGTATTCTAAATCCGATCGCCTGCAAACATATTGTTACTCTCCAAACTGAGGAAGGTGATGGTGGTGGGGTGGTTTAAGGGCGTATGTAACCGACCAGCATTTAATTAATTCTAATAGCTTTGCGACAGCAGCACCTAATGATCTTTGAAAGTAGTGCTGGTGGGGCTCACTACCCACCCACTGCAAAAACCGACAAAGGTTCTGAAGCACACTAGTGAAATATTCCAGTCCTTTCGTGGTGTCCCCAAGAGTATAGTAGTCTCTCACATGCCTTAAGACAGTTTTGAGAAAATGCTGGCCCTATGGTACATACTTCAGCACACTCACCCCAAAAATGTCTTTAAAACATCGTTGATAATACAGTCAGTTCAGAACTGTGAGGCCTGCTTAGTCGTAAGTCAAGTTCAAGCATCACCCAGTTTTTCTCCACATTTGGCGGGCTGGAAATTGGGCTGCAATTTGCTGGTGATTCATCCTGCAGTTTGATTTTTTTTCCAGGATTCTATCCTAGTTTTGAGAACAATATAATTAAAGTAATCCTTGCGATTGGCAGTAGATTTTTACAAAAGGCAAGGGGTAAGTGGTTCAAAGATGCCTTCATAGAAAGTCCATTATGAGCTGCTATTGATTTATGGTTTCTGTCGGTTAGTGGTTGCTAAATCAATCCACTTGACCTGGAGCACCCATTTATTTCTTTATTACTCTCCTAACGAGATTGCATGCTGAATATTCCTTTGCCCGTTCTATCCCAAGACGTCAGTGATACTGGAACCATTTTCTAAGTGAGGGTGCTGGATATCGGCGAAGGCACACAAACATCAAAGCAGTTAGCAAAACCAGTATCACTTAGCAAGTGAGCCTTGCAAGGTACCTGAGGCTTTCCTTGGGCCCAGATGGATTTTCAGGTTCTGATAAGTAATAGTGCCCTTGAGCTTCAAACCTATGTTAGTGCCCATTAAAAACATATGTGCCCTTTATAAATTGTATTTAAGTTTTCACCCAAGCCTCACTGCTCCATGTGAGTTTTTCACCTCGTCTCATCAATGCACAACAATGGAGAAAGAGATCCGCTAGTCACTAGAAGGTCGTGAGAGGGCGAGGCTAGGCAAGCTAGTCCATTGTTAACCAAGAGCAGCAATCTTTCGTTATGGTGCCACCTGCTTAGTATTTTAACATGATGGCCAGAATTTCTATGTGTTAGGTCCAGATTTTTTTTTTCAAAATGAAAATGTGAAAAAAACAGCAAAAGAGAAATTTTTTCACTTTGAAATATAGACTATATATATGCAATACGAGATGCTATCACTTGAAATTATTTTATAAATGTTTACAGTCATCCAATATAATTTTTAATGTCAGCAGAATTGACAACTAAGACTGAGTATAGTGGATTTTACATCCAATTAGATCATAAAACTACCAGCTGCTGGATGCCCTGTATTTTTCTCATACGAAGATGGCAACTACAATTGGTGCATAGAGACATGTGTGCCAGCCCTTTCAATTTCAATTTAAAATGGCCACCGGCAAAGAAAAAACAAGAGGTGTTGTTTTTAGGAGGGTTCTACAGCACCTGCCGCACCCCTACTTCCAGTGCCACTGCAAGAAGCAGGAAGTTACTGGTCACCATATTCTAAATGGATAGATTGGTCTCTGTGGTGTTAGACTTCTCAAGTCAAACCACTCATTTTCTAAAATGTGTTCACTTTTTAGGTCGAACTTAGAGTAGCGCGCAAGCGCTACTTCTGGCGAAGACTTTATGTAGTGGGGTTTTCAAAGCTGACCACACGCTCGTGCACAATGGCCTTTTCTGTGCGGTTACGCGCACGTTTCAGGCACGATGCACGAGCGTGTGGTCAGCTCTGCACGCTGCCGCGCTCGCTCGCCCCTCTCGTTTTTTAGGGGGGGGAAACGTGTCCCTGGGGTGAAAAAAAGTGACGTGAGGAGGCTCCCTGGGAAAGAGTGAAACTTGATAGTGTCTCTGGCATGCACACGGCAGCAATGCTCCGAGCGTCCATGGAGGGGAGACAGACCGGTCTAGCGGCTTCCCCCTGTGTGCTGCTGGAGCCTGTGTAGAGTTATATATTTATTTTCCTTGGCTCGCCTGCCTCCCGCGGCTGGTGCTCCCCTGTGTGCCCGGGCGGCAGACGCTGAACAGGTGGTGGCTGGAGGAGAAGACCGGGCGGTAGCACCTTCGGATCCGGAGCATGGCACGGCCTGGCCCCGCCGCCCTTTCCTGGACATGGAGCCGGAGCTGTAGCCTCCGGAGGCCGGTAGGAGTCGCGGCTGCACGCGGGAGGGATCGGGCCGCGCTGCTGCAACACTTTCCACGGATCTCAATTGTTTTCTTTCCCTGGCTCCGGCTGGGGGCTCGGGCTGGCCGCGCATGCCGGTGCCCGGGGTGCGTGCCCTGGTGAGCCGCGGCTGGAGGCGGCGCTGAGCCGGCCCCGCGCTGCTCCGGGGAGCGGCGCTGGCCAGCGGCAGCATGAAAGTCACTGTGTGCTTCGGGAGGACCCGGGTGGTGGTGCCCTGCGGGGACGGCAACCTACAGGTCTCCAGCCTCATCCAGCAGGCGGTGACCCGCTACAGGAAGGCCATCGCCAAGGTGAGTCTGGGAGAGCTGGGGGGACCACAACATGGCGCTGCCTGGGGAGCGGGGCAGGGAGAGGGCCGGCAGGGAGCTTCGGGGAGGGAAGGAAGCCCCGGGACACGCACTCTCTGCAGCTGACCTGGTAATAGCAAGAAGAGGCAGGAGCGCCTGGAAGCCCCCACGGTGCGTGAAACTGCGGTGCAACTCCGGGCTGAGTTGGCAGCACGATGGGAAAGTTTAGTAGTCTGGGCGGCCTAGCGGTTTTCCAGAGGGAGCCCCTGGAAACAATTTTAAGCTGTTCCACCCTTTCCTAGTGCACCCCCTCCGGTTCACGCAGTGTTTTCAGAGAATGGGCCAGTGCACCACACTGCCAGTTAAAAGGTGATGAGAGTGGCACTGATGTGCCTCACGTGGGGGGGGGGGCGATTGGCAGACCCCTGTAAAAACAACGGGGATATGTGAGAGACTGCAATGTTCACATTGTCGTTTACATTAATCTGCTCATTTTGTGCTTCGGTGGTCTCATGAGGACGAACGAAGGATTAGAATTTCAGATTGAGTCTGCGAGCCCATAAAACGCCAGTGAAAAGTAAGTTTGACATGTAATTTAAGGCCAACCCCTCGCCTCACTCAGCTCTCAAAAATTGGGGCTGTGCCAGTGCATAGCTGGGGAGCTAGCCTCCGTGTCAGTCGCTGCCCTTTCTTTTTACGTGTTGGGCCCCTGAGATATTTGTTGCTGGTGCCTGCTTCACGCAGCACAATCTAGGAGTCACCTTCAGTGTGTTTGTGTGTGTTTAGTTCACATTGTGATTATCAGCCCTGGGCTTCTGGTGTTTGGTTTTCCAGAATTCCTTGCGAGCTGCTACACATCCGCCCGCGCCTGCCTGGAGTTATGAAACAAAGGCGTGTCTTTTGCAGCGATAACCCAGGTGTAAATAGCAGGAACACACTGCCCTTTCTCACACCCGTGCTGCGGTGCACGTTTTGCGCGTGGGATGTTTCAGTGTCCTGCACAATTGAATGAGGAAGGCCCCAACCATTCCTGGCCCCAGGGGGTATGGAGGCAGAGAGCCTGGAATTTTAAGACTGGGGAATGCAAGAAAATGCGTTCCTTTGTCTAAGATCAGCAGCGGGCATTGAGAGATCTCCCCCCCCCAAAAAAAAATAAAGTGATCTGTTTGCAGCAGTCAACTATTTTCTATTTTTTTTAATGTATTGCTGAATTATACTGTTACCCTCACTCTGGGGCCTGCAGGGTGTCCACAAGAGAGAGTGCACTGCTCGGGTATTTGATTTTAGCTTCTAGTGAACTGTGTTTTCACTGGATGGATCGTGGTTCTCTTCCCTGCACTTTAGGTCCTGGTATCGTCTGTACGAGATGGCTCAGTTCTCAGATTTGGGGTGTACATCGAGGATTACCACTTTTTAGATTAGTGTGTACCAAGCAAAACATAAAAACACAGATCCAGTCGAAATAACATTGTGTCTTTTATTTACTATGTTGTTGTCAGCCTAAGACAGCCATCTCTCAAAGAGGTTTAACAATCACAAACACCTTCCACTTGCTTGGATGGACTTCGTCAGCTGGTCAGTGGACAGTAAACAACTGTAAAATGCAAAATGGTTGTGTTCTACACCCAGTATGTAAACGTGAATAAATTAAATGGAGACAAAAGGATAGTGGGCAGAAATCTGTATGAATACCTCATACATTACATTTTTTTGCAGTTTTTTAAATATAGCACGAACTCGCCCCAAGGTTTTTGGAGCGCTATATATGCGCACCAGTTGCATTACACAAGGTCACCTTTATTTTGTTTTTGTAGGCACAGGGAGATTAAGTGATGTATCCAGAATCACAAGATGGGGTGCCTGTGCTACTGCACCATTTCCCTGGTTCGTGCACATTAGAACAGTAAATGTTGCTGTACCCACAATAATGTGCTGCATAGGTAAGTATATATAAGGTCCAAAAGGCGAGACCGATTGCATTGCAAATGCTTGTTTAGTATGTCATCTACCACTGATTATTAGTGTGCATCTGGTCGCTGATCTTTAGCAGAAAATAGGAATTTGATTTAGGTCGGCCGCTGTGGGGATTTTCCCTTGGTGTCATATATCCACTGGCGGCAACATAAACGGAAAACTGCATTTTCATCGTGACACCCTGCAGCTTTCTCTGCAGATGTTCTTTAAATGGTAAAAGCACGTTTAATGAGAAGTGAAGTAAGTGCATATTGCGATTTCTCTGCACAGAAGAGCTTTCCATAAGGCTTTTCCAAATTGCTCATAACTGCCTATTTATTTAAAGAAGCAAAGAATATGGAGGCTGAACCCCTTCGATAATGGATCCGAGGACAAATTAGAAGAAATTGTTTAAGATCTTTAAAACAAAAAGAGTAACCGAGATAACAGTGGTAAGTTGTGCAACTGCAGCTCAGAACAGATCCAGGCTGGTGCTCTGAGAGTAGTGCACAGCTTCCCTTGCTCTGCCAGCCGTCACTTGCTCCTGCCAGGACTGCTGAGCCTGCCCTATTAGTCCCATGCGTACCGTACTCTCCGTGCCAAATCAGTTCCGGTTCGCGAGGGTAAATAAATAATTAGGAAGTGCATGTACTCAGTACATACGAGTGCTAGCCCATTTAAAGCGCTGGTATCAGCCATTCAACTGATTGAAGTACAGGTGCAGACAAAAAGGCACAATAAAATGCACAATGTTGATAGTGTTTTGTGCAGTTTTTCGGAACGACACCACCTCAAAGATTGCAGTTGTTCTGCCTTCTGAGTTGATACAAACGTGGTCTACAAGTCTTGTTTTAGCAAACTGAGCCAGGGGTAGTTTAAAATGCACAAAGCTTTAAGAAAGAACCAACCAAGATCTCCTTAATACAAAATCAGTTTAAATGTGAAATGCTTTTAAAAACAATGTTGCTTGTTTTTGTGAACCCTTTACAGTGATACCCCACTTTATTTTCTTAACAATATCCTAGTATTGAATGGTGAACCCTTACACCTCCGTGTATAAGACCATCCGCCAATATCCCCCAACTAACTTGTTGCGTTCACTTAAATACAACTGGTGAATCCGCATAACATATATGAATGTTGTTTTTGTGTATGTTGCCTGCAAAACTACCTTGACTTCTGAAAGAGCCTGTCCATGATATTAAGCCCAATGTTCAGCACACCTTCCCGAAAAGTGGTAGCATTGATCGAGAAAATGAGTTAGGTCTCAGCGGTGAGCTCCACAGGTAACCACGTCTCTTGCAATAAGATAATAGTGGTTCTAGAACAAAACAATGTCCAAATTCTCAAAGTGTCTTGTGAAGCCCATAAATGTCCAAGGCTATCAAGAACCTCAGACAAACCAGAGATCCCTATTAACTGCTCCACTTAGCCAAGACCAGCTTTGCTTTGGGGAACACGGTGAAGCAGGAGTCATCAACCACATCAAATTTCCTAATTTGCAAACGGATCCACTTAAAATTCCCTGTAGCCGACCCCTTCCATTGTGTCCATTCATATTGGATATCATTTGAAGTTCAATTTGGATGAAGAAGCTGGGTAGCTACCAAGGAAGGGCTCTCAGGCACAGAGCTAGACTGTTTGTGATTGATGGACTAAGGTGTTGGGGAAGTTTGACTTGTTTTCAGTATAGTGAAGGCCTCTTGTCAGAGTGTCATTTCCAAACAGCTTTCATACAACAGCTCCCGCAACCGATGTCCCAAAGGGTCGATATACAGTGTACTAATCGTTTCGAGGTATTCCCACGAGCCCTATAATACGGGAGTTTGCAGCGCAAGTTTGTAATGGCAATGCAGGCAAATTGCCTAACAGGCTCATATTCCATGTCGCCCCTTCACATAGAGAACAGAATGAGGAGGTGACGTCCCTACGCCCCACCTATGCCTCCCCCAACCTCCCACCCCCGGCAACTACTTGGTTTTTCCCTCCTGCCACTCCTTCACGCATAATGGTCTCAAAAGGAGAAGTCAGAGGACTCCTGACCCCTGCAATTATAGACCCCCGTCTGACAAGCTATGGCAATATCAAACGTATGATACAGCGACTTAGATCTTTAAACAAAGTATAATACTGCTCCCACGGGACACCCAGGTTCAAGGTAACTGGATGCATTTTTGTACCCCTACCAGACAGCAACTATCCAGCAGAGGAGAACCCCAGCCCTAATAAGCACACAGGTATGAGTTCCTATGATAAAAAGGCGCACAAGAGATGCTGACGTAAAAGCAGTGCCTGGTTCTCTATTGCCTAGCTCACACATATGATCCTCACTCCAGGTTGAACCACTTCCCAACTGGGGCTAGACTGCACGTTTGCCTCACCATAATATTGGAGCTGTGGCCGATCAACAAGCCACAGGTGGTATGTAATTTCCTTGGGTTCAAGGCTCCTACATACTATTATTTGTGTTTTGTTCCATGAGGTTTTACCTCGGTCATGTGACATATATAGGCTATCCTGTTTTAGGTTTAAAACTATAAAAACTGATAAAACCCCACCGAAAGGAAAATAGCCTTCACCAGTGTAAACATATAAAAACTGAAAAAACACCTTCACAACCACAAACTAAATGCCATTAAAAGAAAGGTAAAGGTGAGTGAAAGAGTCATAATTATTTCTTCCTGAAGGGGCCAACACAATGTAACTTTGTTATATAAGGCAGCAGCAAGAAAGACTTGGCTAACATTATTCTGCTTGAATTTTGTTGTTTAGGGATATCACTAGAATATTTTTTCTTCTTCCTTTTGCTTTTTCAGTTTTGTGGTCTTTGGTCTAAAGATGCAGGGTTTAGAAGCATGTTTTAGGTCTTATTCAATTATTTTATAAACTGTAGAGAATCAGGAAATATCAAAATCATATTTGATATTTTGGCTATGTTTGATTCTTTCAATGATCGGGAAAATGGCTGATTTCAGAAGATTCTCTCCCAATATGTACCATCACATTTACCCACAGAGAATGGGTGAAACACTTCGATACATCAGCCCCTTTTTCTAGCGAGCCAGTATTGATAGTTGTGAGACCTGGCATCATTGGCGTAGGTTTCCCTGTATTTTTGCCTTGCCTCCTGTTATTTTTCTGTGTGTTGGACTTCGTTTTTGCTGGTCTAGATGCTTTGGGCACTTTGCCACTGCTGTTCAGTGCCAAAGTGCAAGTGCTCCTAACCTTCCCTTTTCTACATGTTAGTCACCCCTAAGATAGGCCCAAGGTACCCCTGTGGGCAGGGGGCAGTGTATGGGAAAGGTAGGACATGCCCTAGCATGTGTGGCATGTCCTGATAGTGAAATATTACTAATTTTGTTTTTCACTATTACACAGCTACCTGTTCTCATAGGATAGAATGTGGAGGTTGCTTATAACATCTTATAAACATAACTTCCCCTTGGAACAAGGTAGGAAAATAGATTTTAGTATGCCTGAACTCAGAATGTTGAAATACATCTTTTAGTGACTGTGATTTTTACATTCTGTGTTTGAAAATACCACTTTTAGAAACTAGGTATTTTCTAACTTAGCCATCCAGTGTGCCTCTGCTAGGATGTGTATTCTCTGCCACCAGAAAACAAAGGATTTTGCTGTATAAATATTGGAATGTAAACTTAAAATTTCACAATTTCATGATAAAAATTGGAATAAACAAATGTTTAAATTACAAGTTAGGTATTTAATGCTAGTGTAAATGAAACAAGACAGTATTAACACGTGGGCAACCGTGACAAGGCAGAGGGAAATCGGCCGATTTCCTTACCCCAGGCAAGTGACTTAAAATTGTGACTTTTCAGTATACGTGAATATAAATAAACACAAGTCACAGTTGAGGTTACATCTCATACTCCACAAACAGTATAAATAGTAGTATAGAGTTAGGGATGTATGTGTCGACGACGTTTCAATCCCGCAGAGAATATCGGGATCTCATCAGGACTAATAGATAGAGCAGGTGCCTGAGAAGTTGCCTGGAGAAGTAAGAGGGAGGGAGGAGGAAAGAGGGGAAGGAGCAAACAATTAAAATCATGAAAGGGAGATGTGAAAAAAACAGAAGGGAATAGGGAGGAAGAAAAGGATAATAAGGAAAATATAACATTCAATAAATTAGAAGGAATAGCAGTGGAGTAAATACAAGGAAGTATGAAAGTGGAGGAAGGATGGAGGTGGAGATGTTGGGGGTGAGGTAATGTACATATTACCAGAATAAGAGAATAAGTGAAGAAGAAAGGAAAAGGCCACAAGATCAGGGGCTGTGGAACAGGGATGAAGAGTGTAAAGGGGAGAAAGTGAAGGAGGGTGAAAGTAAAGGAGGGATAAGAGCAGAAGGACTAACCAAGAGTGCGGCAAGTCTGTGAGCCGCGATGAGGAAGGCCAGAACGAGTTGCTGGCGTGGAAGTCCGCCGGAAGCAGATAGGGGACGTAGGGAATAAGCTACAAAGGTACAAATATCCTTCCTTGGCCTGCCAACCTGCACGCCGATCCTTTACTACAGCCTCCCGGCCGGGAGGTGACTCTCCCGGTTCCTCGGTTGGAGACCCGTGCACCCGACGGTAAGCCCTCTCCTTCTCTCACCCTTGGTCCTTCTCGGGGTTGCACATACGGCTCGCACATGTCCTGCCTCACTCTTCCTTTATTTTAATTTCGATCTCTCTTATTCCCTACGTCCCCTATCTGCTTCCGGCGGACTTCCACGCCAGCAACTCGTTCTGGCCTTCCTCATCGCGGCTCACAGACTTGCCGCACTCTTGGTTAGTCCTTCTTGCTCTTATCCCTCCTTTACTTTCACCCTCCTTCACTTTCTCCCCTTTACACTCTTCATCCCTGTTCCACAGCCCCTGATCTTGTGGCCTTTTCCTTCTTCTTCACTCATTCTCTTATTCTGGTAATATGTACATTACCTCACCCCGCACATCTCCACCTCCATCCTTCCTCCACTTTCATACTTCCTTGTATTTACTCCACTGCTATTCCTTCTAATTTATTGAATGTTTTATTTTCCTTATTATCCTTTTCTTCCTCCCTATTCCCTTCTGTTTTTTTCACATCTCCCCTTTCATGATTTTAATTGTTTGCTCCTTCCCCTCTTTTCCTCCTCCCTCCCTCTTACTTCTCCAGGCAACTTCTCAGGCACCTGCTCTATCTATTAGTCCTGATCAGATCCCGATATTCTCTGCGGGATTGAAACGTCGTCGACACATACATCCCTAACTCTATACTACTATTTATACTGTTTGTGGAGTATGAGATGTAACCTCAACTGTGACTTGTGTTTATTTATATTCACGTATACTGAAAAGTCACAATTTTAAGTCACTTGCCTGGGGTAAGGCAATCGGCCGATTTCCTCTGCCTTGTCACGGTTGCCCACGTGTTAATACTGTCTTGTTTCATTTACACTAGCATTAAATACCTATCTTGTAATTTAAACATTTGTTTATTCCAATTTTTATCATGAAATTGTGAAATTTTAAGTTTACATTCTTTTTGTGTGGGACCCTTGTTCTGTAAAACACAACTCCACCCTTGGTCCCCGCTGACTTCCAGGGTTCCTTGTTTTTTTGTTATACATAAGCGCAATCGCTGGATTGCAAGGAATGATTTATTTTATTCCACCCTACTAAGTTCTTTAGTGGGCTTCGCACTTACCTCCCTCTCCCCCTCCCGCTCTCCCGCCCCGCCTTGGCCTCCCTTGCTTTGGCATCCTCCCTCCTTTTCCTTCACCTCCCCTCCCTTCCTACCCTCACCTGCCAGGCATGGCACAACATACTCCTCTTTATTCGGATGAATATATCAAAAAGATCCTAGAGGGACCCTCCCTCTTCTCTGAGGCATCAGACACTACAAATCCAATCACCAGTTCTATTTTTGACCAACTTCAAAAATCAACCAAAAAATTCATCAGGTTACAGCTGATGGTCCGTATGCTTACGGAATACTTAAAAACAGACACAATCCCAGCTGGTTTACAAGTTCGCAATATCCCAGGGGTTTTTACTGAAATTAAAAAATATCTCACAGGTTTCAGCCACATTGGGACTACATGCTCAAGACATTGGATGGTCTTGGGCATTGACATAGCCAATGAGGAGGCCAAAAAACTTGAGTTAGAAATCAAAGATATTGAGAAACAAATAAAAGAAAACAGCAATATCCAAGACGCTAAAATACTTTTAGACAAGGTGGAAAAAACCCTATCTGAATTTCACAGAATTGAGCAAAACAAGAAAATCATAAAAGTAAAACGGGACGTGAAAAATTACAAAGTAGAAAGAACATACCCTTATTTAGTGGAAGATTTTTACACCAACAGATCATATCTCGGTCCCAGAATACCACGTCCTTGGGGGAGGTTCGATAAACAACAGACTGTAGTAGGATTCTCTGAAACCTCTGCTGAATCGTCCGACAGCTCAGACGCTGCCGAAGGCCCTAGCACATCTAGGAATAGGGCTAACAACTCTAATTTTTTAGGGCAAGGACAAGATCAGGGCCGCCAGACCAACCGGGGGACACCACGTCAGCCACGTTGGCAGAGCGCACCCGGAGACAGACAGACACGCCAGAGGTATTACCAATGGTAAGACATCAAATACCTAACTCTAATCCCTTGGTTCATATCAACCAAAATACCATGACTGCCCCTGACACTATGCCTATTTTTAACCTCTCGAACTACCAACTCTCTGAGACACAAATAGATTTACTTAGTAAAGGTCTCTCATTTGTTCCTACCGTGAAACCTGATCTCCTACAACTTCAGATTGAATTGTTACGGTTCTTTAGAAAACTACGTCTCCATGCCTTTTTTCTAGATAGAACTTTTACCACACCCACTGCCTTTACTGCATTTCGGCCACCATCTACTTTTTCTCCCCCACAATGCAGCATACCGGCTGATATTGTCACCTTTGAGAAACTTGTACTCAAAGACATTACCAACCACGGGACATGTCATAGATACACCCCATACAATCTTACACTGCTCGAAAAAACGCACTCTATGAACTCAAAAGATTGATAATTTGATTATCAAACCTGCAGATAAGGGGGCGGAATAGTGCTCCAGGAGATTGATGGTTACACTCAAGAAATTCTAGGACAACTCTCGAGATTAGACCACTATCGCAAGCTTCCTTCTGACCCTACTAAGGAGATTCAGAAACTCATTCTTGACATTACCAACGAAGGGCTGACCCAGGGCTTTCTTAGCAAAAACGAATTTCTTTACCTTAATACTAAATCACCTCGTACCCCTGTAATATATACCCTGCCCAAAATGCATAAAAATGCTGACACACCTCCAGGTAGACCGATTGTATCTGGTTGTGGTTCGATCCTCGAACCCTTAGGCAGATACATTGACCATTTTATCAAAGACTTCATACCTGGGACCCTCTGCTACATCAAAGACACTATGGCCATGATTAATCTGGTAGAAACCCTCCCCTTTGATCCCCTTGACTGCCTTCTTTGTACTCTGGACGTAGAGTCTTTGTACACCAACATCCCCCAGGACGAGGGCATGGAAGTTATTGAGATGTTCCTTAACTCCAGACCCCACCTCCTTTTTACTTCACCTTTTGAAGATATGCCTTACAAGGAACTTTTTCCTGTTTAATGGGAATTTCTACCAACAGGTTAAAGGCACAGTATGGGTGCAGTTTTCGCTCCAAATTTTGCCATACTTTACATGGATTTTCTTGAGACACAAAGAATATTGTCACCCCGTAACCCTTTCAGAGCCAACATTCTTGAATGGAAACGCTACATTGATGATATTTTCCTTATTTGGAAAGGGTCTGACTCAGACTTGTTACATTTCAAAGATTGGTTGAACAACCATTGTAATGGCCTAACCTTTACCCTTAGTAAAAGTAAACAGGAGATTGCCTTCCTTGATCTTAAAATTATTGCACAAGAAGGGAAACTCTACACCTCCCTATACCGCAAACCCTCTGAGAAAATACACTGTTGGCCTACAATAGCCATCACCCTAGGGCACTACGTGACTCCCTTCCATATTCTCAATTCCTACGCTTGCGTCGCAATTGCTACCTCAAGGAAGATTACTTTAGGGAAGCTAAAGTCCTTACAACTAAGTTAATTAGCAGAGGTTACCCGCGTAAACTAGTTAAAACAGCCATGAAACGCGCATGGTACTGCCCCAGAGAAATCCTTTTGAGTCCCAAAGACAGAAACAATAGCGACAAACTCGTCTGCGTGACTACATTTTCATCTATCTCTAATTCAGTTAGAAAGAGTATTCTCAAACATTGGCCCACACTCAATGCAGGTAGTCTGAATTTGGAACGTCCCTTATTTGCATTTAAGAAAAACAAAAGTATACATGATCACCTTGTTAGAGCAGCCCTTCCTAGCGGTAACAATAAGACCACACTTAGGCAAATTTGGGGTCTGCCACCGGTGCTTGGGCATTTCAAATGCGGAGGCTGTAGTGTTTGCCATCTCACGAATGACACTAAGAAATTTGTGCATGCCAATATTGATGTCACTTTAACGCACTTTTCTAATTGTAACACCGCCAATGTTATATATGCCACCTTTTGCCCATGCAACTTAATATATGTAGGACAAACGACACAAAAAGTCAGGATCCGGATCTGCCAACATAGAAGTCGGATACGTTGTGCAACACCTAACGCACCTCTTGTCGAACATTTTGCCACATTTAATCATACGGAGGACCAAATAAGGTGGCAAGTCATCGCAGTGATCCTCCAACCTCCTAGAATTACAAACATTACAGGCATCCTGAACAAGGAGGAGTTAAAATGGATTATACGTACGGACAGCCTCCATACAGGACTTAATCGCCTCGAAGACTGGTCTAACCTGTTGTAATCGTCCGTAGTTAACTGTGCCTGCGCTTCTAATCTCTATTCTGTAATGTCATCTGTAACTCCCCTCCCGCCAACTGTATCGCCGTTTCCTACACTTATTCCCTTCACCTTCTATTCTCCTTTATCTTTTGCTCTGCATTCAGCTTCCTTTCCCCTACTCTAACTTATTCTCCATGTATTCATAATCTTCTTTTCCTTCTCTGGTTCCATCCTTGGATTCCATTTCAGTTCTTTGGCTTCCGCTGTATTCCCTTGCTGTCATTACCTCCAGTTTCCCACATTCATCTGCTCCTATGGCCCTCTTGGTTCCCCCTTCAGTATACCCTCCACGTTAATTGCTCTCCCATACCTTCCCTTTTCCTGTCTCCCTATTACTCGTTTTCATCTCTCTATCTTTCACCAACATGGCTGCCTAATCTGGTATCTCTGACACTCTTGGTCCTTTTACATTGCTTCTCTTACTCTTCTATCCCCTTCCAACATGGCCGCTTCCCTGACGCTTAGTTTCTTCACCCTTGCCCACTCATTACGTCACTTCCGTTGTCCTTTTTTCATGTAAGTCCCCCTTGATCTCGCTCTGCCTCACATTCGTGCCGGCATTGACCGCATCTGCTTGTTGTACTCCGGATCGTCCAGCGTGTCCTGGCTCCCTCTTACTGCTGGTAAGCCCAGGTTTATTAGCCCTCTGTCTCGTGCTTAATTTGCTCTACCCTCTCCCCTACATCCCCTCGCCTCTTCCCCGCCTTACTATCCCGTGCTCCCTTTTTCACAGCCATCGAGCAGGCGCACAGCTCCAACCCCCGTTTCCAGGGTCGCATTGTACAAATATCCTTCCTTGGCCTGCCAACCTGCACGCCGATCCTTTACTACAGCCTCCCGGCCGGGAGGTGACTCCCCCGGTTCCTCGGTTGGAGACCCGTGCACCCGACGGTAAGCCCTCTCCTTCTCTCACCCTTGGTCCTTCTCGGGGTTGCACATACGGCTCGCACATGTCCTGCCTCACTCTTCCTTATTTTAATTTAGATCTCGCTTATTCCCTACGTCCCCTATCTGCTTCCGGGGGACTTCCACGCCAGCAACTCGTTCTGGCCTTCCTCATCGCGGCTCACAGACTTGCCGCACTCTTGGTTAGTCCTTCTTGCTCTTATCCCTCCTTTACTTTCACCCTCCTTCACTTTCTCCCCTTTACACTCTTCATCCCTGTTCCACAGCCCCTGATCTTGTGGCCTTTTCCTTCTTCTTCACTCATTCTCTTATTCTGGTAATATGTACATTACCTCACCCCGCACATCTCCACCTCCATCCTTCCTCCACTTTCATACTTCCTTGTATTTACTCCACTGCTATTCCTTCTAATTTATTGAATGTTATATTTTCCTTATTATCCTTTTCTTCCTCCCTATTCCCTTCTGTTTTTTTCACATCTCCCCTTTCATGATTTTAATTGTTTGCTCCTTCCCCTCTTTCCTCCTCCCCTCCCTCTTACTTCTCCAGGCAACTTCTCAGGCACCTGCTCTATCTATTAGTCCTGATGAGATCCCGATATTCTCTGCGGGATTGAAACGTCGTCGACACATACATCCCTAACTCTATACTACTATTTATACTGTTTGTGGAGTATGAGATGTAACCTCAACTGTGACTTGTGTTTATTTATATTCACGTATACTGAAAAGTCACAATTTTAAGTCACTTGCCTGGGGTAAGGAAATCGGCCGATTTCCCTCTGCCTTGTCACGGTTGCCCACGTGTTAATACTGTCTTGTTTCATTTACACTAGCATTAAATACCTATCTTGTAATTTAAACATTTGTTTATTCCAATTTTTATCATGAAATTGTGAAATTTTAAGTTTACATTCTTTTTGTGTGGGACCCTTGTTCTGTAAAACACAACTCCACCCTTGGTCCCCGCTGACTTCCAGGGTTCCTTGTTTTTTTGTTATGTATAAATATTGGGGCCCAGACCCCAGATCTTTAGATCACTTCTGGGAATCAAGAGGAACCTTTGCCAAGGAGAAGAGCTGGAGAAACTGAGGCGGAATACTGCCCCTGTGCTGTTTGCTGTCTGGGGTTGGCCTGCAGTGGCTACTTTCTGCCAAGGAAAGGAAAAGGGACTTTGCTGTTTGCTGTGTCCCCTGCTTGAGGAAGATCTCAAAGGGCTTGAAAAAGAGCTTGCCTCCTGTTCTGAAGTCTCAGGGGCATAAAGACTTCACCCCCAGCTCCCCTGAACTTCCTTGCTGGGAGTTCTGACCTGCCAAGAGGTGCCTGTAGCTGCTTGGACCTCTAGAGGCTGTTTGCCGCTGGGAGCAGGAAAAGTAACGCAACTTCAAGAAGCGTGACACATCCGCACCTGTTTCCGACGCATCGCCGAAGAAATTGTCGCAGCGCCTGCCTGCGGCTCAAGAAATCGGCGCACCCCGCATCGGGTGCACCGATCTCCGAAGTCAGAGATCAGCGCACAGATTCCGACACAAGCCCTGCTGTACTGCTGCAAGAACCCAAGCATCATCCCGGATCGTCGCATCGCATCGAGGCGCCAGGTCTGTCACATCGTTGTGGGACGCAGTAAGAAACCGACGCATCACCTCCCCACGCAGTAAGAAACCGACACATCACCTCTCCTGCGCAGCAGTAAGGAACTGACGCATCACCTCCCCTGGAGGAAGGAACCCACGCATCACCTTCCCTGAGTGTAAGGAACCAATGCATAACCTTCCCTGCGGCCCTTTTTGTTTGTGTGTGCGACGCATCCAAGGTACTTTGTGTGAAAAGTGACGCATCTGCAATTTGCTTTGAACTGAACTATTTCTACCATTTGAAAGTCATATTTTTATTACTGTATTGTGGATTTTTTTCGCTTTGGTCTTGTTTGGTTTAGATAAAGATTACTTATTTTTCTAAACTGGTGTTGTGTCCATTTGTAGTGTTTTCACTGTATTACTGTATGTGTTCACAAATACTTTACACACTGCCTCAGAGATAAGCCTGTCTGCTCGTGCCAAGCTACCAAGGGGATGAGCAGGGGTTATTTTAGAAGTCTATCCCCTTACCCTGACTAGAAGCAAGGGTTTCTTATTTGGACAAAGATATCTACCTCTGCCAACTAGAGACCCCCATTTCTAACATTGGTGGTCAGCGGTGAGGATCTGGACTTGCATTTATGTCTTACATATGGTGATTGGTGTACGCTACTAGTATAGTGCAGACCATTATACGACCACATACAATTGTTGGAACTTTTTCCTTGGAATTTTTTGCAACTTGAGAACTGCTAATTTTCACCATGAGTAAACCAGCATCACTTGCATCTGTGGATATTGAATTTGAAGAGGATAGGGTTGAAACCTACACCGTGCCACAATTGAAAACTGTCTGCAAACATTTTTTAAATCTCAGTAAGAGACCTCACCAGAAAGGGGAATACCAAAAGGCACTGAGTGCCTGGTTGGAATCAAGGAATGCCAGTGAGCATACCGAGGAGCCTATGGTGGAGGGAGAGAATTTTGATGGGCAGCAGGAAGGGCTATTGGGCCTGCCTGGAGGAAGTTACCGTCCGGGAGGGGGGGGGGGCAGAAGTGTGTCTTCAAAGGGCCTGTCTCCCGAGGAGTTGGAGGACAGGGAGAAAAGCAGAGTGCATGAGTTAGAGCATACAAAGCTCAGGCTGGGGAAGGAGTGTGACATGGAGAGTAATAAATTGGAGTTAGAGAAGCAGAAAATGGCCATGGAAGAGAAAAAGATGCTCTTAGAGCATGAAAGTGGGTTGAGGGAGTTGGATCTGAAAGCAAAAAGTATAGAGTCCAATCCCCATGGTGGCAGCGCACCATCAGTGCCTGGAGAAGGGAAGGTATACATGCCCAAGGAAGTGATTAAGGATTTTGTAAGGAGTGAGGATATTGGACAGTGCTTTAAGGCATATGAGGTAGCAATGAGGTCCCACAGAGTCCCTGAGAGAGACTGGAGAGCGGGGTTGTGGAGCCGCTTTCTGACAGATGGGAGGGAAACTTTGTTAGCCTTCCCAAGCGAGGAGCAAATGTCTTATACCCACATGAAGGAAGCCTTAATCTGGAGGTATGGTTTGACCCCAGAGCTGTACAGACAGAAGTTTAGAAACTGTAAGAAGCTGGAGTCAAGCACTTGGGTGGAGTATGTATCCTATTTTTGCAGAGCACTGGATGGTTGGGTGAAGGGTAGCCAGGTGAATGACTTTCAGGGGTTCTATGATTTGGTTGCATGGGAGCACTTGTCTAGTAGTTGTTTTCCAGAGCTACGCCAGCATTTGATTGACAGTAAGCTGACTGACCCCAGGAAGCTTGCTGTGGAGGCGGACTGCTGGGTCAGTACTAGCGTCCACAAAGGTCACGTGGGAGACTCCGCCAAAGGTGGGCAGGGTCCCCAGCAGAAGAGTGGGGGGCACAAGGGTAAACAGAAGGAGTTCCAGAAAGGGCCCCAAAGTAATTCCCAAGGGAACTAAGGGAAAGGTTCCCAGCCCCCCAGTGAGAAGAAACCATGGGTCCCAGGAGGTAAGCCTGCCCAGAAAGGTCCCAGGGCATGTTTTGCTTGTGGTCAGGTGGGACACTTCATAGGGGATCCTAAGTGTCCCAAGAAGCCACTACTGCACCCACAGGTGCTCCGCCCCGTGAGTTGGCTAGTGTAGACTTGGGGGAGGAGTCGGGTGCATAAGAGGGGTGGGGGTCTGCAAAAATGACCCTGGTCTCTTTAGGAGACAGTGAGATGGTCCCAAGAGCTCATCTGCCTGATAACACTAAAAAATACAGGCAGTGGGTGACCATCAATGGCCATAGAGTGGAAGCTCTAAGAGACACTGGAGCCAGTGTGGCAGCTGTCAGTTGTCGGCTTGTGTCTGAGGAGCAGGTGGTCCCCAACTCATTCTACCCAGTAGTTGCAGCTGACAATTCAGAGTGCCTCTGCAAAGTGGCACAGGTTCCCTTTGAGGGGGGGGTCTCAGGTACCTTGAGAGTAGCTGTGAGGCCAGCCATGCCTGTTGACTGTCTGCTAGGCAAGGATTTGGAGAGCTCCCCTTGGGAGAAGGTGGAGCGTAAGTCTCATTTGGAGATGCTGGGTCTGCCTGAGTAGGCGTGTGTGACCACTCTGTCTATGGCAGCCGGTAAGGGCATTCACAAGGACCTGAAGCCTGAAACAGTGGCCCAGGTGCCTGCCAGAAAGAGAAGGGGCAGGGGGCGTGGGAAAACGGCCCGAGGTTCCCAAAGTCCAGGAGGAAGCAAACATTGAAGGGGATGCCCTGGAACCTATAGGGGAGCAAGTGGTCGAACTGGGGGACCTGCCTGAGCTGACACATTGGCAGCAGGAAGGAGGCCCCTCCAGGGAGGAATTCTGCCAGGAGCAACAGAAATGCCCTTCTCTTGTTGGTTTGCGGCAGCAGGCTGCAAACCAGGCAGCAGGTGATCAGTCTGGATCACATTGGATCTACTGGGAGAATGGTCTGCTGTATAGTGAGCCTAAGGTTGCTGAGCCTGGGTCAGCCTGTGTGCTGGTGGTACCCCAGCGCTTCAGAGCCTTCCTACTGGGTCTGGCTCATGATGTGCCTTTGGCAGGGCATTTGGCGCAAGACAAGACCTTTGAAAGGCTTGTCACCCACTTTTACTGGCCCCAAATGCGGAAGAACTCTGACACGCATTGTAGGTCTTGCCAGACTTGCCAGGCAAGTGGTAAGAGTGGGAGGAAGTGCAAGGCTCATCTCAAACCTTTGCCTGTAGTCAGCACTACATTTGAGAGGGTGGGTATTGACATTGTGGGGCCTCTGGATCCCAAGACAGCCATGGGCAACAGGTTCATCCTGGTCTTGGTGGACCATGCCACCCGGTACCCGGAAGTCATCCCTCTCCGGACTGTGACGGCCCCCGTGGTAGGTCATGCGTTTCTACCTTGTGGAGTTCCCCAGAGAGGTGGTGTCTGACCGGGGTACCAACTTCATATCTGTTAGACCTGGCATCATTGGAGCGGGTCTCCCTTCCTCTTTTCGCTTCTGACCTTTTATGTTGGCTGGATTTAGATGCTCTGGGCGCTGTGCCACTGCCAATCAGTGACACAGCGCGAATGCTCCCTGTGTAAAGATAACTGTATGAATTGGGATAATCATAATTGGCTCATTTGGTTTACCTGTCAGTCCCTAGTATCAGTGCACTGTGTGTGCCCAGGGCTGGTAGACCAAATACTGCTGATGGGCCGGCAGCACTGATTTGCGCTACCCACCGAAGCAGCTTTTAAAGTATGTCTGTGTAGCATGTTCTAATAGCGAGTTACCCTCCATTTCACTGTTTACTATTGCGAGGCCACCCGTCCTCATAGGCCAGAATGTGCAGGCTGAGTATTACATGCCTTAATCCTACCTGCCCCCAGGAACCTGATAGGAACGTCGAATTTGATATGTTTAAGCTCAGAACATTGAGATGCATCTTTTAGTAAGGATTATTAGCGTAGCCCGTGTTCGAAAATGCCTCTACTAGAAACGAGGTATTTTCTGACCTGAAGCTTTCCTGTAGGCTTTTGCTAGCGTGTGTATTGGCCGTCTGGCTTTGGAGCAGCAGGGCCAGCTGGGTCAGACCTGGTTGGAGAGAGAGATCGGCATTTAGAGTATGGGGAGGGGTGACTCTTTGATCCGAGCAGGGCCGTGCCTGGCAAGGTGAATGATGGCTCTATCTCCCACTGGGCGTCTGATAGCAGACCCCCAGATTCTTAAAGGGCAGGATGTCGCCTCGTAAACCAAGTGCTCCCCGACCCCACCGAACTGGTTCTGGCTGGATGCAGTGATTTGTGACTGCAGAGAACAAAGACTTTTGAGGTATAAAACGCTGCGCTGAAACCTGTTTCAAGTGTGTTCCTTCTGGATGTCAAGACGAAACTCTGTCCGAGCGGACAGAGGAAAGGACTTTGAAACTTTCACCAAGCTTGCTGAAGAAACTACCCAAGGGCCTGAATTGAGAGCGCCTCCTGCTGAAGTCTCAGGGACATTAGACTTCACCCCGTCAGCCGCCCGAATTCCCTTGCTAGGAATTCTACTTGCAGGTGAGGCCTCCGTCGAGTAATCCGGAACCTCTAGTCCTACTGTGAGGAACGCGGACTGGTAACCCTTGTGAACTCTGCGTGTGGGCCGCCGCAGCTAAGAGAGAGCTGCCGTCACTGAAAGCCCGCCTTAATTTGAATCTTCAGAACCTTCGCTGAAACTGTGTGGGCCGCTGCAGCTAAGAGAGAGCTGCCGCCGCTGAGTGCCCGCCTTAATTTGAAGCTTCAGAACCTTCGCTGAAACTGTGTGGGCCGCCGCAGCTAAGAGAGAGCTGCCGCCGCTGAGTGCCCGCCTTAATTTGAACCTTCAGAACCTTCATTGAAACTGTGTGGGCCGCCGCAGCTAAGAGAGAGCTGCCGCCGCTGAGTGCCCGCCTCAATTTGAACCTTCAGAACCTTCGCTGAATCCCTGTGGGCCGCCGCAGCTAAGAGAGCTGCCGCCGCTGGATGCCCGCACTTGTGTTAGTTGTGCAACATCGTGGATTGTCCTTTGAGCCGCCGCAGCTAAGAGAGAGCTGCCGCCGCTGAGTGCTCGCACCCTTGCTAACTTTGCATCACCGAGGTTTGTCCTGTGAGCCGCCGCAGCTAAGAGAGAGCTGCCGCCGCTGAGTGCTCGCACCGTTGCTAACTTTGCATCACCGGGATTGTCCTTTGAGCCGCCGCAGCTAAGAGAGAGCTGCCGCCGCTCAGTGCTCGCACCCTTGCTAACTTTGCATCACCGAGGTTTGTCCTGTGAGCCGCCGCAGCTAAGAGAGAGCTGCCGCCGCTGAGTGCTCGCACCGTTGCTAACTTTGCATCACCGTGATTTATCCTGTGAGCCGCCGCAGCTAAGAGAGAGCTGCCGCCGCTGAGTGCTCGCACCCTTGCTAACTTTGCATCACCGAGGTTTGTCCTGTGAGCCGCCGCAGCTCAGAGAGAGCTGCTGCCGCTGAGTGCTCGCACCGTTGCTAACTTTGCATCACCGTGATTTATCCTGTGAGCCGCCGCAGCTAAGAGAGAGCTGCCGCCGCTGAGTGCTCGCACCCTTGCTAGCTTTGCATCATCGTGATTTGTTCTGTGAGCTGCCGCAGCTAAGAGAGAGCTGCTGCCGCGGAGTGCTCGCACCCTTGCTAAGTTTGCATCATTGGGATTTGTCCTGTGGGCCGCCGCAGCTAAGAGAGAGCTGCTGCCGCTGAGTGCCCATGTCTTTGTCAACTGTGCACCATCGTGAATCGTCCCGTGGGCCGCCGCAGCTAGGAGAGCGCTGCTGCCGCCGCGAGCCCACCACGGGGCTGCACGACGAGTGTCATCGCCACCACCAGCCCGGGCCGCCGCAGCCGCGTGCTGCTGCCGCTGAGGGCTCGCCTGTCCCAGGTACCACTACATTGTGTGGTGTTGATCCTGCCCACTATTGTGACTGAGCCACAATTGATTAATACCAGTTCACAGCCCTTCGTCTCTCACACGGGGTGCTCGACCGAGTCCCCGTGTGAGTATTAATTTCTTCTTTCTCATTTCATGGGTGTCTCACACTTTATGTGCTTCTCACGCGGCTGTAATACTACCATCAGATTGTCCCTTACCCCTTGGTCCTGAGGAGACCCCACATTGCAAGAGGGTCGAAACGTCGTCGACTCGATTGATAGCGAACCATTTTAAATAGCTCTGACTATTGTACACAGAGGCTATAATTATTATCAATTCATGTTGTGGTCGCTGTCTTTTTCAATAATTGTGGAAACCAAGTTCTGTATATATCACATGTCTGTTCACAATGTATTAGATGGTTTCATTTGCTTGGGACATATAATCACTATTGTGGTTCTTCTCGGTCGGTGTATGTATTGTTTTTGAATTATAAAAATTTGGATAAAAAAAGAATTATTATGAACACCAAGTCTGCGAGGCTCTCTTTTTCTGACATCCTTAACCCTAATTGATCGCGATTGTGCATTTTTAATTACCAGTATAGATTTATTGTATTCCCGCTAGAACTGTTGTTTTCGGATACATATGACTTACCCTGGTTCCTAGTGAGTAGGGTCCCCCTTGTCCTCTTTTTCGTCGTTTCTAGTAGAGGCATTTTCGAACACGGGCTACGCTAATAATCCTTACTAAAAGATGCATCTCAATGTTCTGAGCTTAAACATATCAAATTCGACGTTCCTATCAGGTTCCTGGGGGCAGGTAGGATTAAGGCATGTGATACTCAGCCTGCACATTCTGGCCTATGAGGTCATAGAGGCCGTGAATGCTATATTATCCATGTGACGAACGTTTACAGAATTTTTGCTTAGTGATGATGCCAAAGGCAAGAAATGTGAGGATCTTTGGTCCCATATTTATAGTGATGTGAAAAAAGTACACTCTACTGCATTCTTAAATCTTTACAGGAAAACATGACTGCTGTAGTGGACAAAATAAAAAAACTAGAGTTTGAAAACACCCTTGTCTACCAAGTGTTCTGCGTAATTGGAGTAAATGTGAAACATCTCCTTGAGAGTAGGCTTGGCAACACGTTTAGTGACTTTGGCACTGCAACATGTTCCATGTTCGAATTCTTGCCACTTAGTAAGCAAAGAAATGTTGAGGAGCAATTCAGGAAATTTTATTTTACAGTGCATGAGAAATGGCTTGCAATGATGCATAGAAATGTCCCTTCACCAACCATGGCATTTGAAGTCAATGAAGCCTCACTGAGGTACTCTGCACAAGTTCTAGATCCCTTCCGTAAAGGGGCATTTTCTCCAGACTTTGAAAAGTACTGCTTCATTTTTGACCGCTTCAACTGAGGGCATATGCGCCCAGTTCAATGCATATGTTGCAGAACCTGTCCCACAGAATCCCAATATTCAGGTGCACCAATATTGGCTAAGCTATGTCAGTGGCCAGAGTTAGCAAATTGTGTACTGGCTGTTTGGCATTGCCCGTCTCAAGTGCCAATGTTGACAGGGCCTTTTCACAGATAAACGTTTACCAAAGACTCACTAAAGAAGTATTGTATGTTGTACTACAATGAGTTTGATTTGTAAAAATGTATTTGGACCTCATATACCCTGTACACACACTGTCAATATACATGCACTACCAGTGCAGAAAGCAAGCAATAATAAAAGCAAAACATTCCATAAACACTGGAAAAACACTGTTTCTGTTGTTTCTAATGTCGCGAAAATGTGTAACCACTGATAACCACTGTTTTTTAAGGTATTGAAAACACTGGAAAAACCCCACCAGAATTTACCAAAAATAGAAACTGAAAACAGGAAAGCCTAGACATATAGTTTTCATTTTTGTTTTATATGAAGTGTCCGTCCTTTAGAACATGAAAGCCCTGAGGAAGACCTTCACATAAAATTGTTAGGCCCACAGAACGTTGGGATAATTAAGTGCAGGTGAGGGTACACCCATCTATAGGCTAACAGAAGCCAGTGGACAGAAATCATGATAAATTGAAGCCATGTAAAGCAACTACCAAGGGTGGAACATTGTGCTCCAACCCAATAGGGTCACTCTCTGACATATGCCAAACATAAGGAGGACAAGCTTGTATCTCCTATGATCAGGGAATTTATGTTGGACACTTATTTGTGTTATTTTGATATATGTTGATATATAAATGTAAGTTTTGTGATTTTATGTTAAATGTGTGTTTCATTCCTTTGAATATGTTACGTTTTCATGTGTATGCACCACAAAACGTTTGTTGCCTATTTGCTAAATGTCTACAGAAAAAAATGTAAGTTTAGTACTTATAATTGTGCATAATGTCTGTGTCTCCCCTATGTTATTTTGGTCGTGTTTTTTTGGAATAAATGTTTTTAGTACACCTTTAGGTTCGTATACAGGTGTGTGACAACTTTGAAAAAATCTCTTGACGAATATAAAGCATATTGTTGATGAGTGTAGGCTTGAGTAATTACGTAGCCTCTAGAAATATCATAGAATCCATGGTATAAGGGGATTCTCTGTTTGTATAATGTATTGATCTCTTCCCCTATTCCCTTAATAGGATCACTTCCCATTGTGTAACATCACTTTTAGAAAGTTTGCATTTTCTTGTCCTAACCATTTGGTGCCTTCAGCCTGTTCCTGGGTCACGTGGCCGTTGGCCTTTGTATATTCCTCCCAGAAATTCATACAATAGAGGTACTCGGTGTGTCTGAATAGGCCATCACTGGCAGGATGAGGGGGGCAGGGCTGTGCTCAAGCCTCACTTACACATCAATAGGCTGGGCACTGCTAACACAAAAGAACTTCACACTAGCCTTTTGTGCCTGTAGCCAGGCTGGAGCCAGGGCAGGGAAGCAGTAAATTACAGACTCTTCTGTGGGGGGATACCCCTCCAGAAGTTTCTCCCGCTTCAAAGAAGGCATCAGGGATAAAAAGGGGACTCTCAGACCCCTCTTCAGTTCACTCTTGGACCTCCAGGAGGAGTCTCCGAGGACTGACTGTTGTTGTGGCTTGCAGTGTACTCCATATGGACTGCTTTGCTTCACCGAGAAGACTGCTCTGCTGCCTGAAGCCTGGTGTGAGCCCCAGAGGTCTGCTCTGCTGCTTGAGCCCTACTCGTCTCCTTGATCCAAGGACTTCCAGAAGTGATTCCACAGGCTAGATGGCTGGCCTCCCGAGCGGAGACCCAGGGACAGGAAAGGATCCAACCATCTTGAACCCGCACCTGGACCCTGCATGAGTGACTGACCCTCCACTTGGTGTCCCTCCAGTCCTGGACCCTTGGTGTTAGAAAGTGCCCAGATAGCCCAAATCCAAACCTTGGAGCCTAGAAAATTGTTGGCCAAAAAGTGCTCTTATAAGTGACAGGAGACCAGGACCTACCCGCCCAAGGTTCATCGCCAGCCACTCTGACTTTGTGGCAACTCCCGCTACATTCTTCTCCACAGCAGCAAATCCTGTTCAGCGACTCTTCGCAGAAGGGGTATCCGGACTCGTGGAGACAGCCTGCAGCTTCAACCCGCAGGATATTTTTGACTTTTAATAAAGAGATTAAGTCTGAAGAAAGGAATCTTCACTGCAACTTCGTTCAGCGGCTCCCCAACAATGACACCTCCTCCTCAGACACCCGAGCTGACTTGCCCCGCTGAACTTTACCTTCTCAGACATTTTTTCTTGAAATTTCTTCTAAGTCCAAATGTAAGCAGAGACACGGCCCAATCTACTTTATGTATTTGAACCACCCTCCATCCCAGTTAGCCAAAACCCTCCACTTTGCTCCGTCTCGTGTCACTAGATATCGACAGTTGGCGTTTTGATCTTTCAGGCACTAGATTTTACTAAAAACTTACAAATTCATAAGTCTGGTTCTACTGATCACATTTTTGTCCTTTTTATGTCAAATAATTTTTTACATTTTATACTATTTTTCTAAATTGGTGTGGGATGTTTCCTGTGTTGTGTTTTCACTCCATTACGGTTTGTGTGCTGCATAATTACTTCACCCACTGCCTTTAGGTTAAGCCAGACTGCTTTTGTGCCAAGTTACCAGAGGGTTAAGCACAGGTTAATTTAGTGGCTTTAGTGGTTCAACCTGATGGGGATTGCAGCTATTGCTTGAGAAGGGCTCACACCCTCCTCAACCAACAATTACATTTCTCACAGTTACCATTACTGCTCATATTCTAAGAAGGAACTTGCTTAGATTTGTTCTTCCCATTCTTTGGTAAAATACCAGTCATTCCAAGTAACCCTTTAGGAATAATGTTAACATTATCTGCAATAGGAAGGGCTTTTACTTTAGGAGTGGCATTACAACCAGTCTCAGGGGGCAACCTGACCAGAGAATTATTCAAGAGTTCGGAGCAGAAACTGGCAATGCTGAAAAGTACATTAAAGCTTTTTGACATCTCTTTGTGAAATGACAGAGATTAGATTGTGGGGGTACTAATCAGAAAAGGAGATAGAAGGCCGTGAAGAACCACCATGGCACACCCATAGTAAGCATGGCATTGCTAATAAAGGAGTGACCCAATAGTAGCTGTGCACCCACCAGAGTTTCTGAAATGGTTCATAACAAGAACAATGGTAGCACTTCATGGTTTAGTCAAAATAGAGTAATCAGTCAGGAATAAAAATACATAAGAGTTTCTAGGTTAGAGTTATATAGCGGACAAAATCTAAGCTCCTTTGAAATAGAAGTTCAGGCATCCCTTTCATTCTAAAACAGAATAGACTCAAATCTAAACAGCATGTACCAACATGACTGGCTTTCTGTCTCATACACTGGCTGAGATGATTAAAGTGTTATAAGAGGCATTAAGGAATCAGGTCTAGAGCAGAACAATCGTTCATTATATGGAGATGAGCAATGGGAGATCCTACTAAACCCGAATCACATGAAGTGTGGATGGGTTTGCGTAGACCACCAAACATAACATTGCAACATCCAAACATAGCATCCCTACTATAATTCTAGATTTGCAGAAAAATCCTGGCTTACACAACGAGTTGACAAGAATGGATAGTGTTTGACACACATCATTCATACACATAACTTCCAGGCATTGCCTATCATAAAGTTTGACTATAGATAAAAAAATCAAATGTAAGACTACAAGGCTGACAGGTGAAATAAGTGGGAAACTGGAGACCATTGAAGAAGCGGTGCTGTAAACTGCCAGAGTCAGTCATATCACTGCACCATTGAAGATAGTTCTGTAAATTTTGTGTAAAAAAGGGAACAACTTTACTGTCTGATGTCAGAGACTGCAAGACTCAAAGCCCCTCGGGTCTGCCATCCTCAATGTGATATCCTCCACATGAGCCATATATTTAGCATCAGAATGCCCCTTACAACAAAACCTGCTCGACTATGTATATTCATCTGCCCTCTGCCCACTTCCTCAGCCTCAGGCACAAAAGATACATCACCGAGACTGAGCAAACACAAGAGAGACCAATGGGCGCATCCATCAAACCAATAGGAAACATCACAAACCAATCCAGCAAACAGACCAGACACAAAAATCCTGAATTTTGTGATCCTGGCAGTGAGTAAACCCAGAATTAAGAAGAAAGCCAGCTTCAGACTGCTTTGAGTGCAACAAAGCCATGCATACAAATGTTTGAACCATGAAATAAATGCTTCAGAGACGCACACTTGTAGGATCTGTGGAACTTGATAGTCTTCTGTCTGACACTGTAAACCTTAAGTTCTCTGTCACCTCAGAACAGGTAAACATGAGCAATCTGTAGAACAAAGGGACGGCTCCTCCGCAATGGCGGAGGGCGTCGCCTCACTGGCTCAGAACCAGCAGGTATAAAATAAAACGATATTCTATCATCGTTTTATTTTTCACCTACTGGCTGAGCCAGCGTGCGTAGGGAGGGGCGGGGCCGGGGCCATGGGAGGGGAGGAGGAATGGTTTGTGCACTTCTAAGTGTGTATGTGTGTCTGTCCGGCCATCCTAGGCCGGCCAAACACACATGCGCACTTAGGTTTCTCCATCCCAGCTGTATTGAGCAGCCGGATTGGAGAAACAGCAAGGCTGACTGTCCTGAGCGGAGCATCAAACCAGCCAACTCAGGCCAATCCCTGTACTGCTCTCATAGCATGAGAGGAGCACGGGGATTGCACAGGAAGTGTGTGATGCTGTCCCAGTGCTGGGACCAAGAAGAACACCGAGGCGTGACGCAGGAGGAGGCCGGCAGCTTCAGGTAAGTCTTCTTCTTTTTTTTTTATTTAAAAAAACTGTGCTCCCCCTCCCGTGCTCCCCTGCCCCACCACTTTCTGTTTGTGGAGGCCGACACTGGTAGAACATGTGTGAGAGCGCTGCTGTCTAAATTCGGAGCCTGTACAATCTCTTCACCACATAAATAGATCAAGAGAAAAGTCTCATACAGTCTCCAGAGATAAAACAATCAATAACACAAAGCGTATGAGACAAAACAATCCTACTTGGAGCAATTGTGCTCCACAAGTGAAGGGGGAGAAGAAACGAAAGTCCCTAGGGCCTGAACTGAAATCCAGTGTTTTTGTATGTGGATGCTTCGCCCATTTTATGTGGCATGCTTCATCATAGACTTCCACACCCCACCCTGCTAAGATGATACTACCAGGGTAGACTCAATCTCATAACCTTTGTGTTATTGACCTGTACAATCTCTGCAATCTAAGAGACAGCTCTGGGGCTGGATGAAACCGGATCTCTGGGACCTAATGCAATGCTACCTCGCCCATTAAGATAAGTGTAACCTCGAGAACAGGCTTTATGGATTGAGCTTGAGACTGTTTTAAATTGTGCATCCTGAGAGATTTCTATTGTGTCCAAAAGATTACATGTCCATGTTTTGTGAAACATGAGTGATAGTTCTGTTCTCTGAAGATGGAGCTTCTGAAAGTGTTGACTCCCACTTATTGCAATGCTAAGTCTACTCCCCCTGAGGTGAGATCTCAGGACTGGTGCTAAGCAGGCCACTATAGTAACTTCCGCCCTTAGGAACCATCTAGCTCCATGCATGGGATCACTATCAAGACTGTTGGACTTGGCCCTTTTTGCAGGGTCATCCCTGAGCTTTTTGCCTTCCTCCTAGTCTTTTTTCTGACCTGGTGTTGGTGGTTTTAGGACTCTGGGCACTTTAGCACTGCTGTCCAGTGTAAAGTGTGTGTGCTCTCTGTGGCAAACATGGTAAGATTGGTCTACACCTGTTTGGCGTATTTAATTTACCTATCAGTCCCCAGTAAAGTGGTATCTCATATACCCAGGGCCAGTAAATTAAATGCTACTGGTGGGCTTGCAGCGCTGCTGGCGCCACCCACCAAAGTAGCCTTTCAAACCTGTCCCAGGCCTCTGCCATTGCAGGGCCTGTGCGCGCAGTTTACTGCCGCTGAGACGTGGCACATAAAGTGGGTGCCACATCTGTGACCCCCCTTTTACTGCATGTCAGTCACCCCTAAGGTAGGCCTTAGCTAGCCCTATGGGCAGGGTGCATTGTAGGTAAAAGGTAGGACATGTACCTTAAGTGTGTGACATGTCCTGGTAGTGACAAACAGCCATTTTGGTTTCTCACTGCTGTGAGGCTGCCCTCTCATAGGAATGCGTTGGGGATTATATGAGAGGAGCAGCGTGGTCAAGTTTGGTATGTTTGGAATAGTGCTAATAAATGCTGCGTAATGGTGTGCGCAGATTTATGATCACTATTTTAGAAATGCCACTTTTAGAAGTTGGCATTTCTGTGTGCTATGTGTCTTTGCCTGCCTGATGTGTATTGCATGTCTGGCTCCGGAGTGACAGGGGCTGGTGAGGTGTGTGGCTCCAGAGGGGCTGGGTGAGTCAGCGCTAGGCTGAATGGGCAGATCTGCATTTGGAGTAGTGGGAGGACTAGCCCCTGACCCTGAATAGGTCTGTGCCTGCCTGGTTCAATGCTGGCTCCGCCCCCTGTGGTGTGTCTGAGGACAGAGCCCAACCTGACAAAGGAGGGTGGAAGCCCTGTAAACAAAGTGCTTCAGTACCCCCAGAACCAATTGAGACTGGTTCCCCAAGCCCTGTGCCAGGGCAGAACAAAGACAAACACAGTATAAATATTGGGGCTGTGACCCCATGTGAGTGTGCTGTTTTGGGTGCTTGCTTGTACCTGCTGGGCCCCAGGAGGAACCGCCACGAGGGACTGCCCCTCTGCTGGAGGGCCCTGTGAGCTGGCCTGCCTGGGCCCAGCTTTGCCCATGGAGCTCTGGACTTAGCGCCTTGTGAGCGCTTCCAGGATATCTGTCTCGGCAGGAAAACGAGAGGAGCGCTTGTGCCCTGCAGCGTGGTCCGCGCTCCCCTCCCCGAGGTGACTGAAGCCCCAGAGGGGGGCCTACACTGCCCCAAGGCGTGAGGAGTGCTTCAGGGGTGTTTTCGCTCGACAGCTCTGTGCTGCCACTTGTTCTGAGGGAATCCCGGCGTAGGGATTCCCCCGTGATCCCAAGAAGTGGAGCGAGAACCCACCCCGCATTTTTGCGGCACCAAGAAGCCGGAGCACCACGAGCGGCATCCAGGAAGTCAGGCAAACTGGTTGTGGGCATGGCCTAAAACCCCCGAGGCGCAAGGAGACTACGCTCCAAATCCAGACAGCCCATGCGAGGGCCGGAAGACAGGCAGTGGAAGGCCTGATAGTGGGCGGGGCTCTGCTCAGGAAACAGAGAGCCCCGCGTGTTGCTGCAGGAGAGCGAGGCCGGTGTCTGAAGAGACGGAGCCTCGTGGGCTCGGCCAGCGGTCACAGTGAGGGACCGGAGCCTCGCGGGCTCCCGGCCGAAGTCCTGCATATAGCGGAAGGGACCGGGCAAAGTTAGAAGAGGCCCCGTGAGCGGGGGCCTGCCAGGCACACTGTCAGTGCCTGGATCCAGCACAGAACAGCCCCGGTGAGTGGGGCTGAACATTGGAGCATTGTTGGTGCCTTGAGTGGCACCGGAAGGGCCCCGGTGAAGGGGGCTCTCAAGGCACGGTTGGTGCCAGTGCTTTTTCTTTCACAGCTGCACCGCAAGAGCGCGGGCAGCTGCAACGACGGGGGCATGCTTATTTTTATAACGAGGGAGGGGTGAGATGCACCCCCCCACCCCCCTGTGCATCACGCACATTTCTCTGCTGCATTGGCAGCCGGAGGGTCTGGTGGAAGGCCCTAGGATTATCGAGCCCTGACTTTTGGACAGAGGGCATTTGGGACAGCCCAGACGGGTCCCAAGGAAGGCCAGTTGGCCTGGGGTCATTTTTGTGGTGTTGGTAGGGCGCAAGGCCCTAAAATGATGCATAATGTGGTTTATCCCTGAGGTGATGTATGCACCTAGGGAGTGTTACTACCGTACATTTCTAACTGTGATTTATGCCTAATGTGTTTACGCATAATATGTTTCCGCTAAGTACAGTATTTTACCAGTAGTCACTGGTTGTTTCATTACTTACCTGTTCTTATGGTTTTGACAGTGGCCCGCTTGGCCCTGTCCTGTATATAATCCCCTGTGAAGTATTGCCTAATGCCAGGTGGCACAGTGTACATTTGTGATTATGATTCTAATGTGTTTATTGTATTGTAATTGCATTTATATAGTGCTTACTACCCCTGACGAGGCGTCAAAGCGCTTTTTCGGCGATTAGCATGCTACTCCGGAACCCATAAAGGATTAGTGGTGAATTAGTATAGTGAAATATCAAATTAATTTAAGTGGTGGACATGTAAGTCTGTTATTTGGATTGAAAAGGATAGTGGAGGGATAGAAGAGGGAAGGATTTAGACTTTTTTGGAGGTCACAGCAGTAGGAGGAGGCTTGGAATGAGTAAAGGAATGTGGAGGCGGAAGAGTCAGAGGGAAGGGTTTAGAAAGGCTTGTTTTGGGGGATCGGAATAGTAAAAGAGGTATGAGATGATGCAAGGAGCAGTAGAGTAGGAAAGAGTCTAGAAGGGTTATTTTGGGTATTATAGTAGTGGTATGGGGTTTGGGATGAATGAGAGAGCGGAGGTAGAGGATATATTGATAGAGGTATAGGGTGAGAAATAGGGTAGTGCATTGGAAAGAGTAGCAGAAAGAGGTTTGAGATGAGTCAGAGTTGAGGTAGAGGATATATTGAGAGAGGTATAGGGTGAGAACTAGGGTAGTGCATTGGATATGCTTAATTAGAAGAAAGTAATAAATATATAGATCCATAAATACATGGAAGGTATATAGATGCATAAAGGAAGTAAGTATATGTAGATTAAAGATGTATTAAATAATGGCACTGTGGCTGAGATGGAATGTGCTTGGGGGTGGTGTGGCGGGGTGGCCCAGTGGACGGAATACCCTCCGAAGAGACTGGAGGCATGTTGCAACCTAAACAAACCAAAATGGGGCAGCAGACGAATTCCGGGCCACAGCTTGCAGAAGAGGGGCAGCTGGAAGCACACACTGAACGCATTCTGGCGGTGATCAAGGACACCAAAGAGGCTCTTGAATACAAGATCAAAACAGTGACTTTAGACCTGGGGCTACTTTGTACCAGTCATACGAAACTGGCTGGGAAAATGTCCGACAGAGAAAGTACTGGCCCACACCACGCCTGTGGTCAAAGGCAATACGGCCCAGTTATGTAAGCTTCAAACAGATGTCAAGACCCTAACAGAGCGCCTGGATGATACGGAGGGGCGCTCGAGGAGCAACAATGTGCACATCATTAGAGTCCCTGAAAACACTGAGGGCTCTAGTGCTAATCTCTATGTGGAAAAATTGCTTCTGGAAACGGTGCTTACTGGGCGGGATTTGATGCTCTACACGGTGGAAAGGGGTCACAGAGTACCAGGGTGCCCCCGGCTCTGTGGGCCTCCCGCCCTATCATAGCATTCTGCAGGTGGCACGTACGCATGGCCCATGGACAATGGAGGGCAGCTCAGTGAATATCTACCCAGACTATACAAATACAGTTCAGCGACAGCGGGAGATGTTCCTGCCGGTGAAATGCCACCTCCATACTCTGGGTCTTAAATATGCCCTACTCTTCTCGGCAAAGCTCTGTTTCTACCTTAGAGAAATCCTGGTTCTTTATGATGGCGGGCAATGGTTGGAGGAGCAAGGGGCCATCCACCGTCTAAACCTGATACAGGGGCTCTCTGGCCAGGACCCTTAGAACACCCTCTGAAAGAGACACCGGCAAGGGACTACGACTCCAACAAAGGATCAGGCCTGTTAGGAGAGAGCTTGAGTGGTGCAAGATGTCCAGGTGGGGAGCACATGGGCAATGGACAACAAGTGGGCAGCCCTTTGTAGGGGCTCCTCTGAATCGAGGGGTGACTCTGAGGCTGCTGTGGGGGAGCCGGAGGGTTCGGGCCAGCCGGTGGTCACCCCAATGACTGCAGACGACCTGCTCTAGCCCCTAGACGGAGAACTGTATGGAGCAGCGGCAGGGCCTCGGCTACGAGATGACGGGGACAATGTTCCCTCTGAGAGACAGTAAAACTGGCCTGTGGGAACATGGCCACCCTCCCACCTAACAAGTACTTTTCATATTTTGTAGAGGATTGTACACCATGTTTTGGGGCGGGGGGACAGGCATCTCGAGTGTTGGAGAGGCGGGTAGTTGGAAGCTCACTGCACAAGATGATAGGGTGGGGCGGATAGTTTGGGAGCATGGCATACGTATGGAGTAGACACACATACACTAACAGCAGGCACACTTGAACATTACACACAGACACTCCACATATATGATGCAAGGGAAAGAGGACACCTCATTGACCTTTCTGTCGTGGAATGTAAATTGTCTGTGCAATAAAGTGAAAAGTGGGGTGGTTTGGAAGTTTGTAACACAACATGCTCCAGACTTCATGCTTTTGTAGGAGACTCACTTGTTAGGAAATAATTGTGGTTTCTTAAGGAGGGGAAAATACACTGTGCTGCACATGCAGGTTTTTCTAAGGGTGCACGTGGTGCATGCATCATGATTCGAAAATGTGTACCCTTCCACATGTTAGGTACATGGGAGGGCTCCCAGGGCTGCTAGGTGGTGGCCTGTGGCACCTGGCAAGGGGAGAAGCTGTGGATCGCTTCTTACTATCTTCCGTCAGGCCTACATCCGGATGGGCTAGTGGCGATGGGGAAATGGGGAAATGGATCCTGCAAGTGGCAGATATTTTTGGTGGTGATTGGTGGAGATTTTAATCTTACACTGTGGGGTGACCTGGACAGAGTTGTATGGAGGGAGGCACGCCCTCTGGCAGACATCAGGTTGGGGACATTTATGGATGCTCTGGGGTTCGTTGGCCCATGGAGATCCACACACCCACACAAGCAGCAGTACTCTTACTCGACCAATAAAATGACATCTCTTTCCAGACTTGATTACTTTCTGGTCCCGGCAGGATGCCAGTCATTGTCGCGACCTCGGGTACCTGCCACGAGGTATTTCGGACGACTCCCCACTTAACCTCACCAGTCCCATTCTCTTACTCACAGGGGTTGGTCACTTGATCCCTGGGTCTTGGCGTACTGGGCCTCCAAGTGTTTCGTGCAAGAGGCGACCAAATTATATTTTGTAGAGAACAAAGAATATGTGCCCTCTACCATTACGGTTTTGGAAGCCTATAAAACAGTGGTGAGGCACCAGTTGCTAGCGCAAGTGGCGGGGCAAAAACCGGAAAAAGAGGGGTGCGAGTTGGAGGAGCAGTTGGTGGAAGGTGAACCCCAATATGTGGCCCAGCCCAACCCACGATTAGCTACTGCTAATGACACCAAACGGGAGCAATATTGCTGTCTCATGCACCAAGAGCTGGGGCAATCTTTTGAGAGTAACAGCATAAATTATATGAGATGGGAAATAAGGCAGGGAAGTTGCTGGCGTGGCTCGTAAGGCAGGAGGCAGGGCAGAGGTGGGTACACAAGGTGGCTACGCTGCTGGACAAGAGCCAGAATTGTGGTTGAAATAGCACAGTCATTTGCTGATTACCTAAGGAATCTCTATGCTCCTCCGTCTAGACACCTGGGTCACAAATGACTTGGGGGAATTTCTGGATGACTTCCCCCTACCAATGCTGGGAGAGGAGGTGGTGAAGTTTCTGGATGAAGGAATCCGGAAGGAGGAGATTGCGGGGCTTTGTCTCAGATTAACAATGTGAAGGCCCCCCAGACCAAACGGCTTCCCCCCAGAATTTTTTTAAATGTGTTTGGAGCCAGGTAGTGAAGCAGCTACGGGCTATGCTTTGCGAGTTCAAACAGAAGGGGGAACTGCCGGAGGATCTGCGGCAGGCAACTGTGGTTCTTATCCACAAGAAAGGGCACCCTCCCACCCAATGTTCATCCTATGGCCCAATTTCGCTCCTGAACATGGAAGTGAAATTACTGGTGAAGGTGCTGGTGAACTGCTTGATGTAGGTCATACATCAGGTAGTGGCGCAGGACCAATCCGGTTTTATGCCCTACCGGTCCACCAGGCACAATCTTCTGCGTCTGTTCGGCTGTCTGGCGAGGGAGGGGGGACTAGGAGAACCTGCAGCATCATTGGCCCTGGACGAAGAGAAGGCGTTTGACTCCGTGGAATGGCCTGATCTACAAGCAGTATTGGAACTGATGGACTTCAGCCCTTCCTTCCGGGCCTAAGTACAATTGCTCTACACAAATCGTATGGCCCGGGTGCGGATCAATAGGGCGCTCTCAGCAGAGTTCCTCCTTTGGGGGAGAGACTCGACAGGGGTATCCCCTGTCCCCTCTCCTCTTTGCAATGGCAGTAGAGCCGGTGGCCTACGATGGCAGTGGAACCACAATTGGAAGCATGTGGTGTTGCTTTACGCAGATGATGTCCTCCTGTACCTGGTGGACCCAGAAGACTCGCTTAACAGGATTCTGTAAACCTTCTGGGTGCTTGGGTGCTACTCGGGCCCCAGAATAAATTGGACCAAGTCCCTTCTCTACCCCATGGCGGGATGGGCCCCCAGGGAGGGTTGGACCTGCCCCCTACCGTAGGTAAAGGTAGGGTTTTGATACTTGGGTATATATTTCACGCGAGGTAGGACAAGCTTTTATTCCCACAACCTTGGGAGGATACTGGGGAAATAGAAAAGAGGTGTGAGCCAATGGAGACGCCTCCCGCTGTCCCTGCTAGACTGGGCCGCCCTATACAAGATGATTTACTTACTGAAATTACCTTATGCCCTGCAGAACTCCCTCTTTGAGGTCCCTGAACACTTCTTCAAAACAGTAGAGGTGGAAACCGCCTTCTGCCGTGGGATGGAGAGGTGCCGCGCATCCCGCTGGAGACCCTCCCACACAAGGTGGCGGAAAGGGGATTGCCTTTCCAAATCTCCAATTGTATTATTGGGCGGCGCAATTTGTGGCACTCAATGAATGTTCATTTGCAGACCAGACTGAGCCCTTCCTTTGGAGAAGTAGAAGGTCTTTAGAGCTAGGAGGGTTTATGAAGTGAATCTATCGGAAAAGGAGCCTGCAGGGACTGCCAGCTCCGACTGCCAAGGTCGTCGATACCTGGAAAAAGGCGACTGTACGGCTGGGTTGGAAGGGAGTGCTTACCCTGGTGACCCCGTTGTGGGAGGCTAGGGGATGAGTAGGATGGCAGAGAAATTGTGTCATTTCAGGAATTTCAATCCCAATATGAACTAGCCGGGGGACAGTACTTGCAATACCTCCAGATGTGACATCGCCTTAGGGCTCTCAAAGCCCCCCTCCAAGACTGAGTTACAAGAAGAGAGCCCACTATAATAAATGGTTCTGGGTGCCGTATTTCACCAACATGTGATCCCTGCTCTCTATAGCACACTTCTGGCCAATAGTGCTCTCCCACTGCTGAGGCTACATGAGATGGGAGAGTGATCTAGGTAGACTCGAGGACAACAACTGGGGGAAAGCTTACGGATAACCAGGAGAGGTGGCGATTCCAGAGGGTCTTAGGCCGATTCAATTTAAGATTTTGCACAGAGCATACTGCACCAGAACTAGGCTGTTTACAATGGCAGGGCGGAGTCGGATAATTGCCTGCGGGTCTGTGGGCAACGAAGCACACCAGTGCACACGGTATGGGATTGCCCCAGGATCACCAAGTTTTGGGAGGAGGTCCCTAGTAAGATTTCTCAGGCCCTGGGAGAAACATTAGAATTGAATGCCATGGTAGTACTGTTGGGGATCTGGGGAGAACAGACACTCGAGAGGTATATGCTCTTATTCTGCAATGTAGCCCTGATGGTGACGCGATACAGAAATGGGGCAGTGAGGAGAGCCCAACGGGACAGCAGTGGGACTCTAATATGAACTGGTGCATGAGGGCGAAGGAGCAAATATATTTTGCACATGGTTGCCCGAACAAATTCACTTAAGTATGGAGGTCATGGAAAGGGATGGATGACGCCTTATTGGACAATTAATAAGTTGGGAGGAGAAATACGCCCACTGGAGTCACAGGACTCAAGCTTGGTACTATGGGATTTGTCTATCACATGCTGTAGCTGGATTGTAGGTTTTATATTCAGGGACTGTATGGGGTGTTGTGTTGCCGATGGAGGGGGGAGGGGGGCGGGTGGAAGTTGGTATGAGAATAACAGTTTGTTGTTTGTGCTAAAATGTAATACAAATATATATTTTTAAGCTCCTGTGGCATAATGAGATAAAATGGGAAAAACCAAAAATCAGAGCTGTTCTGAGCAGGGGGTCCTAAATTATGTTGGGTCCAGAGCCCCCAACATCTGTAATATTTTCCTGCCTAGGACCCAGCAGCAATGAGAGTAGGCAGGGCTCCAAGAACAGTTCAGTGAAGCAGGCAAGCAAAGGTGCTCAAAGCACTGAGGGCAGGAGTGGGCCCCAGATCACCCTAGGGCAGCCCAGCCCCTGTCCCCGAATCCCCAGACTGCCCATCTCCGCCCTTTCTTTCCCATAACACTGCAGGGGAGAGGGTGTCTAGGGTCCCCAAAATACTGAAAGCAAGAGTGGGCCCCAGAACAACCTAGGGCAGCCAGCCCCTGTCCCCCGAATCCCCATGGTCCCCATCTCTGCCTCTTCCTCCCCATAACAAGAGGGTAGCTTGGGCCCTTACAACACTCACGGTAAGACTGGGCCACACAACACGGCTAAACCTCTGCATAAAATGTCCAACTTTCCATTATCACGCCACACAACTCTTTGGGAGTCTGCAGTTTGTTGGTACCGGGTGGCGAGCAGTCAGGCAGTTCATTTTTGGGTGCGTTTAATTCTAAATTACCCTCCTGTAAATCAGCCACTAAAAAGACATAGCTCAGCTGGAGTTTGAGCTTAGTAAGTGTCGTTACTATGCATTCTATTTACCACTTCCTAGAATGAGTTGGCTCTTCGCTATTGCAACCTTTAAGAGACAGTTTTTTTTTGTTTTTTTTAAAGCGACAACTGTGGAATCCAAATGGAATAAAATAGTCTTGAGCCTTGAAACACCAATTTAAAATATTATGTACCACAGATTCTGTCCATCAACCACTTACTGCCACAGGATCTGGTCCAGTGGGTATGTTTTAGCGAGGGGTAATCTCAGTTTTACATTTAATCGAATATACTAGAAACAAACACTGCATTCTAAAGGAAGGCAGGACCACAACACTGGCATTCCCCAGGGAAGGGCAGCACTTTAGCTTTAACATCAGAATCAGTGCCACTCTAATTGTGGGACTAGTTGAAAACTTGGAATCAGGAGACAAAGTTCTAATCCTGTCCTCCCATCTGGCCAAATGAACAAGTTAATTACCTTCGGTAAGGATGCATCTGTAAGAGACATAGGTTAGTTGTAGATTCCCTACCCCAGAACCACTCCAAAGCCAGACTGGATCCAGAGAATCCCCCCAGCAGCATCCCTGCACGTCGGCAGGTGGCGTCGGTCGACTCCGCGTCTGTCGTCGGCATCGTGGTCGCTGGGACGATGCCGCGGCGGCCAGACGCCGCACCCACACGCAGACGTCAGTTCTGACACGACTTTCCACGCCAGAAGCGCAGAGCCATGAAAGACACTGACCTCTGGTGCGCCACATCTAGGGCCCTGTAAGGGAGTCCCTATCCCTAGAAGTCTATTTTTTATATAACCTCGTGTGGAGTTTCTTTTGTGGTGTGCCTAGTGTGTCGCTGCTGTGTGTGTGTTGCGCAAACGCTTTACACATTGCCTCTGGGATAAGCCTGACTGCTCGTGCCAAGCTACCAAGGGGGTGAGCAGGGGTTATCTTCAGCGTGTAACTCCCTTGCCCTGACTAGAGTGGTGGTTTCTGCCTGGCTTAGGCGCATGCCCTAGCCAACCAGAAATCCCATTTCTAACAAAGACGTTTTATAATTTCCAGAAATATCTATTTGGCCATTCTTCCTGTTTTCCAACTTTCTTTTGCAATTGCCTTCAGTTGTAACCCCCATCAAGCCTTAGATTTGCAATCCCACACCCATTAAAGGCACCTCACTTTTACAACAGCAATGCTGTGGTGTCTGGCGTCTTTCTAGTCCATGCTCCGCCATTGATATACTCTTTTCTTTTTCACGGCAGATCTGATACACTATGCAAGACTTCTAAATACAAGTCGTTTCACCTTTCCTGTACTCTTAAATTATGTGCCTTAGCTTCAGTCCTATTGCGACAGCATAGCAAAGTGTATGCATGAGCTCTGCATACGAGACATTTAACATAATCCAATATGTATGTGTAGGACTTGGCCCTTTTTGGCTAAAGTCCCTAAACTTTTTGCTTTCCACCTAGACCTTTTTTCTGACATTGTGTTGCCAACTTAGATGCTTTGGACACTTTGCCACTGCTAAACAGTGTCAAAGTGCAGGTGCTCCCCGTGTAAAGTGTAATGGTAATTGGTTGTCCATGATTGGTATGTTTGCCTTACTAGTAAAGTCCCTAGTAAAGTGCACTATGTGTGCCAGGGCTGGTAATGCAAATGCTACTAGTGGGCCATCCGCACGAATTGTGCCACCCACACAAGTAGCTTTAAAAAGGGAACTCAGGCCTGCCATTGCAGGGCCTGCGCGCAGTTTGTTAAACTGCCATTTTGTTCTGTCAAGTGCACTCACTTGCCAGGCCTTACCCTTCCCTTTCTATGCACATCAGACACCCCTATGGTAGGTCTAGGGTACCCCCTGGACAGGGTGTAGTGCATGTGAAAGGTAGGAAATGTTCTAAGGTGTGTGTCATGTCCTGACAGTGAAATAATCTCCATTTCGTTTTTCACTGTTGAAAGGCCATCTTGCCCATAGGACAGAATGGGAAGGCTGTGTAATATGTTTTTCAGCCTATCTTCCCAAAGGCTTAAGATGGAAAGGTGAAGTTTAGTATGCCTGAACTCACAATGCAATAACACATCTTTTTATGTAGGTGGTTTTTGCATTGTGTGTTCAGAAGCCACTCTTTTAGAAGTGGCTGAGTTTTTGTGCTCTAACATTTCTGTGTGTCTCTGCCTGGCTGTGGATTGACTGTCTGGATTTGAAAGCGATAGGATCTGGGGAATGTCTTGACCCAGGGGAGGAGGTGAGACAGCCACAGGCTGACCTGCATCTGGAGTGTAGGGGGAGGAGAAGCCCCTAGAGGTGAAGAGGCCTGGGTTGCTGCTATAAAACAATTGTCCCATCTCCTGCTGAGTGATTGAGAATCCAGACCCCCACTAATCAAAGGATAAAGGTGTCACTGGCAGGGAGGTACCCAGAACTGGTTAGAACAGGGGTCAGTGCCCCCTGAATACAAAGACTTCAAAGCCATTGAGGGGTATAACTATGAGAGCTGAAGCCCCTGAACTTTGGAAATTAGCTTGATCAAGTGTGAACAAGACTGGAGCTACTTCGTGGTCAAGAGGACCTTTGCCAAGGAAGAAACAACTGAATAGACTGAAGGATAGGACTGACCCTTGCTGTGTGTTCTGGGGCTGGCCTGCAGTTTGCTGTTTTAACCAAGGAAAGGCTAAAAGGACTTTGCGGTGTGCTGTGTCCCCCTGCTTGAAGGACTTTGCTGTGTGCTGTGTACTGAAGTAACTTATCCCCATGGGCCTGAGGTGAGCTGGCTCCCTGTTCGGAACCACAGGAACACAAAAGTTTCCAGGAGAGTCTCAGCGGCGCCGTGTGAGCGTGCCTGTTGCAGTCTGAGACCCTCGTAAGAACTGCCCTGTGATCGTGGGCGCCTGGTGTCCAAGTGAGTCTCAGCGACGCTGTGTGCGTGTGCTTTGTGCAGCCTGAGACCTTCATGAGGATCGGCCTGTGATCGTGGGTACCTGGAGTCCAAGCGAGGATCAGCGACGCAGTGTGCGTGTGATTTGTGCAGCCTGAACCCCTTTGTGAGGATTGTCCAGTGATCGTGTGCACTGGAATCCAAGTGAGTCTCAACGCCGTTGTGTGCGGGTGCGTTGTGCACAGTGAGACCTTTGTGAGGATTTGCCTTGTTATCGTGTGCACCGGAATCCAAGTGAGTCTCAACACCGTTGTGTGCGGGTGCGTTGTGCACCGTGAGACCTTCGTGAGGATTTGCCTTGTTATCGTGTGCACTGGGGTAAAGTGAGTCTCAGCGACGCTGTGCGCGTGATCTTCGTGCATCCTGAGACCTGTGTGTGGAGTGCCCAGTGATCGTGCACCCGAAGCGTAAGGAAGACTCAGCGACGCTGTGTGCGTGTGCTTTGTGGCAGCCTGAGATCTTCGTAACTGAAGCGGCCCGGACCGGCAGTCCCGGAGGAGCTGAGTTGACGGCCCGAGCCGCCGTTGCCATTTCACAAAGCTGCATTGGAGGCCCAGCCGCTGGGAGAGGAGAGTGAGTTTGCGCCCCCCAGGTAACGTGTGTCGACTCCTGGGGCGGGGAGCGGGCTCGGAGGGAGACGCTCTCGGCCTCTCTCTCGTGTTGGCAGCGCGAGCCTCTGCTTCGGCTCGGTTCGCGGCCCGTATTGCCAAGGGAGTGGCGGTACCGGGACCGGAGTGCGAAGCTGCACTTTTGGATTACACAGTACCGTGTTGGGGGCAACTGTGAGAGGCTGACTGCAAGTCAGAAGGAGAGGCGGAGAGACCGCCTAAGGCCCGGTGATTGGGCCTGAGTGTATTACGCATTATTACATTTCTGAAGAACGGAGTACCTGACTGTCGTTTTACACGTTGCAACATTTCTGAATAACGGAGTACCTGATTAGAGTATTACACATTGCATTATTCCTGCATAACGAACTACCTGATTAGTGTATGACGCATTGGATTTTATCTGCATAACGAACTATCTGATTGTCGTATGACGCATTGCCTTGTTTCTGCATAACGAACTACCTGATTAGCGTATTGCGCATTGCATTATTCCTGCATACCGAATTACCTGATTAGTGTATTACGCATTGCCTTATTTTTGCATAACGACATATCTGGTGGTTGTATTACGCATTGCATTATTTTACCTTGCAAAGTGCCTGATTGTTGCGTTACGCATTGCATTCTTTTCATTGCAGAGTGTCTGATTGCTACGTTACGCATTACAGTATTTTTACATTGCAAAAGTGCCTGATTCTAGCATTACGACTGTATGACATGATATTAGAAGTACAGGAGAATGTTTAGAAGTGCTCATTGATATCGCCAGAACTTACAAGGGCTGGCTGGCCTAACAACCGGCCACGAGAAATATTACACAACCTCATATGTTGGTTTTATATTGTGTGGTCTTATTGTATATCTTTTTACATAAAGTTTATACTCGTTTTTATAAAACTAGTGTGGAGTCTATTTGTGGTGTCATCATTGGGTTATTGTGAGCGTGGTTGCAAATACTTTACACATTTGCCTTGAAGATAAGCCTGGCTGCTCGTGCCAAGCTACCGAGGGGGTGAGCGGGGCTATCTAAGAAGGTGACCTTCCTTTCCCTAACGTTGGAACGCGGGTCCCTACTTGGCCTAAGGTACCTACCTCAGCCAACCAGGGATCCCGGGTCTAACATTTGGTGGTCAGCGGTGTGGGATCTGAATGTGTATTTGCAAATTCACTCACAGTGATTGGTGTACATCATAAATAACGCAGACCACGACGCAACCACATATTGTGTCCTTGATTTGTTGGTTCTAGTTGGTTTTGTTTTGAGCAACCTTTAAGCCACACATCATGTCTCAGAGGAGTCAAGGAGCCAGTGAGGCTGCAGAATTAGAGTTCAACATTGAGGCATTGCTTACCTACAAGGTTGATCAATTGAGGCAATTCTTCAGGGCTTTGGGATGTCCCAAGAAAAGTAGCGCCAAGAAGGAGGAGCTGCAGGTGGCCTTGAGGGCCTGGTGGGAAGCCAAAGGGACTCAGGAGGCGGGTGATGTTGAGGTGGATGAGGATGACCCAGGGAATGGTTTTGGTCCACAGGATTTGCCAGTGGAGGGACCATCTTCAGGGGCTGGTAGTAGCCATTCAGGGAGGAGTTTTTCACCAGAGGAGCTGGAGGAAAACCAAAGGGTCAGAGAGCATGAGTTGGAGGTTTTAAAACTTAAAACTCAGGCAGAGGAGAAGAAGCTGCTCATTGAAAGTGAAAAGCGAGCAGAGGGGAGCAGGAACGCTCCCGCCTTGGAAGAGAAGAAGATTCTCTTAGCTCATGAGTTAATCATGAGGGAACTGGACATTAAGGTTAAAAAGGCAAAGTCCAGTTTGAATGGTGGCAGCGTACAGCCAGTGCCAAGTGTGGATGAGTACAAGCGTGCACTGGATGACTGGGTGTTGGTGAGCATGGCAAATGATTTGAAGGGGTTGCTCAACCTTACCCCTAGGGAGCCTAGGCTCAGTCATCATTTTCCAGGATTGCGCCAACCCGTGTTAGGGTGCGAGCTCTTTGAATCCCGGGAGCTGGCACAAGAGTCGGACCCCTGGTCATGGGTCCAAGGGCCTGAAAAGGCCCTAGAAAGGGAAGAGAGGCAAAGTAGAACCGTTAGGTCCCAGAGTAGTGGGGGGGGGGGCATGCAGGCTAGCGCCCTGTCTCAAAGGAGAGGGAGGGAGTGTGAGCAGCGTCCCCAGGGGTTCACCACCCCACCCCAGAGACTGGAGGGTTCCTTACAGGAGTACCAGGTGGGAGGCCTAGCGCCTACTTGCCAGCTGTGCGAGGAAGAACACCTAGCGTCAGGAGGGCGTAGGGCGTCTGTCATCAGAGCTCCCCCAGTCCTGAAGTTTGTGGGTGCCATTCCTAAATGGCAGGCACAGAAATCTAAATGGAAGGTTAAGAGAGGGAGGTGTCCCTCAGTGGGAAAACCCGTGGGACAGTGTCCAGCCGGGAGGGCTGGGTCCCCTAGGAGTGACCAGGGTACACCCACATCTAACCTGGAGGACAGGATAACTGGGAATAGTGTCCTGACTGATGGGTCTTCCAGGGATACCGCTCTAGGTGGGGGTTGGCAAGGGGCCAGCGCCCCTAGAGAGGCCCCAACTGTCTGGAAGTACCCATGGAGCGGCATAGTTGGCCCAGGGAGGAGTGGTGATCAAGAGAATCCCCTGGGGTCAGGAAAGCATAGAACCGGAGGGTGTCCCTGGGGTAGCGGGCCTGCGTCCGTGTTCTATCGCCCTAAGCAGGGAAGTCCATCAAGGTAGTTGATTGGTCTACCCTGGCTTTTGGCTGGGAGGGGGTTGTGTAGGTCTTGGCCCTTTTTGGCTAAAGTCCCTAAACTTTTTGCTTTCCCCCTAGACCTTTTTTCTGACATTGTGTTGCCAACTTAGATGCTTTGGACACTTTGCCACTGCTAAACAGTGTCAAAGTGCAAGTGCTCCCTGTGTAAAGTGTAATGGTAATTGGTTGTCCATGATTGGTATGTTTGCCTTACTAGTAAAGTCCCTAGTAAAGTGCACTATGTGTGCCAGGGCTGGTAATGCAAATGCTACTAGTGGGCCTGCCGCACGAATTGTGCCACCCACACAAGTAGCTTTAAAAAGGGAACTCAGGCCTGCCATTGCAGGGCCTTCGCGCAGTTTGTTAAACTGCCATGTTGTTCTGTCAAGTGCACTCACTTGCCAGACCTTACCCTTCCCTTTCTATGCACATCAGACACCCCTATGGTAGGTTTAGGGTACCCCCTGGACAGGGTGTAGTGCATGTGAAAGGTAGGACATGTTCTAAGGTGTGTGTCATGTCCTGACAGTGAAATAATCTCCATTTCGTTTGTCACTGTTGAAAGGCCATCTTGCCCATAGGACAGAATGGGAAGGCTGTGTAATATGTTTTCCAGCCTATCTTCCCAAAGGCTTAAGATGGAAAGGTGAAGTTTAGTATGCCTGAACTCACAATGCAATAACACATCTTTTTATGTAGGTGGTTTTTGCATTGTGTGTTCAGAAGCCACTCTTTTAGAAGTGGCTGAGTTTTTGTGCTCTAACATTTCTGTGTGTCTCTGCCTGGCTGTGGATTGACTGTCTGGATTTGAAAGCGATAGGATCTGGGGAATGTCTTGACCCAGGGGAGGAGGTGAGACAGCCACAGGCTGACCTGCATCTGGAGTGTAGGGGGAGGAGAAGCCCCTAGAGGTGAAGAGGCCTGGGTTGCTGCTATAAAACAATTGTCCCATCTCCTGCTGAGTGATTGAGAATCCAGACCCCCACTAATCAAATCACTGGCAGGGAGGCACCCAGAACTGGTTTGAACAGGGGTCAGTGCCCCCTGAATACAAAGACTTCAAAGCCATTGAGGGATATAACTATGAGAGCTGAAGCCCCTGAACTTTGGAGAATGGCTTGATCAAGTGTGAACAAGACTGGAGCTACTTCGTGGTCAAGAGGACCTTTGCCAAGGAAGAAACAACTGAATAGACTGAAGGATAGGACTGACCCTTGCTGTGTGTTCTGGGGCTGGCCTGCAGTTTGCTGTTTTAACCAAAGAAAGGCTAAAGGGACTTTGCGGTGTGCTGTGTCCCCCTGCTTGAAGGACTTTGCTGTGTGCTGTGTCCTGAAGTAACTTATCCCCAAGAGCCTGAGGTGAGCTGGCTCCCTGTTCGGAAACACAGGAACATAAAAGTTTCCAGGAGAGTCTCAGCGGCGTCGTGTGAGCATGCCTGTTGCAGTCTGAGACCCTCGTAAGAACTGCCCTGTGATTGTGGGTGCCTGGTGTCCAAGTGAGTCTCAGCGACGCTGTGTGCGTGTGCTCTGTGCAGCCTGAGACCTTCATGAGGATCGGCCTGTGATCGTGGGTTCCTGGAGTCCAAGCAAGGATCAGCGATGCGGTGTGCGTGTGCTTTGTGCAGCCTGAACCCTTTTGTGAGGATTGTCCAGTGATCGTGTGCACCGGAATCCAAGTGAGTCTCAACGCCATTGTGTGCGGGTGCGTTGTGCACCGTGAGACCTTCGTGAGGATTTGCCTTGTTATCGTGTGCACCGGAATCCAAGTGAGTCTCAACGCCGTTGTGTGCGGGTGCGTTGTGCACCATGAGACCTTCGTGAGGATTTGCCTTGTTATCGTGTGCACTGGGGTAAAGTGAGTCTCAGCGACGCTGTGCGCGTGATCTTCGTGCAGCCTGAGACCTATGTGTGGAGTGCCCAGTGATCGTGCACCCGAAGCGTAAGGAAGACTCAGCGACGCTGTGTGCATGTGCTTTGTGGCAGCCTGAGATCTTCGTAACTGAAGCGGGCCGGACCGGCAGTCCCGGAGGAGCTGAGTTGCCGGACCGAGCTGCCGTTGCCATTTCACAAAGCTGCATTGGAGGCCCAGCCGCTGGACGAGGAGAGGAGAATGAGTTTCCGCCCCCCAGGTAACGTGTGTCGACTCCTGGGGCGGGGCGCGGGCTCGGAGGGAGCCGCTCTCGGCCTCTCTCTCGTGTTGGCAGCGCGAGCCTCTGCTTCGGCTCGTATCGCGGCCCGTATTGCCAAGGGAGTGGCGGTACCGGGGCCGGAGTGCGAAGCTGCACTTTTGGATTACACAGTACCGTGTTGGGGGCAACTGTGAGAGGCTGACTGCAAGTCAGAAGGAGAGGCGGAGAGACCGCCTAAGGCCTGGTGATCGGGGCCTGAGTGTATTACGCATTATTACATTTCTGAAGAACGGAGTACCTGACTGTCGTTTTACACTTTGCAACATTTCTGAATAACGGAGTACCTGATTAGAGTATTACGCATTGCATTATTCCTGCATAACGAACTACCTGATTAGTGTATGACGCATGGCATTTTATCTGCATAACGAACTATCTGATTGTCGTATGACGCATTGCCTTGTTTCTGCATAACGAACTACCTGATTAGCGTATTGCGCATTGCATTATTCCTGCATACCGAATTTCCTGATTAGTGTATTGCGCATTGCCTTATTTTTGCATAACGACATATCTGGTGGTTGTATTACGCATTGCATTATTTTACCTTTCAAAGTGCCTGATTGTTGCGTTACGCATTGCATTCTTTTAATTGCAGAGTTTCTGATTGCTACGTTACGCATTACAGTATTTTTACATTGCAAAAGTGCCTGATTCTAGCATTACGACTGTATGACATGATATTAGAAGTACAGGAGAATGTTTAGGAGTGCTCATTGATATCGCCAGAACTTACAAGGGCTGGCTGGCCTAACAACCGGCCAGGAGAAATATTACACAACCTCATATGTTGGTTTTATATTGTGTGGTCTTATCGTATATCTTTTTACATAAAGTTTATACTCGTTTTTATAAAACTCGTGTGGAGTCTATTTGTGGTGTCATCATTGGGTTATTGTGAGCGTGGTTGCAAATACTTTACACATTTGCCTTGAAGATAAGCCTGGCTGCTCGTGCCAAGCTACAGAGAGGGTGAGCGGGGCTATCAAAGAAGGTGACCTTCCTTTCCCTGACGTTGGAACGCGGGTCCCTACTTGGCCTAAGGTACCTACCTCAGCCAACCAGGGATCCCGGGTCTAACAGTATGTCTGCTCTAAAACTAAAGTGTAAGTTGCAATGTAGAGTCTGTGTATTCAGAGGCACTTTAAGTATTTTGTACACATTAACCAACCGCAAAACAAAACAGTGCCACATGGGCCGCATCAACAGTCCACTCTAACACGTGCTGGACTTCAAAGAAGTTAGGTTCTGCAGTGATTCCTCCCGACATAAGCAGACAACTCTGTCTGGGGAGTATGTTAGAATTCTGTATGGTCAGAGAATGTGGCGCTTATTTACAAGCCCTTCGCCGCTGGTGTGTCACTTTTTCCCCATATTAAAAGTGAGGCACTGGCGGCGCAAGGGGCTTGTAAATAAGCCCCAGTGCATTTAACTGAAAATGCTCCTGTGAGAACTGAAATAAAATATACGTGTCGAAATTACGTAAATTAAAAAAAATCTCAACTCTATAGCAGTGTAGTTGTAGATGGGCGTCATTCCCATCGGTTGTCGATGTAATTTATTTCACTTGGGCCCCAAAATATATTTGCCCTCAAGTCCCTCCCCCACCAAAAAAATCAAACAATGACTCTGGAACTGTCTAATGCTTACACTTGTGTCTCTGAGTAATGTATGTGAGAAGCATGTGGTAAATTTTTTGGAGCATCTCTATTTGGTGCTATGGATGTTTTGTGTGTGAGGGTGGCCAAAGGCCTACAAAAACTATTTTCTTGATTTAGTCAATAATGGTTGTGTGGGAATGCGTTCTATGTAGCAAGTATCGTTCTGTCAAATAAATGTCTTGTGGTTCTTACTTAACAATTACGGATCAGCATCGCCCAAAAATCTTTAAAAATCACAGACAGCCAACTAAAAAAGATATATAACAATCGCAAACTGGTATCTTTCAATTAGGACTTGAGTGAAATGTTTGAAAGAGAAAGTGAAAGATAATTAGATCATAATAAAAACTGAGGAAAGCCATAAGAGAAAAATATATTTAGTAGATAAAAAAATCTCATTGAAAATAATGAATTTTCACTGGTCTACTGAATGGGCGCAATAAAGCTAAAAATAACCAGTGTAGTGATATCACTGACAACCAATCTTGAACTTTAAAAATAATAACTTGCTTTGAATATAGCGGTCCATACCCCTATTTTGGTGGCTATGAGACCTATAACTAACAGGCTGAGCAACGAAGTCCCGGGCACACGTAGTTGGGGTTAAAGTATGGTCATAGAATGTTCAGTGTCCAATAACAGAATTTGTGGTCAACACCAGAATGATGAGTTACAGTAAATTGAATTAATGTGGCACAAAAAAGCAACCAGTCGACACGTGTTTGGTCACCTATGGGAGTGATCCCGTGACTTCTTCAGGGCTGTATGGGTAACGGATATCACTGGGATGGGCCACAAGCCGGTGATAATTCCAACCCGGCTGGGTGTCCAGAAATTTTAAAAAGTTGGAGGACGGTATCAGGAATCGATCATGGTGTCCACAAGCAGAGTGAGTGAACGCGAGTCTAAGGTAAGCGATCGCGATTCTTCACAAATTCAGTGTAAGCGTATTAGGCACCGTTTGGCGGCAAAAACCAAAGGTCCAGTATTCGGCGTGAGGGAGGCGGGTGGGCCTGACCACGAGGGTCCGTTTAGCAGCAAAAAACAACGGTCCAGTGTTCGGCGTGAGGGAGGCGGGTGGGCCTGACCACGAGGGTCCTGAGTAGTTGGAGATAGACGGTGGTGTAACTACTCAGGACCCTCGTGGTCAGGCCCACCCGCCTCCCTCACGCCGAACACTGGACCGTTGTTTTTTGCTGCTAAACGGACCCTCGTGGTCAGGCCCACCCGCCTCCCTCACGCCGAATACTGGACCGTTGGTTTTTGCCGCCAAACGGCGCCTAATACGCTTACACTGAATTTGTGAAGAATCGCGATCGCTTATCTTAGACTCGCGTTCACTCACTCTGCTTGTGGACACCATGATCGATTCCTGATACCGTCCTCCAACTTTTTCAAATTTCTGGACACCCAGCCGGGTTGGAATTATCACCGGCTTGTGGCCCATCCCAGTGATATCCGTTACCCATACAGCCCTGAAGAAGTCACGGGATCACTCCCATAGGTGACGAAACACGTGTCGGCTGGTTGCTTTTTTGTGCCACATTAATTAAATTTACTGCAACTCATCATTCTGGTGTTGACCACAAATTCTGTTATTGGACACTGAACATTCTATGACCATACTTTAACCCCAACTACGTGTGCCCGGGACTTCGTTGCTCATCCTATTTTGTGGGTTTCTGGACTCACATAACTACGGGGGTTTTGAGGTGTTTTGTTCCCCCGACCTGGTAGCACCGTACACACACGTGACCTTGCCAAACATACGCATAATTTAGCTTGAGCGCCATTCTCCCTGTCATTACTGAAAAATCCTCACATCGACACTATAACTAACAGGCGTTGCTACTAGCCATTTATACATACTCTTATTTGAATGGTACTAATGACACGCCAAAGACATTCTGGGTGCAGTCAGAGGAGGCCTGGGAGCACCACTGGGTTCCTTCAATATGTGTGCATTGTAGGCAGGGCAACTGGGATTATGTAATTTTGCGCCTGCGGTGTTTTCTGCATGATTATGGATTTGCCGTATTTGACACATAATCCATAATTTGCTGCATAATCTGCAGATGTCAACAACAAAAAATGGTTTCTAACTCTAACGAATCAAAAGTTGCTAAAAATGTGGTAACACGTGTTGCCACAAGGTGGAGGGCCCTTTGCAACGGTTCACTGGTCACTTGTCAGTTGTTTTTTGCTGTATTTGGATTTTAAACTGGTACTAATGAGGCCAAAGCTATGCCGAGACAGTGTTCGTATGTGTAAAAGTGTCAAAATAATACAGCTTTTAGCATTAGCATTTGTTGGAAAACGAGGCAGTATCTGTGAGGCCTGCACAAATAACATGACTACATTTGTCCTTCACTGGGAACCAAACACCCAATTGTAGCGCCTGACTCTCAGAGGGTAGCGTTGCAGAGCAGTCTGAGGCTTTACTCAAGGGAGGTGGTGTGGGCTAGTAATCGCCATTTGCAGGTGCGCAGAAATAACACTCAATAATTGATTGTCCAGTCTGTACTTCGCTTTATAAAAGTAAGAGTACATTTATTAAACACACACACTACTCAATACTATGCACCAATTTTCAAATATACATAAGCTGTTGGAATTACTTTGTGACATTGCGTAACATCTCCACCCCTCCCAAAAAGGGGGGGTGGGGTCTAGTACCACCACTCCCATGTATGCACATCATCTTGCCCCCTAATGCAGTGTGTTGAGCATAACCTGGAGCGAGGGCCCTGCGCACTGGCACCATCCCAGTGGCGACCCACCCCATTACCTCAACACGCATTAAAAATAGGTTCACCTGCCCTAGTGACACATAACCCTGACTGAGCATCTTATATTGACCATACAGTCTGCACCCCTACATATTCAGGGCTAACAGTCTGGGTTGTTCCTCACTTAAGCGCAGCAGCAAAAATACATGTTTACGCACACTTTAGAATGACAGTACTCAGCACATTTGTTGGACATTAAAATGCGTTGCAATTACAGCCCCTAAAGGCATCACAGATGAAATCACAGGATTACGCATATCCAGCCAGACACCCTAGCAGGAGTGTCTGGGAACATAACCCACTTTGCTTATGACATCACCTTACACAGGTACTTCACATTACATATGTGACCTTCAGTCCCTCTAAAAAGGAATAACCGTTAGTAAATGCAGTTCTGATGCAATTACACCTCTTCACCTCCAGGGGATGCCCTTCTCCAGACATCCCCAACTCAGCCCTTCACTCCATGAAGCACTTTGCAAAACACCCTCAGCTGTAGAACAAAAGTTCCAGCCCAGAAGGTGTAATAAAGCAGGCTGAGCCCTTGAGGGGTTATCCTGTTCAAATCCCTAGGAAACGTAGGGTGGGACTTAACTTCGTGCTGGGGGGAGACTGCGCTTCTCCAGCAGCTCCCCCAGCACCCTTTTTCACTCTTGAGGGTGACCCCCTCCTCTGGGGGCCACCACGCACCAAAAACGATCCTTTCCCCATGCCTTGCAAGGCATTATGGGGCGCTTCGTGCTCCTTTGAGTGAATATGTGATGAGCGGCTCTCCCGCTGTGCCGGGGAGAGCCGCGATCCACCTAGCGCTCCGCGCCGCCTTCCACGCTGGGTGGGGGGCCCGGTCCCACCCGGACCCCCAGGTAAATGCTTTACGGCTCGGGGAGCCCACCCCCGGCCGCTCATGCCATTGGTGGGGGCCCGGTCCCACCCGGGCCCCGTGCAGCTCTTGCCTCGGCGGAGGGGTCCCGGTCCCACCCGGGACCCCGTCTGGCTTCCCTGGTGAGGAGCCACCCGGGGAGCCCACCCCCGGTGACTCCCGCCGGCTCCCCGCCCGGCCAGCACCCTCGCGTGCTGCCGCGGGAGCCGGCACTCGTCTTCTGGTCTGCCCGCGGGCAGACCCGGAGGTTCCCGCCAGTCCCGGCGGACCTCGGGGAGTGCGGCGGCGCTCCCCCTCCTCCTTCCTGCACTCGGGGCCCGGGGATGGGATCCCGGGCCCCCGAATCTTCACGGAGGGCGCGACGCGGCCCGTCCGGCTTGGTTTTCGCCCGGCTGGGCCACCATCGGGGCCCGGAGATGGGGTCCCGGGCCCCGCCCCCTCCTCTTCACGGGGAGCGCGCCGGCGCTCCCCGTCTTCGGCGGTTTTGGCGGGGGCCAGGGTGGGATCCTGGCACCCCGTGGGGGTATTATCTTCACGGGGGCGCGACGGCGCTCCCCGACTTTGCTTCGGGGCCCGGGGATGGGCTCCCGGGCCCCCTGCGCTCATTTTCGCGGGGGGCGCGACGGCGCTCCCCCGCCTTCCTTTTCTTCGCCGGGGGCCAGGGTGGGCTCCTGGCACCCCGGAGGGCACAATCTTCACGGGGAGCGCGACGGCGCTCCCTGGCTTTGCTTCGGGGCCGGGGATGGGCTCCCGGGCCCCCGACCTCCTCTTCGTGGGGGTCAAAGGTCGCTCACCTTCTGGGGGCCATATCTCAGTCCCTGGGGGTCCGATCTGCCCCATTTTCGTGTCCTTTTGCTCCTGGTGGCCAGCCCCAGCCACGGGGAACACTCTCCTCCGCCCTCGGGGTCTCTGAGAGGGGGGATTCGGCAGGGAGCTGTCTTCACTGGCTCCCTGCGCCAGCCTTTCGCCTGTCTCTCCTCCTTGGCCTCTCTTCTTCCTGCGCAGAGGCCCCTGCTTCTGCGCACTGGTCCTGGGCTCTTCTTCTGGTGCTGGCAGGGCCCTGGGGGACAGTCAGGGGGTTCCTCCTTCCAACTGCCCATTGCGCCCGGCTCCTGCACCTTCAGCCTCCGCAGACCACACCCCAGAGAGAGCTTCTCTTCCTGTGCAAGCACTTTTTAAAAGTTGAGTAGGGGGCTGGCAGGAAGTCTCTGCTTGTCCTATCAAACAGCGACACATCACTTCCCTGCCCCTGCTCCCTCCTCCTTGTCCAGCCTCTGGGTTTGTTCAAAATGGCGTCGTCCAGGGTCTCTGGCCACATGGTCTCTGAAACACGAGCCCTTCCTTTCTGGCTGCCTTCTCCCCTTGGTGCAGCCTGGTGCCTGGCACCAGTGATAGCTGCTTATGGATGAGCCTGTAGCCCCACCCATCTTCTCTTCGTGGAGAGGAGGCCTTAGCTTGTGGAAGAAAGGTTATCAATCCATCCAGCTGAGGTCAGCCCTCAGCCTGGCCCTGGTTATGACTGACTCAGAGAAATGTGACATTTCTGGACGACCCAAAAGCAATACAAATATGACTTGGGACTCTGCAGAATACTCCTTTTCACATCCGCTACAGTGGACTTTAGTGCGTGTCTGGAATCTGTAGGCCTTATGGAAGTTAATCTAGCACATGGGCTCCACATCCCCATAGGGGAATAATGAAGTGAAAAACACAGTAAAGCACACTGACTTTCCCTGGCATGTTCCTTCCTAGTGTATAAGGCCTATTCCGTGTCACCACCCAATTCTGCATAAGTCCTGCCACACCATTCACTTTGTGGATGCTCCTGGACTGCGCACGCCAAGAATCTCCCCTGCGCAGCCCCTACACGTGTGCACACGCATGTACACAGGTGTCTGCATGTAACCAGCCCGGTGCCCCTTACTCCAGCTGCTGCGCAGCGCCCTAGTCAAGCTAGGGGGACACCAGTAAAATCCACATGCAGTCTCTTTCATCATGAATTCATGGTGGATGAGTCCTAATTTATGAGGCTCTCCCACAGTAACAGCTCAACACATAGGTGCTCAAAAAGCGAAAAATCCGGGCGGCCCACAGTGTCAGAACCACCTTCTAACACACGCCGCGCCCAGCTGATTCCTACAGGGAAGAAGTAGCCACTCTACATGGGTATTCTTCCCGTAGTCAGCGATAACTAGTTATAAGGGGTTCTGACCAGACCCCCCTTACTCACCAGTTATCCGCTCAGACCACCTACTCCTCCCATCCATGAAATCTCCACCCATGACAGGGATCCCAGACTACCCTAAGAACCCTCCGGGCTCTAGGTTAGATACCTCTAGGTCACTCATGGTCTACATGGACTTGGCCTCACTAGGCCCACCTTTGCCCTTGGGCATGCAACACTATGCCTACCCCTTCTCTGGACAAGGGTCCAGTGCCTCAGCACCGTTGCGGTCTTCCGGGACAGGTCTACATCCCATCCCCGGGGTCACTAGCTGGTCTCCCTTCCGGAGTTTGTTCCAACCAGTACCCTCTCTCCATTAGGTCCGTGCACCCCAAAGATGCAACCTCTCTGGACCCTCCCCCTCAGCCTGCCGCTGAGGTCATTCTGCTGCCACCACCCTTTCGGGATGACTGGCTTCCCTAAAGAAAGCACAGCCACTTGTGCTTTCCCCACACAGAAAAGCACCCTCTGGCCACTGGCCTGGCTCCCTGATAGGACCTCAGACCGGCCTCACTACCACACTGGCAGTGCCAGGGAGGAACACTGAGGGTGCCTCGTCAGACATCCTACAGCTCATTCCCCCCGTTAGTAGCTCCACACGGAAACTACCCCGGGAACCTAGACCCCTTCCTTGTTCTCCGCTGCGAGAACAGGGCCTATGCACCCTTCCCTCTGAGAGGCGCGCTCTCCTCCCAGAGTACCCTTAGAGAGCCTGTGGGCCCCGAGTTAGCTAGACCCAGGCCCACCTCTCATGGCCCTCCCCGATCTCCCAGCAGCGCCTTGGGAGACCGCCCAGGGACCTACATGGTCCCTGGATGGCCTGCACCACCCCTTATGAAGAGCAGGGTCCCCTCCCTAAGATAGGCCCCACCTGCCTTCAGGGTAGTACGACCACACCAAGCCAGGGACCCTAAAGATCCCGGCTAGGCCTGCACCACCCCTTTGCGAAACACAGGGTCCCGTCACTTAAGATAGGCCCCACCTGTGTTCAGGGTGGTACTACCTTGCAGAAGTCCACCTCCTGCATCGAGCTGGGGAACACCCTCATGCTCCCGGTCCTGGGATACAAGTCCCCTAGGACCTACCTGACTGGTCACCTGGCCAGGCATCGCCCCAGCCACCACCTCAGGCTCACCACACAAGCTCCAGGGTGACATCCTAGCTCGAGCACTACCCCACCTTTGGGGCCACCCATCACCATGGGCCACCCCGGGGTAACCACTCACCGGACCCTGACACCTCAGGGTCCGGCACCAACCCTTCACCTGGAAACCAGGGAGTACATCACCCCCACTCAGATCTCCACTGGGTCAGTTACCTAGCCCACCTAGGGTACCTAGGGGCTACCACTACACACCATCACTCAAGAACTACCCTCCTCTGGGGCCACCCCCTACCAGGGGCCACCCCTGGGTCGCTCACCTCCCCACCAGTTAACCTGGGGGCCTGCCGGGCACCCAACTCTACCACACCCTCCTCCCACCGTGGGAAAAGTTCCTTGGGGTCCCCCACCATGGGAACCCTGGGGTGTTACTACCCGGGGTAAAGAAACCTCCTGCCCCACCCTTCCAGTGGTTTTGGCCTGCGCCAATGGCAAGTAAACTTTCCGCGGGGGAAGGATACCTGGGGCCCCTTCTGTGGAAACCCTCCCTGCCCTTAAAAAGCGCAGGAATCTCCCAGGACCCCCTCTCTCCTGTCCCCCACAAAGGTCAATCCACCCCTTCACCCCCACCTGTGATGTAGGTATCAGTTGCTGTCCCTATCTCTTGAGGAGACACCCTCCTCATGCAGGTGTTGTGCATGTAGTGTTAGGGTTCAAAGGTGTACAATATGGCTTAGAACATTTGTATGTAATCATTTCCTGGAAAGCACCATCCCGCTAGCACATGATAATCAACATAGCGCGGTCATATCAATACAGTTTACATTTAAACCATAATATCTTCACATGACACATATGTGCACGGGGCTTTCCTTTCCCATACCTTTAGTTCACATAACCAAAACTTTGAACCCTTCTCAGAGCCTTGCGCTCTTCCATTTGCTCATTACTGCATAGGTAATGTGTGGCAAAACTGGACTTATCAAATGCTATAACTGCGCACCAGAATGGGATACTATGTTTCCCGCCGCTAGACACCAATGTTGGAAAACGAGGCAGTATCTGTGAGGCCTGCACAAATAACATGACTACATTTGTCCTTCACTGGGAACCAAACACCCAATTGTAGCGCCTGACTCTCAGAGGGTAGCGTTGCAGAGCAGTCTGAGGCTTTACTCAAGGGAGGTGGTGTGGGCTAGTAATCGTCATTTGCAGGTGCGCAGAAATAACACTCAATAATTGATTGTCCAGTCTGTACTTCGCTTTATAAAAGTAAGAGTACATTTATTAAACACACACACTACTCAATACTATGCACCAATTTACAAATATACATAAGCTGTTGGAATTACTTTGTGACATTGCGTAACATCTCCACCCCTCCCAAAAAGGGGGTGGGGTCTAGTACCACCACTCCCATGTATGCACATCATCTTGCCCCCTAATGCAGTGTGTTGAGCATAACCTGGAGCGAGGGCCCTGCGCACTGGCACCATCCCAGTGGCGACCCACCCCATTACCTCAACACGCATTAAAAATAGGTTCACCTGCCCTAGTGACACATAACCCTGACTGAGCATCTTATATTGACCATACAGTCTGCACCCCTACATATTCAGGGCTAACAGTCTGGGTTGTTCCTCACTTAAGCGCAGCAGCAAAAATACATGTTTACGCACACTTTAGAATGACAGTACTCAGCACATTTGTTGGACATTAAAATGCGTTGCAATTACAGCCCCTAAAGGCATCACAGATGAAATCACAGGATTACGCATATCCAGCCAGACACCCTAGCAGGAGTGTCTGGGAACATAACCCACTTTGCTTATGACATCACCTTACACAGGTACTTCACATTACATATGTGACCTTCAGTCCCTCTAAAAAGGAATAACCGTTAGTAAATGCAGTTCTGATGCAATTACACCTCTTCACCTCCAGGGGATGCCCTTCTCCAGACATCCCCAACTCAGCCCTTCACTCCATGAAGCACTTTGCAAAACACCCTCAGCTGTAGAACAAAAGTTCCAGCCCAGAAGGTGTAATAAAGCAGGCTGAGCCCTTGAGGGGTTATCCTGTTCAAATCCCTAGGAAACGTAGGGTGGGACTTAACTTCGTGCTGGGGGAGACTGCGCTTCTCCAGCAGCTCCCCCAGCACCCTTTTTCACTCTTGAGGGTGACCCCCTCCTCTGGGGGCCACCACGCACCAAAAACGATCCTTTCCCCATGCCTTGCAAGGCATTATGGGGCGCTTCGTGCTCCTTTGAGTGAATATGTGATGAGCGGCTCTCCCGCTGTGCCGGGGAGAGCCGCGATCCACCTAGCGCTCCGCGCCGCCTTCCACGCTGGGTGGGGGGCCCGGTCCCACCCGGACCCCCAGGTAAATGCTTTACGGCTCGGGGAGCCCACCCCCGGCCGCTCATGCCATTGGTGGGGGCCCGGTCCCACCCGGGCCCCGTGCAGCTCTTGCCTCGGCGGAGGGGTCCCGGTCCCACCCGGGACCCCGTCTGGCTTCCCTGGTGAGGAGCCACCCGGGGAGCCCACCCCCGGTGACTCCCGCCGGCTCCCCGCCCGGCCAGCACCCTCGCGTGCTGCCGCGGGAGCCGGCACTCGTCTTCTGGTCTGCCCGCGGGCAGACCCGGAGGTTCCCGCCAGTCCCGGCGGACCTCGGGGGAGTGCGGCGGCGCTCCCCCCTCCTCCTTCCTGCACTCGGGGCCCGGGGATGGGATCCCGGGCCCCCGAATCTTCACGGAGGGGCGCGACGCGGCCCGTCCGGCTTGGTTTTCGCCCGGCTGGGCCACCATCGGGGCCCGGAGATGGGGTCCCGGGCCCCGCCCCCTCCTCTTCACGGGGAGCGCGCCGGCGCTCCCCGTCTTCGGCGGTTTTGGCGGGGGCCAGGGTGGGCTCCTGGCACCCCGTGGGGGTATTATCTTCACGGGGGCGCGACGGCGCTCCCCGACTTTGCTTCGGGGCCCGGGGATGGGCTCCCGGGCCCCCTGCGCTCATTTTCGCGGGGGGCGCGATGGCGCTCCCCCGCCTTCCTTTTCTTCGCCGGGGGCCAGGGTGGGCTCCTGGCACCCCGGAGGGCACAATCTTCACGGGGAGCGCGACGGCGCTCCCCGGCTTTGCTTCGGGGCCCGGGGATGGGCTCCCGGGCCCCCGACCTCCTCTTCGTGGGGGTCAAAGGTCGCTCACCTTCTGGGGGCCATATCTCAGCCCCTGGGGGACCGATCTGCCCCATTTTCGTGTCCTTTTGCTCCTGGTGGCCAGCCCCAGCCACGGGGAACACTCTCCTCCGCCCTCGGGGTCTCTGAGAGGGGGGATTCGGCAGGGAGCTGTCTTCACTGGCTCCCTGCGCTAGCCTTTCGCCTGTCTCTCCTCCTTGGCCTCTCTTCTTCCTGCGCAGAGGCCCCTGCTTCTGCGCACTGGTCCTGGGCTCTTCTTCTGGTGCTGGCAGGGCCCTGGGGGACAGTCAGGGGTTCCTCCTTCCAACTGCCCATTGCGCCCGGCTCCTGCACCTTCAGCCTCCGCAGACCACACCCCAGAGAGAGCTTCTCTTCCTGTGCAAGCACTTTTTAAAAGTTGAGTAGGGGGCTGGCAGGAAGTCTCTGCTTGTCCTATCAAACAGCGACACATCACTTCCCTGCCCCTGCTCCCTCCTCCTTGTCCAGCCTCTGGGTTTGTTCAAAATGGCGTCGTCCAGGGTCTCTGGCCACATGGTCTCTGAAACACGAGCCCTTCCTTTCTGGCTGCCTTCCCCCCTTGGTGCAGCCTGGTGCCTGGCACCAGTGATAGCTGCTGATGGATGAGCCTGTAGCCCCACCCATCTTCTCTTCGTGGAGAGGAGGCCTTAGCTTGTGGAAGAAAGGTTATCAATCCATCCAGCTGAGGTCAGCCCTCAGCCTGGCCCTGGTTATGACTGACTCAGAGAAATGTGACATTTCTGGACGACCCAAAAGCAATACAAATATGACTTGGGACTCTGCAGAATACTCCTTTTCACATCCGCTACAGTGGACTTTAGTGCGTGTCTGGAATCTGTAGGCCTTATGGAAGTTAATCTAGCACATGGGCTCCACATCCCCATAGGGGAATAATGAAGTGAAAAACACAGTAAAGCACACTGACTTTCCCTGGCATGTTCCTTCCTAGTGTATAAGGCCTATTCCGTGTCACCACCCAATTCTGCATAAGTCCTGCCACACCATTCACTTTGTGGCTGCTCCTGGACTGCGCACGCCAAGAATCTCCCCTGCGCAGCCCCTACACGTGTGCACACGCATGTACACAGGTGTCTGCATGTAACCAGCCCGGTGCCCCTTACTCCAGCTGCTGCGCAGCGCCCTAGTCAAGCTAGGGGGACACCAGTAAAATCCACATGCAGTCTCTTTCATCATGAATTCATGGTGGATGAGTCCCAATTTATGAGGCTCTCCCACAGTAACAACTCAACACATAGGTGCTCAAAAAGCGAAAAATCCGGGCGGCCCACAGTGTCAGAACCACCTTCTAACAGCATTTAGCATAGAGAAGCATTAACCTTTGCCATTCAAATGTGTCCATATGTAGGTGTCAGTGCGTTTACTTTTTTATTTTTTTATTTAATCATTGTCAAGTGTGGGGTATTTTGAAATTACTTCTCACTTTCTCGCATCCAAGTACAAAATATTTAAGTTTAAATATATTAATTGAAGCCTTTTCGTTGAAAAGTATTCTTTCTCATTTTTGTGTTCACATTTTCCCCTTCGATCACTCATTCTTGATTAACAGTTATTAAAGGGTGTCCAAGACTCACAGACGGGCGGGCATCTCTCGGGGACATGTGGGAGGCACCTAGAGAAATAAATCGGGGGATGGGATATGTGGAATGAGCCACATGCCTTATGCAAAGAGTGGTCCACCCCCAAAACGCCAGTAACTGACCGGACAGGGCAATAAACTTCCAAGCGTTCACGGCAGTGGATTTTGGGGCCACGAGTCAGTTGAATAGTGTTAAAAGGCTTTCAAACAACTGGTACCAAGTCAAAATGCAGCTAGAAATCACTGTATAGATAGCTGGTTTTAACGGGACAGTTGTTCGTTTAATGAGATGATCGCTTTATATTCTGTGCGTTTTTATCTTTACTCGGATTTTTATATATATATTGTATTGAATGTTGGGAGATTTGGGATACCGATTTTTTGCATTGTATGATGTACTTTCCAGGTACTATTTTTTTTTTTTTTGCAGATTTATATAGCACGAACTTGACCCGAAGGTATTGGAGCGCTTTACATGAGCACCAGTTACGTTACACAAGGACACATTCATTTTTTGGTGGGCACGGGGAGATTAAGTGATTTTGCCCAGAATCACAGGAAGCTGAGCTGACGCCGAGGCTCGAACCTGGTTCCCCAGCTCCGAAGTGAAGTCGGCAGCTCTGGTCGTGAGGTCACATCCTCTCCACTCTATTATTTGAACGAAAATCGAATAAAGTTATTATAACCACTACACTGTATAGAAAAACAAAATGGTTTTAGGTGCAATAGAGGTAGCTGTTATCAGCCCTATTGGTGTGTTTGATGTTTGAGGTCAAAACTGTGATAGTCTTTCTCTGGCCACCTGCCTGGACTCCTATTTCAGTATATGAAGTGAAATCCTCTGTGATGTGGTATTTTATTCCAGTACATGAACTGCAATCATTTACAATAGACGATAGTATTCTCTCCTTTGACTCTGATCAAACCGATCGATTTATTGTCTGAGACTTCAACTTTTAACTTTTTACCTTTTTGTATCTAATATTTATTTCTTAAATAAGTTACTGTTAAGCATGCGCGTTTTTTCAAATGATGTCCTAAATCCTTTTAATGATTCATATGATATTCCAAGTTATGTTCTTTTAATGTTTTTTTCATTCGCACAGCCTTTTACTAACAAGGAGGCCCAAACCTTTTCCCGTTAACATAGGGGATCCTTATGCGAGGTTTTTGTTGAATGGATTATGTTCATGGAGCTCGCCACCTTGTATTCTGATATCACTACTCTTAACTTTGTTTTTTAAAACTGTTGTTGTCTTATTTTATAACATGGAACGCCTGTTTTGTATTCATGATTTTATTCTTGTATTATGTTGAGGCTTTTATGGTCGTTACTGACCGAATAAAGAAGTAACTGACTGTAATATGTTTCAAAGGACAAGCACGCAGGCGAGTGAGCGACCCACTACTATGGAAAAAAGCAGGGCCGTTTCTAGCATTAGGCAAGACTAGGCGGCCGCCTAGGGTGGCAAAACAGGGAGGGCGGCAAAAAACATGAGTTTGGCCCAAGACTCCAGAGGCTCTGGGGTCACAGAGACATTTCTGACTTCCGACGTGACTGCTTGTGTGATCTTCGCCCAAGAGAGCGTAAAACAAAGCAGCGCCTTCTTTGAATGGCTCAAATGAGGGACTTAATTGGGGGCCAGTGACATTCGTGCCAGAATGAGACACAGCAGCAGACCCCAGTGCATGGGGTTCACGGGTGAGACGCCCCCACCCTGCTCCTATGAGACAGTCAGTCGGTGATTTATCACCTGGAGGAAGATATGGGCATGAATTGGGGCCCTGGGTCAGGGGAGGGGGGGGGGGGCGGGCGGAGCAGCCTGTCACCGCATGCTTCTTCCCAGCGCCCAGAGGGGCCACGCTGTTCCCAGAAGGGTGGGCGCTGCCCAGGCCTCTCTTACAGCCGGTAAAAAGGCCGGCACAGCGCCTCGGCCTGTGTGCGCTGCTGTCCAACAGCTGTAAATATTGGCGCCTGAAAGGGCCTGTGCAGGGAGCCTGGGCGCAGGGGGGGGGGGGGGATATTGATGTAATATTTACAGCGGATGCTTCATTTAGGCAACCGTCTCATAACTGTGCCCCCGCTCCCTCTCCACCGCTTCACTCTTCACTCCACTCACTCTTCGCCTCTGAGGGCACTAATGCCATTTAATCATCAGTCCACTCACTCCTTCGCAAGACGAGATAACACGGCACCACAGACATCTTTCGCCTGCTGGTTTATTCTTCTCAGCCTCACAGCAGCTCTCGAGCCAGCAAGATAGATCTCACTTTCACTGACTGAGCTCCTCTTCGTGCCTTCATCCTAACCTGCCGTCAGTCCCATCATTCTCTCAGTGCCCCCCCACCCCCCCACAATGAGCCAGAGTCTAATTCACATAATCAGAAAAGGATTATTCTGGCTTCTCTTTAAAGTTCAAATCCTTCACCATTACTACCCCCCTCGTTAGCATCTTTTCTTCTCTTCTGCCGAGTCTTCAGTTCTCCCCTTTTGACTCACACAACCTTTGTCAGCCTCCCTCGTTTCCCTACAATCTCTGATCCTCCTGAGATGCGAACACTACATAGCAGCAATGCAGAGTTTCACTCTATCATCCACTCCGCCAAAGCCTTACCTTGAGACACAGATAGTCCCCTCCCTAATTAATAAAGCAAGCATTGGCAAAGCCAATGGGTGTGGCTTGCATTTTGAAACCTGACTAATGTATTTTTTAAATGCCTATAGTAGTGCAAAACAAAGAAAAAAATATTGATTTTGTTATACAATGCATTTAGGAGAAAAATAATTTAATGTGACATGATTCAAAGATGTGAAATAGTTCCTTAAGCATTGCCAAGCAAACATGACATAGGAGGGGAAAGGATACAGCAAACAGCCAATAGCATGAGTTGAGAGAAAGACTTCTCTGACTGAAGCTTACTGTATGGATATTTTAAAGAATGACTATCAATGGTTGTGTCGACATGCCAGAACTAAACACGGACCCCCTGGTCATTATTTTATTGTCGCCGTCCTATTTTCCCCAAAGTTAGTGGTCGGATTTTAAAAGTCTGATCCTATCTCTCATCGAATAACATTTGTCGTCCTCTAGTTGCATTTGCCATGAATGTATGCTACAGAAGGGGTGCTCGCGCACACCTCCCGCCCCCTCACCACAGCCCACCACGGCCATCTGTCCCCATTTCCTGCCTCCTTGGCCTGTGCTCTGGGTTTCATATCTACCCCATACCTTTCCTGAGTGTCCCTGAATGTTACCCCATCAGTTCGCCTCTTACTTATATACCTGTTTCTTTTTGTTTTCCTAGTGCCCACCTATTCCATACACAGACACCCACAGTGCCCTCAGCATAACTCCCAGCCCTCATGTACACATCCTTAGTTATCAGATACCACAAAACATGCTTAAAATGACATGTTTTATCAACACTCCAGACAAGAATATTTACCTTTGTCACATTACGAAGCAGAAATGCTTACTTTGGTCGCCGAGGAAACCTTTGCACATTCTTACAGAAGGAATATTGTGCCCTTCGTTCTTTAACTCTCTTTAGTAATAGAATTCCAGTTCTGTACAGGTCTCCTGCTACATTAAAACCTGAGTTACCTTCAACATTAATACATGAAGTTCTGTAATATGTAATTACATTCTTTATCATCTGTAAAATACCACCAATCCTTTCGAGTCAGTGAACTTTAACTGTAACCTTTTATGTAGGAGCCTCGTGTCTGTTTCAGACAGAGAGAGGTTTTTCTTCCTACTGTTGTTGTTTCAGATAGGGTAGGGTTGTCAAAAAGCACAGCGCCCGTCGCGTGGAGTGCGCTCTGTGTGATCTGGGCCCAGTCGGTGGGCTGAGGAGGAGGGAGGGAGATGGGCGAGTGAAAGCACGCCAGTGGGATGTGGCTTCGGATGTTGTAGGTACACACACTCTTTGCCACCTAATCTGACGACTGCAAAAAGAACAGAAGATGGACGGAATGCTGAGCCAATCAAAAATTGCCCCAGTCAGTCACAGATCTGGGTTAAATCCATCGTTTTTTCATGCCACGCCGTTCCACTTTAGACCCAGCCACATGCAAATCAGTTTTGACCCTGTGCCTCATGGGAACAGTCCAGCCCGAACTGTCCGGCCAGGTCCTCCCTGGACCAGAAGCAAGCATCCTGGGACCTGTTTCGGGGCATCACCCCTCATTAGCCAGGCTAGCTTGAATCTGGTGGCGTAGCGAGCATGCGACCCACGTCTGGGCATACCCTTCCCACTTAGGGTGACAATTACAAAAAGAACAGATGATGGATGGAATGCTGAGCCAATCAAACATTCACCCCCAGTCACAGATCAGGATTCAAGCTAGCCTGGCTGATGAAGGGTGAAACCCCGAAACCGGTCCCAGGGTTCACGTTTCTGGTCCAGGGAGGACCTGGCCTGGCAGTTCGGGCTGGACTGTTCCCAACAGGGGCAAGACAAATTTGCATATGGGTGGGTCTAAACTGGGGTGGCACGGTGAGCAAAAGAACGTCAAATTTAACCCAGATCTCTTGACTGGGGTGAATGTTTTAATTTATTCTGCATTCTGTCCATCATCTCCGCAGTAGGGCCTTGAAGGTAGGGACAGGTTCCTTGGAGAACAAGCACTCTCAAAACCGTAACAGGGCTTAGGCCACACTGAGTGTTCAAATCTCAGCCCATGGGAGGCAGAGACACGGTACATTCGGAGACTCTCCTTAACACCCAGCCTGTGTTCTCAGACCTCCCATCGCCTAGTGGGCTCTGGCCTTCTTGGACCTCGCTGCCTCTAGCAGCCCCCTGCCCCTTGGACCACCCAGTGCCCCGGGGGAGTCTCTCGGAGCTACCACCAGCCCTCTCACGGACCCCTTCCTCTAGCTGCTGCGCCCCCCAGTCCTCCCAGAGCCTATGTCTCCTTGCAGCCCCGTCCTCTTAGTTCCCGTCCTCAAGCAGACCTGGTCTTCTTGAAACCCTTTTTGTCTGTACAGCTCCTGTCCTGGCCGTTAAAGGTCCCACACTCTAGCAGCTCCAGTCGTATCAGAACTCCCTACCCCCTGGCAGCCCGGGCCATCCACGGAACCCATGGCATTCTTAGCTCCTGTCCCAGAGCTTCCGGTCCCTCAGACCCACCATCCACTAGCAGCCTCGGCACCTTCAACTCTCGTCCTCTAGCAGTCCCAGCCCTCTTAGAGCCCCCGTCCCCTAGCAGCCTCAGTCCTCACAGAGCTCCAGTCCCGAGCTCCCAGGCCATCTTCAGCTCTGCTTCAATTCATTTTCACCCCAAACAATATGCTGTTTAAATATTTACTTTTATATTGAAAAGCCTGGATGACAGGGGGGAGAGAGTGATGGTAGTAAAAGGGAGGGGCGGCATTTTTCAATTCTCGCCTAGGGCGGCAAAACACCTAGAAACGGCCCTGGAAAAAAGCCCAACCATGCGCGTTTCTCTTGTCCCACAGAAGATGCAGTGAACAGGAGACAGTTCGCGACGTGTCGTTGTCACGCAGAACTTTAGCATCACAGCCAGCTGCGGGCGTCTGCTCACGCTCACTGCGTGACTCCCTTAGTGTCTTGTGCACTGGGCCTGAGCCCACTTCCCATGCCTTTAAACGTCCCTGGACTCTCGTCTTTCACACCAGACTAAAATATTGTCCAGGTCTCCAGGCGTAAAGCACACGCGCTATGTCCTTTTCCCACGCAGCGCTACTCTGGAATATGGCCTCTTGTGTTTTTATAGCTAGCTAAAATGCTGTACCTTGAGAATACGGCCGGTTTCCGTGCTCTCTGAAATATATGTCAATGCGGCGGGGCTCTACGAACAGGCGCTCCAAGGGAAGCCATACCTGATCTCTGCCAGTAAACGAACATAAGGGGTTTAATTATTCTCTGAAGAGGCTCGAGGTTGGAACACATGATGTGTGGAAAGGAGAGGAGGGCACGTGAGAGGAGGGAGCGGTGAATGGCTAGTCAGTAAAAAGGGGTCCTGGGGGTCGATTAGAGCAAGAATAGAGGACATAGGGACAAAAGAGAGGACATAAAGTTGAGAGTAGAAAAACGAAGACATGAGGTGAAAAGCTTGATGAGAAAAGAGAGCGAAAGGTAAAGTCGAACTGAGGAGAGGAGGTGAAAGGGGAGGCGAGGCGGGAACAGCGGAGTGGATGAGAAGCAAGGGAAGGAGGTGAGCAAGGGGGGGAAATGGTGAAGAGAGCACGCGAGGGCAGGACTGAGGAGGCATGGAAAGGGAACAGGTGGAAGCACCCAGGAGGCGAGGGAATGGGGTGGGGACGGGGTGAGTAAAGGTTTAGAAGCAGGGAAGAAGAGAGATGATGAAAGGAGTGACGTTGAAAAAGGGACCACGGAGGTAGATGTGTAAGGCAAAAGGATACATAATTTGGTATGGGACTCCTAAAATAACAACATGCAGGCTCGGTACCTCGGATAGTCAAAGGTCTTTGACCGAACGGGACCACCAGCCTCACAGCGGATGGAGTGCTGCGTTAATAATCTGGAGAGGACAGAGAACACCCTAAAGGCAGGGCTTTAAGTGGGATGAAAAAACTGGGGGGTCTCTCCAAGGGGCGTGTCCAATGTAATTAAGGGCGTGGCTTAAAACACGTAAGCTAAAAATCTGTGCTTAGCATAGTGTGCCCTCTGACTGGTATTTTGCTGCTTCTGTCATTGCATCCAGATATAATACATTACACCTTCAACAAGCCAGGACTATTGGCTTCGTCAATGGTTGCTAGTTGCAAAAGATAAAAAAGGAGCAATTATGGCTTGGTTGTATATAATATTGAAAATGCCTGTTTGCTGAAATGATGAGACTGTGAAAGAACTAAAACTGCCTCTTTGAAGTTACATCAAAGGCTCTGAAGGGTGGTACTGTTGCAGAGGTAAGATTTTTTGTTCACCGAGGGTGAGGGCAAAAATGGAGAGCCGATAATGACCCGTCCCAGCACTTGATTTTTAGAACTGCCGGTGCTTAGCACCGGCAGGACCCGACCCACTTAAAGCCCTGCCTAAAGGGCAAGGAGGTGGGCATAGAAGTGAGGAGGTGAACGAAGATTAGATGTGAAAAGGAAAGGTGAGACGAGGAAAGATTGTGAAGAGAGACTAAGTAAAGAAAACGGACATGAGGGAAAGTCAGTGGAGGCGAGAAAGGGTGGTGAAGGAAGGAGACAGGGTGAGGAAAGGAGCGTGTTTTAGGAACGTAGAGAGGATATGATCAAATGAAAACGTGTGAAGAAGGAAGAAGATGAGGGGAAAAGTACGGGATAAATGAGAGGGGAACTGGGTGGAGGAGAAAGGAGAAAGCAAAAGGAGAGAGAAACAGCTTATGAGAATGGAGTGAAAGGAAGATAGAAGTTAGAAAAATCGAAAAGAAAAAAACGAAAAGACCATAGGCATACAAGAGTGTATGGGGGGGTTAAGAGAGGTCAGGGAGAAGGGGACAGGGAGGCAGAGGCAGTGCATAGACTAAGGAGCAGGATACGTAGGGAGGAGTTACTGATAGTGCAGGAGAAGAATTGAGTAAGGACTAGGCCTGGGAATGAAAGAAAATGACAGATGAGAACAGGGAGGAAAATTATGCAAAGTCCCTTACATATGAAATAAATTAAAAACTACCTTGCAGAAACAGGCAGGGGCCCTTAATGTAAACTATCCCAAAGCAAATTTCCATTATGGCCATTAAAACGGCTTATGTCTCTGTCCCTCTTCTAGATATTCTCTCTCCCTAATTTGAATGCATCAAAGTGAGTTTGCTGTACTTTGCTTTTACTAAGGTTGGAGCAATTAAGGGCGGTGATTAGCAAAAACAAAGTTTTGCTATTTTTAAATATGTTGCCATTAACTCTAGATGCATGCATATTCAGTTGCCTTTTGTGTTATTGGCAATAAATAGCGAAAAGTCGCACCCTTTAGACATAATGTGCTCTACACGACTTTAAAAACACCACACACACACACAGACACACACACACACACCCTTATTTATGAGCCCTTGCGTCACATTTACGCAGCCGTTGCATCACTTTTTGTGATGCTGCGGCGGTGTAAATAATGCACCACGTTGCGCCATATTTACGAAGTGACGCATCTATGCGTCACTTTGTAAACCCCTACGCTACATTATACCTGTGTCAGGTATAATGTATGCAGGGTGGGCATTCTCCCACATCAAAACCTTGGAGAAATGGTGCATTGAAATCTATAAGATTTCAGTGCGCCACTTCTAGGACGCCATTGCATCAAAACCTTACGCCTGCCTCATGGCAGGCATAAGGGTGACACAGGCCCTTTCACATGGGGCTTGCCACATGTGAAAGGACACATTGCTGGAGTTGCGTCTGTTTTCAGACACACCCCAGCAATGCGCCACTTTTGCACCTACAGCTACATCAGAAATACTGACGTATCTGTAACTCCTTGCGACATGGAGCTCCGTACATTAAATACGGCGCATCTATCCTGTCGCAAGGAGGGCGCAGTGAAAACTGTTGCATTGCTGTTTTCATGCAGCGATGCAACAGTTTTCATAAATGAAGCCCAAAGCATTTAAGCATTTCACACAAAGTGTGCCTCACAACACTTTAATAACGCAAAACCATACAAGAGCCTTTTCATTTGAAATTAGTTTTGAGTTGGTTGACAAAGGCAAGTACAGTGCCTTTCACGCAAACTCTACCCCAGAGAACTTTATTAAGAGAAAAACACAGCACTTTGCTTACAAATAGTCCACACGTCTCTCAAAAAACAAAGACAGAAACAACAGCTACATATACAGATGTGGAAAACGGCACAAAATATTTCCCCCAGCCAGATCCAAGAGGCAGGGAGCTCCGCTAGAGCCGAGTGATGCCCAACACTGTCAGAATTTGAAAGGAGATTTTAAATTCAGAAAACTATAATCCGCCCAGTACTTGATAAATGTGTAAACCAAGGCAGGAATGGCATGTAGCATCTATGCACAGCGAGGCGGAGTGTCCTAACCTTTAGAGACTAGGTCACTGGTGAAGTTTCTTGAACTAGAAACAAACATCATGAACCCCAACAAACGCCCAGATATTAATGATTGTCAGGAGGGCCTGTCTTCATACTTCTTAAATGTAAAAAATCACTGCATTTAGCTTTGGCACCATCCCACACTAGTCAAAATAGGCATCCCATCCAATGAGATTCAGTTTTGTTCAAGAACATCAACTAAAGTTGCCCACTTATGCATTAGGCAGTATTGCTTTTTCTGATGTTCTGCTTCTTTTTGTTGATTTCGCCTGACATTTGAAGCCAATCAGATTCTGTTTGGTTGAGTAACATGATGAAAATTCACTCTATCACAGGGCTTCTATACATTTTTAGGGCGAGCATTCGAGACCTCTTGTATATACTTTCGTATATAATTATAATTGTATGTACTTTGCGGGCTCTGGAGTTCAGCCCTAGGACTTGTCTGCTTCCGCTTAGGGACTTTTTTTTCTGTTCAACTGCCTCTATTTAACTGTCTTGATAGAAAATGACCAGTAGAGGTCAGTAAAATACCAGAATTGCTTTCTGCTTGTTCAACTGCCTCTATTTAACTGTCTTGATAGAAAACGAACAGTAGAGGTCAGTAAAATACCAGAATTGCTTTCTGCTGAGGGACTTTCTTTTTTTAATTTTTCTGGCAACTGCCTCTTTTTGACTTTCTTGATAGAAAATGACCAGCAGAGGTCAGTAAAATACCAGAATCACTTTAGCATTCTCTAGATTCCAGTCCATAGAAATTGTCTTCCACGAGCACCCGAAGACAATAATATTTTTTTCAAATCTTGTATTTTCAGTGATATGACTACCGAAGGCCCTGATTTTATATTAAAAACAGAGCTTTGGACTATACCATTTCCCGCTGAAAGGCAATATTTCTCTCCATGTGTTCCCATACCTGGCGTGTCACGCAGTTTGGTGCTTACTTTCCCTCCATGTTAAAGAACAGTAGATGTTTCAGCACCCAGGCTAATGTGCTGCATAGCTAAATACATATAAGGTCCCAAAGGCGAGACCGATTGCATTGCAAATGCTTGTTTCATTCTGCTCATGTTCTCAAGCACAATAAAAGTAAAGGACTCATTTCATGTCAGGCGTGATATCGGCCTCCCGATTCCACCTTTGCTGGGTGCGGAAATGCATCTTGTAAAAACCAAATGTGCTTCTGTGGTATTTTCCTTCTTCTTAAAACAATAGGAAAAGGTGTGCAAACCAGGCCCCGAATCGGGGACCACTTGTGAAAATGGACTCGGTAATTCCATATACTGCATGATTTCCATCAAAGTTAGGCCCTGTAACTTGTAACTCCAAGTAATTGGGGGTAGATACTGGCTGAAATCATCAAATCCCGCTGCACTATCCCCTTATTTAGTTAATTAGCATTCTTCACAATTGATGAACCTATAAATGAGGCATTGATACTAGACAGTTTCACTTTTTTCCTCAAAATATCTGCACCAAAATTACCAAATATTCAAAATACTTCTAATTGTGTTGCACTTTTGTAGAGCCAGTTTTTGCATGTTTCACAAATCAAGATTCCTTTGGGAATTTTCTTTGTAAACATAAAAAATACTTTTGCTTAGGCTCACCTCTCCCCCCTTAAAACTTCTGCCCCTCTAGCAGCTATCTGTATTAAGTTTCTTCAAGTTTGTTTGTAGCAATTGGGGGCGCGGCTTGACGCCTATGGGATCAGACACTGATCCCAGGAGCTGCCGTCGAGATTCCCATATCAGGCTTCATCCTGCTGTAATTTGCTTTCCCTGCCGCAGGTGGGGCCCCAGGTGCTGACTGACATCACCTTGGTCACTCCTGGCTGAATTAGAGGCGAGCGGGGCATCACTTTAGGCCACTGAGCAACTCCACCGCGGCCCTTACACGATGCAAATTCAAGATGGCGGCCTCTGAGTATGCAGTCACATGAACGTTGAAGCAGAAAGTGCTCTTGGGCCTCGCCCCTTTGCAGTGAGTGACCCCCACGGCAAAGAGCACTATTGAGGGATGGCCATCGGGGGCCCGTGATCTCACCCTGGCAGAGTGCCCCCTACTGACGAGCGACTGCTTTTGGACAGCTGGGCCCTGCCTTTCCCTGATGGCAGGTTGATTGCGGCGGGCTGTGGAGCCGACGCTCCAGGGGCTTGATCGAGGGGGCTCCAGTTGCCTGCTGCTGCTGCGGAGCCCACAGGAGCTTTGATTGGGGCCCATGAGCTGATAGGAGGGGTGCGCTCTACCCGAGGGATGCTCCCAGAGCCGCATGGTGTACCGCTCCGCAGAAGAGACTTTTGGGATGTGGCGGGCAGAGCGTAGTGGGGTTCCTTGCTTACCCCTGGGGTCAGGCCCCCCCGCTGACAGCACTGCGGGCCCCCGATAAGGTCTCGAAGGGTCTCGCAAGAGGGGCCACTGAGCGGCCGTATGGAGGAGAGCCTGTGATGGGAGGAGGCACAAGGCATGATCCCCCGGGGGCTGAGTTGCCTTCTGACTGCCTCCATCCACTGCCAGAGGCAACCACTGACATTGAAGGGCCCATGGATTGCACGCTCATGTGCAGCCTGTCTGACTGGGAGGTGCAGCTGGGACTGCAGCATACCGCCCAGAGGTGAGACTCCTGAGGTGGACATCAGGGGGTGGCCTGCCTGGGGAGCCCCCCGCTATCTTCATACCAGAAACTGGGCCTTGGAAGGCCTGCAGGTGCACCTGCTGCTCTTGGGGGTTGACCTGCCCTAGAGTTCTACTTGCAAGATTGCAATCCCGGAAGGGGGCCTTCTCCCCACTATGCCACTTGTGCCAATGGGGCAGTAGGTGTGCGTATTACCTTCCCTGAACAGCATCAGCCCCTTGCCGGCCCATCGTCGGATGCATGCTCTGCTCTTTCCCCCTGCACTGGATTGGGGGGCACTTTTGGAAACACTGTAGCTGGTGTGGCATCCTGCTGGCTACCCTTGCTGCTGAACCTTCCTTTTTCCCTGCGCGCCCTGCACACCCCTCTGGGACCACTCTGCTGCTCTGTGTGACTTCTTCTGCGCTGTGGGCTGCTCCCCTGTAACCCCCTAGATTTCCACCAATCACCCTACTTCCCTACTGGCGATCCCTCCTGGATGAGTCACTGAGGGTTGTCCCGGTGGAGCCTCACTCACACTGTGGACTAGATGATGCCATGCCCTCTCCTCCATATTTAGCGCTCAGACCACCATGTTGCCCTGCTGTCTCCCCTCCTTGCAAGTGAGTGGCAACAACAACGCTGGAAAGAAACTCCGGCAGCGAAGGACCCCTCCGCAGTTGGTCATGAGCCTAACCCACCTAGAGGGCTGGTACAGGTCACACAAGACAGGCTATACTTTATCCTCCTAGCCATCAGAGATTCAAACGAGACTTTGGAGCACAAGATCGATATGATGGTGGTGGACCTAGGTCTGCTCACATCGAACCATCATACACTAGCTGATCACATCGCGAGAACTGAAACAACCCTGCAGGAAATAGTACCAACAATGAGGGACCTGCAAACCCGATTGGAAGATGTAACGAAGAGGGCCTGAATACTGGAGGAGCAGGCTGAGGACTCGGAAGGCCATGCCCGCAAAAAAAATATTAGAGTGGTTGGGATACCTGAGAGAGTGGAGGGCACGGACATGGTTGCATTTCTTGACGATTCATTCTGACACATGTGGCCCCAGAGGGCCTCTCCTATTCTTCGCCATGGAGCAGGCACACAGGTTACCGACACTCCCTCCACCACCAGGCGGACCACCTTGCCCTGTCGTAGCCCACCTTTTGCATTTTCAAGATCGCGACCACGCCCTGAAATGTGCCAGTGACTTGGAGGAGATCAATGTTGACAATAGCAGGGTAATGATCTTCCCTGTCTTCACCTTGGCAGTGCAGAGGCAAAGAGCCTAATTTCTGGCAGCCAAGCGGAAACTCAGGGAGATGAACATTAAATATGCCATGCTATACCCCGTGGGCTTGCGGATCAATACTGCTCAAGGTACTGTGTTCTTCTCGGAGCCTCAGGAGATGTGGGACTGGCTTGAACTTAGACCGGAGGAACGAAGGGCTGCCAGGTGCCCACGACTCAAACATCGGTCGAGACATGGATGGGGTAGTGCCCTGACAGCTGCCCAGACACTGCAGGCCCAGAGAAGTGCTGTGGAGGTGGTGGCCAAGCTTACAGCTTCAGAGACGAGTCAGTGCTCGCCATCTGCTGGTGATGGGGTGAATAACTCTGATTCAGGCTCGACTTCGACTCCATGCTTGACCCTCCCCAGAATAGGGATCTGCCGCAGGTCACTCTGCAGATGGCTGATATCATTCACTGAACTAGTCTTGACTTTATCGAAGCAGCTGATTGGGGGGGCTGTATGTAGGTGTCTTATGTTCCTCCCCTATTTTGGCTGCTCCTCTTGATGTCCTCGGGGGCCACTATGGTGAAGGAGTGTGTTATCCATTTGTTTTTTCAAGCCCGGTTGTGGGACCACCCTGCTGAGGCCCCTATTATTTCAGGGTTTCTGACTTATTCCTATCACCCCATGTACTGAAGTGTAGGTGACATTTTGGCCTGCAAGTTTGTTTGATTGAGTATTCTTGTCTGGATGGGGGGATGTTACCGTGCTGTCCTGGGGAGGGGGTATTGGGGGGTTTCTCTCGTTCTTATAGTATGGGTTTCACTGAATGTCTGTTCTCTCCTCATCCACGACTGGCTATGGTGGCGGCGCCGTCACTCGCCTAAGTGTACCTGGGGGAACCACAGCTGGAAGAAACTGCCTGACAATGGGTTATAACATTCCTACCTACAAGCTTCACTGCTGGAATGTCAGGGGCTTGAACAATATGGTTGAGCATTATAAAGTGCAATCCTATCTGCGGTGCAGAGGTGTTCATATAGCACGTTTGCAAACAAAACCACTAAACTACCAAGAAGGGAGTGGCGCTGTGTAAATGATGGAGAGGGCATGGGGTCTACATCACATACTCCGCCTTTGTCAGAGGGGACTTGATTTGGTACGGCCAGGAGTCCCCTTCCAGGTTACAAGTGAAAGGGTGGGCCCCTGAGGGGTGCTATTCCATTCTTATGGGCCACCTGGATAGCCAGGATATCTCTCCAGTCAATGTTTACATGCTCAACGTTGACCATCCTCTGTTCTTTGACATGCTATCCCACGTTCTGACCCCTCTGCCGCCGTGCATGCTACTTATAGGGGGTGACTTTAACTGTGTTGCTAACGTGGACCTAGATCGCTCCCACCCTCCACTGAGGGATTCCTCTATCGCTCATGTGGCCAATTAATTCTCTGCATGGCAACCGCATTGGGGCCTGTTCGATGGCTGGCGCCATCTCCATCCTCTAGACCGGGACTACTCTTTCCATTCAACTGTGCATACCCTTCATGTCCAACTCGATAACTTTTTATGCTCCTCCAATATGTTGGGGCCTCTCACGGACATAGAATACCTGGCCAGAACCATCTTGGATCATAATCTCTCACTGTTGATATTGTACTGGGCACCTACTATGCATACCGAACAGGCATCTAAAAATCGGCCAGCCTGGAGGACCCGGCATTTCACGAAATGGTCCGGAAAACTAGCCAGCACTTCTTTGCTGAAAATGAGGGCACTGCCTCCTCAATCCTAACTGAATGGGAGGCATTCAAGGTCGTACTCGAGGGCAGTGCATATTAGAATCAGTGGCGGTGCACCGAACTCTCTTGAGGGAGGCTGTTCTGCATGAGGAGACCCTTAGGGAACTACAACCGGCACTGCCGGAGAGAACAGATCTTCACCAGACCATATTGGAAAAGAAAGAAAGGGTGGCGGAACACGTAGAGTGTCTTTGCTGCTTCGTTTACAAAGAATATATGATGTGTGCATACAATGAGCGGGACAAGACAGGACCCCTGCTGGCATGGTTGGCTAACCCCGCTCGGCAGGGCTCCCTGATCCTGGAGCTAGTGGATCCCATGGGGACCAGGTTCCATAGACATGCCCAAATTAACAATCCTTTGCCAACTATTATGCCAGACTGTATGCGAGAGGGCCTGTGATGCAGGACAGAGCTATCCATGAGTGGCTCAGAGATCTCCCTCTTATCTGACTTCTGCCGGAAGTGGTGGATGCACTGGGGGAGACTTAATGGAGGAAGAAATTGAAGCTGAATTCCACCGTATGGCCCATGGCACGGTCCCAGGGACAGCCGGACTTCTGGTGGAGTTTTACGCCACCTACATTGAACTGTTGGCCCCGCGACTAGTGGCACTGTATTGCAAAGCATTAATGAATCAAGCCCTGCCCCTCACACTAAAGGAGGCCCTTATTGTTCTGCCTAAACCCTGGAGGCCTACTTCTGACGCAACGGCTTACAGCCTGCTGTCAATATTAAATGTTGATTATAAACTCCTTAGTGGAATACTAGCACAGCGCTTGATTACCACAGATCAATCTGGGTTTATTCTGGGCCGCAGTACTACAATCAACATTCGGTGTTTACCGGGAAATATCTCCTCATTACTGGATTGGCAGGCCTCATGTTTGTCAACATAGAGAAAGCCTTCGACAGCCTTGAATTGGACTTTCTCTCCATTGTCATAATCTGTATGAGACTAGGGCGCCGATTTATTGAGTGGACTTTCCTGCTATATGAGCACCCGGTAGCACGGATCAGGACTGGACAAGTGATCTTTGACCAATGTGCGGTAGAGAGGGGCAACCGCCAGTGTTGCACGCTATCTCCCCTACTCTTTGCTCTTGAAGTGGAGCCCCTGACCTGGAGCGGACGCCCGTACATGGGATTACATTTGGCAAAATCCTGCACCATATATTTCTATATGCCGATAATATGGTTCTTTACCTGGGAGACCAGCGCACAGAGCCAGAGAGGGCGGTACATCTGCTCACGTCCTTTGGGGAGTTTTCAGGCCTCTGTGTTAATTGGCTGACCCGGCTCGCGAGGGTAGGACTGAGCCCCCAACCTTGTGTGGCATGAAGTGGAGCAAGATGCAGAGAAGTATTTAGGGGTCTGAATATACCATACTTTCCCGGACTTATTGGACGACAATATAGGCTCGCGGTGGCTGCCTTCCGGGCAAACACAAGCTGCTGGAAGACGCTGCCCTTATTACCCGCGGGCAGGATAGACATAGCGAAGATGATAGCACTACGTCGCCTCCTCTATTTCTTAGCGGTCCTCACAATTGTGGTGCTGTGGCGTACATTTCAAGACATCAACAAGGTCTGGTGGATTTAATCTGGAATAATGCCCTAGATTTTGAGGCCTGGCAGCACAATTGCAGTGAGGCATAGGATAGCTCAGAGTGTGGGGTGCCCTGGCGCAGCTGGAACTGCCGGATGCTCCCAACCAGTCTCGGCTATAGACCCTTGTT